>ONZH01024834.1:0-492485 GCA_900303285.1 Rhinella marina | reverse complement strand
CCCTAACTTTTTGAAATTTTCCCTGTAATTCAGGTTTTATGTGTCCAGAAAATGGTGGAAACCACTATGGGCTTGGGAATGGAAACTATTTTGTGTCAAGAAAAGAGGTAAAATGATTATTAGGGCTGCTGTGTGCAATAAATTCCGAAACTAAAGATCGAAAGTGATGCGTTCTCTTTAGAAAGTTTTTCTTGGACTTTCATATAGGTGACCTAGGCTTAGGAATATCAGATTGGTGAAGTCTCACTCCTGAAACCACCACCAATAACCCACCGGTACAGGCACAGTGATGTATGGTGGCCATTCCCCCCCATTCACTTTATGGGGGGACTGAACTGCAGTAACAGGCTTGGCCAGTAACAAGGATGGAACTGTGCATGACTTTGGTGTCCAGAGGGCTATGCTATCAGCTGATTGGTGTGGTACTGAGAGTTGACCTGTGCCGATCTTATATCTCAAGGAAAGGTCAAAACCCCGAAAACCCTCCAAAGAGAAATTGTTGCTTCTATCTTTTATCACAAGAACATTGTATTGTGGGAGATCCTTTAGATGCATGAGATTTACACAGCGCAGTGTTGTTTCCTTGTAGACCGTAATGCAGTGTATGCATATAGTAAACAGGACCTAAAATGATTCCGGCTCGGACGCCACGTGGCGGCCTGAAGTGAAAGTGAGAGCGAAGCTTTCCGCGGCGTTAATGTCCGACCTGATGGTCATTCTTCACACATCAGATTGTGCCGTAGAAAGCAGAGCACATGTTTTCCCGTTGGCAGCAGGAACAATATCTGCTCTTAAATGGACTTTAATCAAAAAGTTTCAAGATCTCTCTGACATTAATCATAGTTTTGGCAGCTTCAAATATTAGAAAAAAAGGTCTCATTTATTTTATGTTTTCCGCCCGTTCTGCCCGGAGTCTTTGCAGGACGGTTAATAAATGCCAGGAAGCTGTTCTATCAGTCAGAGGCCATTTTGGGGGTTGTGAGAAGATTGACTGGGACATAATTTCACAGGAACAGGAGAGTTTTCTCTGTATAAATGAGACTCGATCGGTTGATTTATAAAATTATAGACATTTATGGACATTTTTTCATCAACCCTGAGGCGCAAGCGCTCGACCATTAAAAGGGTCTCATCTTCTATTAAAATAGAACTCCCGCAAAAAAATTTCTTCTCTGACCTGTTAGAAAGGTGCATGATGTAATCTGTAGTGAATGTAATCTTTTCATCAGTGACTGTATCTAAGAGCTATCCTCTCTCTTCTAATTGTATCTGGGTCATGTGACCAGCTCTCTGATCTCCAACTGACCCAGGACAGAAAACCAGTTACTTCTCTATTCATTCTTATGAGACTCAGAGTGAGGCTCCCTTAGGAATGCACAGAGAAATAGACTTCCTGTCCACACATAAGATGCTGTGTTATCTGGTGAGTCTGATTCCTGGTCACATGACATTGATGAGAAGCATCAGGGAGATATAACTCACAATTACAGACACTGGTAAGAAAATGACACTAACTACACATTACATCATGTACCTTTCTAGCAGGTCAGAGAATAAAATTTTTTGTGGGAGACCCATTGGTCTTCGCGTAATAGTCTGAAAATCTCTCATGTATGACTCCCCCCAAGGGCAGATATCGAATTTTAATTTTTTATGCCTACAGAAGGTAAGCTGATGCCAGAAGTGTCTCATTTCCATCTCCTTCCACACTGAATGTGCCTAACTATAGGGGACTGGAAGAAATAACTCTCCGTGAAAAGAGCGTCCTCATAACATTTCAGTAACACTGCATGCACACAACTGTATCTGTTTTGCGGTCCACAAACACAGATCTGCAAAATACAGTTACCTTCCGCGTGCAATCCACATTTTTCTCCATTCCATTAATAGAAATGAAGAATGGGACATGTTTTCTCATTTTTGGGACAGACATACGGATTCGGACAGAACACGGATGACATCTGCTCTTCCTTTTTTTTTTTTTTTTTTTTTGTGGACCTATAAAAATGAATTGGTCCATGTGCAATCTTCCAAAAATGAGAATTGGACACAGATCCAAAATACAGTTGTGTGAACAAGGCCTAAGGCTACTTTCACATGTGCGTTGTTAATTTCAGTAATGAGATCCGGCAGAGAATGTCAATGCCGGAATAAAACAGATCCTTTTTGATTTTGCACATCAGGATGCGTCCGTTCCGTTAGGATGCGGTTGTGTGAAATTAAAACAGAAGAAACTTATCCATCACTAAATACTAGGGATGAGCGAACACATGGAATTTCAGGTTTGGCCGAACTTCAGGTCAAAGTTCAGGACCCGAACTTGACCTGAACTTCACCCCGAACCTGGATCCCATTTAAGTCAATAGGGACCCGAACTTCACTTTCACTTTATTATTTTCCATTATAACATGGTTACATAATAAAATAATAGCATTCTTAAGACAGAATGCTAAATAAAATGGCCATTCAGGGGTTAAAAAAAAATAAAAACTCACCTCATTCACTTGATCGAGCAGCCGGTATCCTCTTCTTTCTTCTTTCTGCAGGACCTGCAAAAGGACCTGCGATGATGTCACCACGCTCACCACGTGGTAAGTGCGGTGATGTCATCGCAGGTCCTGCAGAATGAAGATAGAAGGTAAAAGATAGAAGGACCTTCTATCTTCATTCTGCAGGACCTGCGATGACGTCACCGCATTTACCAAGTGATGAGCACTGTGACGTCATTGCAGGTCCTTTTGCAGGTCCTGCAGAAAGACGAAAGAAGAGGATACCGGCTGCGCGATCAAGTGGATGAGGTGAGTTTTTTATTATTATTATTATTATAATTTTTAACCCCTCAATGGCCGTTTTATTTAGCAATCGGTCTTAACAATGCTATTATTTTCCGTTATAACGGAAAATAATAAAATCACCCGAACACCGAACCCGAACTTTAGTGAAAAAGTCCGGGATCGGGTCTGGGAACCCCAACTTGCAAAGTTTGGGTTCACTCATCTCTACTAAATACATTGAAAGTCAATGGGTGACAGACCTTGTTTTTTAGGATCCATAAAAAGCGGATCGGTCACCATTGACTTACATCCTGATGCATCCTGAACGGATCTCTTTCCATTCAGAATGCAGGAGGACTAAACGGAAACTTTTTTTTTTTTTCTGGTATTGAGATCCTCTGCCTGAAAACAACACACAAATGTGAATGTAGCCTTAGATGGCTGTAAGTACGGTCCACGTAGAGTAATAAATGCCATACACTGCTCCATATGAGGTGCTGTTGACTTCCCCAGATCACTATTTATTTGCCGCCATCCACAGCGTCTTCGCCTCTTTTTTAAACTGCGCTTGCACCGTGTGGAGGTTCCTCTTACAGCTCAGTGAGACTTGTATAGTCTGGCAATTTCCCTGCAGAATGTGCTTTGAATGGCACATCCTCGGCGAGGCTCGGGGACCGGCGCTCTCATCATACACCTGCATTCAGCTTTGTTTAAAATTTGATTGGTAGCCTGTGACCGGCCCAGGTACTATCAATCAGAAGTGAATTCACAGACAGACTCACAAATTAACCGTATAGTGAGAGGTGCACAGCCGGGGACTGCAGGTAGGTACCGGCTGCTCTACAAGTGAATACTGCACAGAGGGAATGTTACCGACTCAAGTGCAGATTTCTGGTAAGGATTTGTTCTCCTTCCATTCCATTACTTAGTAGTAGAGATGAGCGAATCTATTCACCGCTTCGTAGATTCGTATCGAATCTTGGAAATTTTCTTCTCCCAAGCGAAATCTCAAGAACTTTAACCACTTTAACTTATTTTAATGTATTGTCATGTTTTTATTTTTAGTTGTTTTGTATTAATTAATTTTATGTATTCAAGTTTTGATTCGAGTAATACAATTTATTTTATTTATTATTTACATTTAAATGCTATAATTTATTTACATATATTTACTGTCCATTAAATATATATATATTAGGTCATCAGTATTGGATCAGTGGGGATCCGACACCAGGGACCCCCCCCCATTCAGTTGTTGCTGTTGTCTTGCAGCTTTCCAAAAACAGCGCCAGACATTGTATAGTGGCAGCTCAGCCTCATTCACTTCTATGGGGTTGAGCTGCCCCTAGGCCATGTGACCAATTAACGTGATGTCACTGGCCTAGGAAAAGCAGAGAAAAGGCCACGGTGAACACACTGCCTTCCCAAACACCTGATCAACAGGGATCCAGGATGTTGGACCCCCACCGATCAGATACTGATGACCTATCCAGAGGATAGGGTCACTGGTAAAAAAAAAAAAATAAAAAAATTGGAAAACCCATTTAAAGTTGATAAATTCTGTTTGTATTTTTAACCAAAACTATTTTTATTTTCATCTTTTATATTTTCAAAATAACAAAAAAGGAAAAAGCGTCCGAAGCAAAACTGTGGGCTCCCTGCAGTGTTAGTACCTAGTAGCACCCCCTTTGGCAAGTATCACATCTTGTAAATGCTTTTTTGTAGCAGCCAAGAGACTTTCAATTCTTGTTTGGGTGATTTTCATCCATTTTTGCTTACAGACATCTTCCAGTTCTGTGAGATTACTGAGCTGTCTTGCATGCTCTGCTCTTTTGAGAACAATCCACAGATTTTCAATAAATTCTGGTCATTTATATATTTAAGAAAAATATTTATTTACTTAAAAAAAAATATATATATATATATATATATATAATTTTTTTCCTTAATAGTCACAAAAGTAAATAAATACATAAGTAAAAAATAATTAAATAATTTAAATTTATAATATATATATATATATATATATATATATATATATATATTTTTTTTTTTTTTATTATTATTTTTTACTTATATATGTAATTTATTTATTTTTGTGACTATTTTTTGGAAATGTTCCTTTACCAGAAGTTTGCACTCTTCCCCATCTGAGGCCGTATCTGTATCTGAGTTCGACCTTCGACGCCCCGAAGTAATAGCAGGTTAATAGCTTCCACGCTGTGACATTACTTTATCAACACAACTTGAGCAACTCCTCAGAACATTAATGGGAGGTGGACATCTCGCAGGGACGCCTTTGGTCTCAGGAGATTTCAATCGGCCTTTAGCAGTGGGCGGACATTCCTTTGCGCCCTGTAAAGGGTATCATAGCCTAAATCTATGGATACAAGCATATTTTTTTTTGCTCACCTTTAAGTCTCTCAGATGGGACTCAAGGGATTTCAGGCTCAACCTTGATCTATAATCATTTAGCTAAAGTACAATCACCCGGAGACATTAAACTGCCATTTAACGTGGGACTGCAAAGGTTAGATGGTGGGACCGAAGAGGAGAGCACAACTGCAATCCTCCAGAGAAGGAAAAAATGTACCAGTGTATTTCCAAAAGGAGTGAGCCAAAGAAAGTAACATAAATCTTTTTGTTACTTATTACCGTATTTTTCACTTTATAAGACACACCTGATGATGAGACCCACCCCAGATTTTAGAGTAGGAAAATAAGAAAAAAATATTTTTCCTCACACCTCATATCAGACGCCCATATCAGCCCTCCATGTCAGAACCCCATCGGACCTCAGATCAGCCCATCAGCCCCATATAAGCCCTCAGACCTCAGATCAGCCCCCATATCAGCCCACTCTACCTCCATCAGACCTCAGATCAGCCACCAAGCCCCATAAGAATAAAATAAAAAACTCTCTCCTGCACCATGGTTTCGCTCCTGGTCCGGTGCTCCTCTGTCTTCTCCGGCCAGCGCTGCACTGTCACCTGACTGCGTGCAGCGTCAGGTCATAGTGGGCGCACTATGTCCTGACGCTGTACACGGTCAGGACAGTGCAGAGCCGGCCCGGAGTGGAGCCACGGCGCAATAGAGAGTTTTTTATTTTATCCTTATGGGGCTGGGTGGGCTGATCTGAGGTCTGATGGGGCAGAGTGGGCTGATCTGAGGTCTGATTTGGCGCCTAATAGATAATAGTGAGTGTTTCCATAATGAAAGAGCTTACTTGTATTCGCTTTATAAGATGCACAGTAATTTTCCCCCTACCTTTCAGGGAAAAAAAGTGTGTCTCATAAAGCGAAAAATACGGTAATTTAAATTGTTTTTCAGAAATTTCAAAAATAGCGACAAACAAAAAATTCTTCAATCTGGTTGTGAACATTTTTCCGGTCTCCAAATTGATACTGTAGCTCTGCAAGTCATGGTTACTCCTTATAGGCGCTTTCTACCATAGTGTGCAAACTTGACCACCGCTACTGGATTGTAGGGTGGTCGTAACCCCTGGAAACGAGCCGTGTATAATGTTATGGAGAAATGAATCAAGCCAGCAAAGGAGGCAGTATGGACAATCATAATACATTAAGAAGTGTCTTGTATTAACTTTCTCTATAGTCAGTAGCACTGGGATTTACAGTACATCCATCTAATATTGATGCCCTGCCCAAAGGGTTCCAGAAAACCCTTTAAACAGATCCTGATCCCTGGGGGCTGCAGTATATATCTGTATTTAGTAAGGTCCTGAGCTCCCTCTAGTGGTGGATGTATATATCTGTATGCAGTAATCTCCTGAGCTCCCTCGAGTGGTAGCTGTATATATCTGTAAGTAGTAATCTCCTTAGTTCTCTAAAGTAGTGGCTGTGTATCGCTATATACAGCTACATACAGTCACCTACTGGTGACTGTATGTGTCTGTATGCAATAAGCTCCTGCGCTCCCTCAAGTAGTGGCGGCATATACTGTATCTGTATGTAGTAATCTCCAGAAGTATTCCATAGTTGTGGCTGGATAAATCTGTCATGAGCGTCCTCTAGTAGTGGCTGTATATATCTGTATGTAGTAATCTCCTGAGCTCCCTCTAGTGGTGGCTGTATATATCTGTATGTAGTAATCTCCTGAGCTCCCTCTAGTGGTGGCTGTATATATCTGTATGTAGTAATCTCCTGAGCTCCCTCTAGTGGTGACTGTATATATCTGTATGTAGTAATCTCCTGAGCTCCCTCTAGTGGTGGCTGTATATATCTGTATGTAGTAATCTCCTGAGCTCCCTCTAGTGGTGGCTGTATATATCTGTATGTAGTAATCTCCTGAGCTCCCTCTAGTGGTGACTGTATATATCTGTATGTAGTAATCTCCTGAGCTCCCTCTAGTGGTGGCTGTATATATCTGTATGTAGTAATCTCCTGAGCTCTCTCTGGAGGTGGCTGTATATATCTGTATGTAGTAATCTGCTGAGCTCCTCTAGCTGTGGCTGTATATATCTGGTATGCAGTAATCTCCTGAGCTCCCTCTAGTGTGGCTGTATATATCTGTATGCAGTAATCTCCTGAGCTCCCTAATGTAGCGTATATATCTGTATGCAGTAATCTCCGAGCTCCCTCTAGTGGTGGCTGTATATATCTGTATGCAGTAATCTCCTGAGCTCCTCTAGTGGTGCTGTATATATCTGTATGCAGTAATCTCCTGAGCTCCCTCTAGTGGTGGCTGTAATATCTGTATGTAGTGATCTCCTGAGCTCCCTTAGTGGTGGCTGTATATATCTGTATGTAGTAATCTCCTGAGCTCCCTCTAGTGGGGCTGTATATATCTGTATGCAGTAATCTCCTGAGCTCCCTCTAGTGGTGCTGTATATCTGTAGTAGTATCCTGAGCTCCCTCTAGGTGTAGTATCTCCTGAGCTCCCTCTAGTGGTGGCTGTATATATCTGTATGTAGTAATATACTGAGCTCCCTCTAGTGGTGGCTGTATATATCTGTATGTAGTAATCTCCTGAGCTCCCTCTAGTGGTGGCTGTATATATCTGTACGTAGTAATCTCCTGAGCTCCCTCTAGTGGTGGCTGTATATATCTGTATGTAGTAATCTCCTGAGCTCCCTCTAGTGGTGGCTGTATATATCTGTATGTAGTAATCTCCTGAGCTCCCTCCAGTGGTGGCTGTATATATCTGTATGCAGTAATCTCCTGAGCTCCCTCTAGTAGTGGTTGTATATATCTGTATGTAGTAATCTCATGAACTCCTCCTAGTGGTAATAAAGTGGAAATTAAGCTGCCTTCAGGGAATTTAGAGCTTTGTATTAGCTCTGATGGCAGTAAATATATCTTAAGAGAACAAGCCCAGGTCATTCTCAATATAGCCAATTCTTATTTTCATTCTAATTCAAACCAAAACCTCTGATGATGACAGTTCTCCTTCAAAAGAAGAGAACTCAAAAACTTTCTCCGGTGCAGCAATTTCACTGCCTCTATAAGTGAGGATTTGAGAGCGGAGAATTATATATATATTCCTCCTGGTAAATTGTCTCCCTTTGATGCAAGGTCAATATATTTCAAAAGACACAAGATATTTGAGTCCTTTATTCTGGAAGGAAGGCAACGAGGCCGCATCCTAATCACTCGAACCGCGCAATATTTCTGTATATTTCTTCTTCCCTTCTTCCTTTTAGTCAGAAAGGACGGCGTTCCCCAAATTGAAATTAAAATCCCATTTTACGAAACCAATTTTAAGCTAACCAAAAGGCAAATGAGTTTTACACAATCTGTAATTGAAGAATCATGTTCTGTCAGGAATGTGCGCTCACCGCCGGCTTCCTCCGAGAGGTAAATTGCTATCAATGTGTAAACATATGTTTAATATAATAATATATACACACAACTGGAGAATCGTTTCAGCCGAGCAGATGAGAAATACATGGAAAATAAATTGTGGCGTGATGAGGTTTTTTGTGTATTGGTACATATTGTACATGCTAGAATATAATATTTATGTGCATTTTATGCTATTACAAGCTGTCAGAATAGCAGTCCCCTTGATAGTTCCATACTAAGCAGTGCTGTATGACTTGTTTAACGGGAAACTGTCATCAGGAAGGGTCTCCCTCACATGTGTTACATCATAGACATGTAATAACAATGTTACTGTCACATATTCTCCTACCTTGAATTATCACTGCAGAGTTAAGACTAGCTACTTGTAGAGATCAGCAAATTTCTGGAAATTCATTTTGGGTCTAATTCTATTGATTTAGCTGTCAGATTGGATTCAATTGAAAGTGTCCCGATTTTCTTGAAACGTTATATACAGCACTGTGGGGTCTCCTCGGACGGTATCCAACCTCTTTCAAGCTCTTCAAGCCAAGACAGCATTGATAATCTTAACCCTTTCGGTACCGGAGGTTTTTTCGGCTTTGCGTTTTCGTTTTGCACTCCCTGCCTTCAAACAGCCATAACTGTTTTATTTTTCTGTTCACATAGCTGTATGAGGGCTTGTTTTTTGCAAGACAAGTTGTACTTTCCAACGGCACCATTTAATATTGCATATGGTGTAGTGGGAAGCGGGAAAAAAATTCCAAATCGGGTGAAATTGCAAAAAAAACGCTATTCCGCTACAGTTCTAAGGGTTTTTTATTTACAGCGTTCGATGTTCATTAAAACTGACCAGTTACTTTCATTCTACTGGTCAGTACGAATCCGGCGATACCTAATATGTATAGTTTTTCCTGCGTTTTGATAGTGATAAAATAATTATAAAGTTGGCCTTTTTTTTTTTTGTCATATCTTGACTCGTGTAACTTTTTGGTATTTATGTGTACAGAGCTGTATGGGGGCTCATTTTTTGCGGGGCGATCTGAGGTTTTTATTGATACCATTCTGGGGGTGTAGGATTTTTGATTGCTTTTTATTTAATTTTTTTTAGAAAAAAAAGCGACAAAAAACAGCAAATCGAAATTTGGACACTTTTTTCCGCCACACAATTTGCCATATTGGAATTTTTTTTTATATTTTAAAAGTACAGGCGTTTTCGGTCACGGTGATACCCATGATGTCTATATTTATTGTTATTTAGGTATTTAGTTTTTTAATTATACGGAAAGGGGGTGATTTAATCTTTATATTTTTTTATTTTTTATATATATTTTTTTTATTTTTTTTAAATTTTTGTGATTATTTTAAAGCTCAAATATGAGCAAATAGATTGTGTTTTTATTTTTTCTTTATGAGCAATGAGGGTTTTTAAATTTTGAATTAATGACTGAATTTGCTCATTCTTATCCTGGCCTGGCCAGAATAATAATTGCACTTTGAAATCTGTAAACCTCATCAGCGAGGTTTACAGTTTTCAGATCATGTACAGACACCCCGATTAGACACACGGGGTGTCTGTACACCACCCGGAAGCGTATGCTTCCGGGTTTAGATGCAACTAGATGCCGTGATCACGTGTGATCACTGCATCTAAAGGCCTATGGAGACGCCGCCGATGGCGGTAAGTACCCGCAAGTCTCTGCTGTTAGAAACAGCAGAGACTTGCCGGCCATGACGCCCGCCGCACGTGCGAGCGGGCGCCATGTGTCCGCATCTCCCCAGCGCCGTACATGTATGGCACTGGGAGTCAGGGACAGTGATATACACTCCTCAACATTGAAATTGCAACACCGAGAAGGACAAGCTGTAAGATTCTGCACATTGAGGAAGTATCCGGTGTCACTGAGATCTATCGGTGTATGAGGGGCATAAAAAACAGATTGTAAGAAAAGTTTTTTTTAGGCACATGAAACCTTAAAAATGGCACCAGGTAGTGTGGGACGATTGTGCGATGCCTCCTGTTCATCGACATTTTCGCTACTTGTCACAATCTGAGAGGGACAGTATTCTTGAGCTGAGAGGCCTTGGTTTATCACTCCAGAGATCGCTACTCTCCTAGGCCGAAATGTCAGTGTTGTTCGATGTTGTATGTCTCGTGGTTGGTAGAACAACAAGGAACTGGAATGACAGCAAGAGGTGCAGAGAGGAGAACCTCGCCAGGATGGATCATCTTAATTAAAAGAATGACACAAAGTGATCCATTCTGTACTACAAGTGGAATTGGACATCACATCCCAAGCCTAGGGCGGCAAGCAGCGTCTACACAAACCACCAGAAGATGTCTGCATGAAATTGGGCTATGAGCCGGATGTCCTGATACAGGTGTTCTGCTGACCTCACGCCACCGTTCTCAAAGGCTATCATGGTGCATAGCAAGAGGTCAACGGAGGCTGGAATAAGATAGCGATATGGCCGGCACTCCGATGTACGGTGCAGCGGTGCACGTGGTAAGCCAGAAGCTGTCAATAATGAATACAATAAATCCCGGCGAGTGCCGGGATTTATTGTATTCAACGGAGGCTGGAATGGCGGTCTACCCTCTTCAACAATGAGTCCTACTTTGTCTCGGGAGCAATGATAGCTGGAGATTGGTCTGGAGACCATGTGGGCATCACCATGAAGAGGCTTTCACAAGGGAATGTCACACCAGTCCTATGACTATGATGTGGAATGGTATACTGTATAGTAGACGGTCCCCTCTAGTCTTCATCTCAGGTATACTTTCAGCTCAGCGCTATATTGATATGGTCATGGAGCCAGGGACATACCCATTTCTCCAAAGTGTACTAGGAACCGTTTTTCAACAGGTCAACACCAGGCAGCATATTGCTTGTGCTACTGTGAGCAGCCTGGGGGCCTAAACGTGCTAACAAGGCTGCAGGGTCCCCGGACTCGTCTGCCATCGAGCACATCTGGGACGTCATTGGTTGGCAATTACAAAGAGAGCTGTCAGCAGTGGATCTTGATGATTTGTGTGCCCAAGTGTATTCAACGTTGCAGAACCTTCCTCAGACAACCATAAATAACCTGACTGATGGCATGCCAAGTTGTGTAAGTGCTTATAGTTCAACACATGGTGCTCATACTTTATACTATATAACTCAAGATGTTTTGAATATTTTTTTTCCATTCATCTATCATTTGTATATCACTAATGATGATGATGATCTAGTGATCCTGTGATTCAGATAATCCCATTACTTTTTCTGTGAATGATATGATTAAGATGGAATAAGAAATCAGATTCTATAGCTTTTACTGCTACAACACTGACAATAAATAGCTACCAGCCTCCCTGAGCCTGCCTGACTAAGTAACACAGAGCTATAGACTTCTGCCTCTAAATCTATCTCACTGAGGAATAAATATAAATCTAATTAGCTACTGTATTCGGTTCACTGTGACATATACTAGCTGATACCAAACTTCTGTGATGTAAGATCTCTGTCAGCCAGACGTGCTCTCCTCAGAAAATACCAGGCTTCTATATATAGTGCCTATGACATGTCCACTGAGTCATCAGTGAATGAAGCCTATAGTCTCACATGATTGGCTGAGGCTGACCACAAGGCATTATGGGCAAGCCTGCCAGGCTCCAACTCATGTGATCCCCCTCCTTCATCTTCTCTGTATTTCAGGAGAGGAGTGTGCTGATCTTGTGGGAGATCACAGGATGAGAGTTACATAGTGAAAGGAGCAGGGTCCTCCCAGCAGCACAGAGGATTTCAGGAGAGGAGTGTGCTGATCTTGTGGGAGATCACAGGATGAGAGTTACATAGTGAAAGGAGCAGGGTCCTCCCAGCAGCACAGAGGATTTCAGGAGAGGAGTGTGCTGATCTTGTGGGAGATCACAGGATGAGAGTTACATAGTGAAAGGAGCAGGGTCCTCCCAGCAGCACAGAGGATTTCAGGAGAGGAGTTTGCTGATCCTGTGGAGGTCACAGGATGAGAGTTACATAATGGAAGGAGCAGGGTCCCAGCACCACAGAGGATTTCAGGAGGGAGTTTGCTGATCTTGTGGAGGTCATAGGATGAGAGTTACATAGTAAAGGAGCAGGGTCCTCCCAGCAGCACAGAGGATTTCAGGAGAGGAGTTTGCTGATCTTGTGGAGGTCACAGGATGAGAGTTAAATAGTGAAAGGAGCAGGGTCCTCCCAGCAGCACAGAGGATTTCAGGAGAGGAGTTTGCTGATCTTGTGGAGGTCACAGGATGAGAGTTATATAGTGGAAGGAGCAGGGTCCCAGCAGCACAGAGGATTCAGGAGAGGAGTGAGCTGATCTTGTGGAGGTCACAGGATGAGAGTTACATAGTGAAAGGAGCAGGGTTCTCCCAGCAGCACAGAGGATTTCAGGAGAGGAGTTTGCTGATCTTGTGGAGGTCACAGGATGAGAGTTACATAGTGGAAGGAGCAGGGTCCTCCCAGCAGCACAGAGGATTTCAGGAGAGGAGTGTGCTGATTTTGTGGAGGTCACAGGATGAGAGTTACATAGTGGAAGGAGCAGGGTCCCAGCACCACAGAGGATTTCAGGAGAGGAGTGTGCTGATCTTGTGGAGGTCACAGGAGGAGAGTTATAGTGGAAGGAGCAGGGTCCTCCCAGCAGCACAGAGGATTTCAGGAGAGGAGTGTGCTGATCTTGTGGAGGTCACAGGAGGAGAGTTATAGTGGAAGGAGCAGGGTCCTCCCAGCAGCACAGAGGATTTCAGGAGAGGAGTGTGCTGATCTTGTGGAGGTCACAGGAGGAGAGTTACATAGTGGAAGGGCACAGAGGCGCCGCGGACTGTACTGCATACAGTAGGACATGTGCTAGGGTTCCTCAATAGGTTGGATGGATTTGCAGTTTTTGCTGAGAATCTGATTCATATTCCTGATATAGAACGTGCCATTGTGTCCTCATAGACGAGGTGAAGGTGATATATGTCGGCTTTTACTCCTCATTACTCACTAATGGCTGTAAGTACCACTGTATATATTGAAAGTAGTCCACTTTATTGGATTATTAATGGTGGATCAGAAATTGTGACCTCCCGTACAATCTGAGCGAGCGTCCATGAGCTTATAATAACACCTCAGGTCACCGCATAGGTGTCGCTAATTTATCAAATGTTGAGGGGATATTATGGGACTTACATGTGGAATGACCTGAGTTCCTCATGACGGACCCTGATAAATCATCTCCATGGCACATGCCTACAGCAAATTTAGGAGAAGAGTTCACGTAGAACATCAACAGCGTGAAATATTACAATGGCTTCTAATACAGTGAAATCAGAGCTTTTCAAAAATCTTCCATCAGGGTTTTACTTGAGACCGTAATGCAATTAAACAAAGATTGACCTGACAAGATGGTTACTCCACCCCAAAATCACCCCCATCCTCAAAACTACCTATGCACAATAGGTATAAATGTTGTCCTTAGTAACCCAGTCCTATTATTGACCGCATTACTTTGTGCTAGAAGTCATCAGAACATCATTGAGAAGACCTGAAGACCCCAACAGAAACATTATCCATATGGTCACCAATAGTGAAAACGAATCATTGTCTAATACAGGGGTCAGTGACCTCCAGCACTCCAGCTGTTGTGAACACTTCCTAGCATGCACACTTGCTCTGCTGTATTTAGAGCTCCCAGAGAAGATAATGGAGCATGCTGGGAGTTGTAGTTTCAAAACATCAGTAGTGCAGGAGGCTGCTGAATACAAATTACCAGGCAATTTCCAGAACCTGGAAGATGGAGATTTTTACTGTAGCTGAGCTCTCATGGAAGGTCTCTTCAAGTTCATGCACAGATGTAGCAAATTTAAACTTGAAATGTAACATGGTAAATACAATCTTGTAACAAACTTTAAATTGACACTTTAGACAATAAATTGATAGTCAAGATAAAGTGCGCTATTACTGTGTATCCAGATAATGACTAACCTGAAACTTTCCTCCAGTCTTTCTGTAGAAATTTCTTAGATTAGATAAATTAGAATGAACTAGAGATGAGCGCCTAGACTCACCCCCATTCACCGGATCCGCCAAACTGTCAGCCCGTAGGATACAATGGGTTCATCAAGCCTTTGTATCAATTTACCAGAAGCCAACTTTAAAAACAATGTATCCTAACAATCATCAAGACCCATAAATCTGACTTCTGATACTTATTACAACCCAGATACATTCCGCAGAGTAAATGAGGAAAGCGTTAAATGTATATATTTAAGTAAATTGCCGCCCGTCTCCTCTTGTTTCTCACATATAAAGCTTGTCTTGTGTTTTTGTTTCATACTGTTGAAATCCCTAAATGTCATAATACATATTTTATTGTACCACATACTGCAGGTGAGACCTTGTATCGGCCTATTACCCCGAAAATGTCACTACACAATAGCAGTCATCTATCAGATTTTACTGCTTGTCACAATATGCCTCATAAACAACACGTGCTATGGTCCGCAGGGCGCGCCGCGTAGAAGCAGGTCCGACGCTCGGCTTACCGCTCTTCGGGCCACAACACATTCAGGGCTTTGTTCCTTCTGCCGCATTTTTAATATATGTTTACAGATCGTTAATTAATCTTTTTTTTTTTTTCATTCCTAGCGCCTAGAAGGCATGGGGCTTAATGCAATTTTGGGAGATATAAGCAAATAATTGATATTTTAAGCAGAGTTTAACTGATGGTGTTTAAGTGGTGACCAAGGAGCCGGGGCTGTTGTGCGTTTTAATTAAGATAAAGAATATAAATTGGAGCCTGGAACGGCGAGGACCTGTGAGGAAATTGGAAGTTTCAAGGTTTTCTCTTATTTCTTAGATATTTCATTACATAATTAGCACAGGTGTCCATCGAGGGCAGGTGGAGGACGGTAAGCTCAAATTCCCCTACATGATCTAGAGCAGTGGTCCTCAACTCCAGTCCTCAAGACCGACCTGCCGGTCAGGATTTGGGAATATTCCACCGAACGAAGTCCTGATGGATGGACGCTAATTATATTAGCTGCTCAATACTAATAAAGACCTCAAAACATGACCAGCAGGTGGGTCCTGAGGACTGGAGTTGAGGACCACTGATCTAGAAGAACATGGAAAACCCTTTTATGTGGTCCTGGAAAAAGCAGGAGGCAACTGGAGATTGGCACCATCCTCTTTTCCTGCCGAGACTCTGCATAGGGTTAAGTTCATAGTTGATTTTCATAGAAGACATGGAGGGTTGTGTGGTGAATACTCAGCAGGTCCTCCAGTTATGGATAGAATGAGGGTTACAATCAGGGGTGGACTGGGAACTTAAAGTGGCCCCATTTTGTAGTCGGGTCCAAATTGATGGAAGGCAGGGACAGCAATACCATATTGTGGCAAATTACACCCTCCCAACAGAGCCAAATACCACAGTCCATCACAAAATACATCAAAAACTTCCACTGGCCGGCTGTGAGGAGGGCCCAGGAGGTCCCCTGGGCATCGGCCCACCGGGAAATTTCCCTGTAAGGTCTATGGCCAATCTGTCCCTGGTGACAAATGGCAATGACCAACCCCAAAATTGGGGGTCGGAGCTTTCCTATGAGCCTCCTCTCCTCTATTTTAAGATCTGACATAGCAAAAACGTCACAAGGTCCCCAACGAGGTCCCGCTCTTACATAACTGCAGAGACTAGACCCTGCATTAGAGAGGACAATCGTCGGCCAGTTCCTAGGTAATAAGCGTTCTGCTAATTCATTCCATGTTCCTTATCTACGTATCGCCAATATATTCCTCAGCATTATACAGAGATCTTCATCAACCACATCAGTCCTTTGTCATAATGAGGCTCGTACTCTTGGGTCTGGGGTGGAAGCCGATAAATATGAACAATGTTTTTGAGCAAAGGAGGAACCAAAGAACCCAGAGGAACATCACAAGAATACAGGGGGACATAGACTTCAAGCAAATGTTACTTTTCGTAGGACTCAAACCCAGGACCCCATGCTTCAATGCACCAGCACTAACCCCTAGCAACCATGCGTATGCATTATTGTACTGCTCTGTATAATGAGCTGAGGGATCTGCAAAAGGACCAACAATTGGTCACATCACCTCTGAAGGTCCTCAAGCCAAAAGGAGAGCAGCAAGGAGGAGCCGCTATATAAGTATATGGGGTCTGGGGTCTATTTTTAGCTTAATGAAGCTGGATTTAGGAGGTCAGCACTAGGTCTGTATTCATCAGGTGGTTTGGATTTATTTATGGGATATGCCCTGGAGTTTGTATTTAGAGGAATGGTTTGGGGTCAGCATTTATTTAAAGGGGTCCTCTCACTTCAACAAGAGGCATTTATCATGTAGAGAGAGTGAATACAAGGCACTTACTAATGTATTCTGATTCTCCATATTGCTTCCTTTGCTGGCTGGATTCATTTTACCATCACATTACACACTGCTCGTTTCCATGGTTACAGACCACCCTGCAATCCATCAGAGGTGGTCGTGCTTGAGCACTATAGGAAACAGCATCAGCCTCTCTGGCAGCTGGGCCCATGGGAGTGCACACTGGTGCTTTTTTTCTATAGTGTGCAAGCACGACCACCACTGATGGATTGCAGGGTGGTCTGTAACCATGGAAACGAGCAGTGCATAATGTGATAGAAAATTAATCCAGCCAGCAAAGGAGGCAATATGGACAGTGGTGCACCACAAATGAGGCCAGGTGAGGCGATCGCCTCAGGCAGCACCAGGTAGGGGCAAGAGAGGGGCAGCCGAAGGGCCATAGGCTGAAGGGAAGGGGTTAGGTTAAGAAATTTTTTTACTGGGAAGGGGGGGGGGGGCGCCGTTTTAGTTTTCGCCTCAGGCAGCAGAAAGGCTAGGGGCACCCCTGAATATGGATAATAACAATACATTAGTAAGTGGCTTGTATTAACTGTCTCTACATGATAAATGCCACTTACTGAGGTGGGAGACAACCCCTTTAAGGCATATAGGTCTGTATTGAGATAGGGGTCTGTATTTACCTAGGGTTCTGATCAGGAGTCTATGTGTTTAGAAGCAATCTGACCTGGGGAGCTAAGTTTGGGGAACAGTCCAGAGTCTATGCACTACTTTTTCTGCTTCTAATCACAACCACTGTGGTCGCACATATGGCATCCACATCTCTCGATACAGTATCATAAAATCACCTTATTATTTCAAAGCTGGCCACAGGTAAGGGAGGACACATTGTGCTCCTCTTCTCCCCTCTCCCATAATCCAGAGGGGCCCCTTATCTACCCCTGCCCTCTGAAGGACTTTTAACAGTGGAGATGGGCCCCTAATACGGCTGGGCCCCTGCTGTCCTTGCAGCTATGTCTTCACACATAGATTATAAATTGTCAGGCAGTGGACATAATTTCCTGGCTGATAGAAGAGCGCGCGGCCCCCACGTCTGCTCTATCGAAATGAAGTTTTCTCTTTCAGAGGGATACATATTCAAAGCCTCCATACATTTTCAAATCAGCAGCAAATTCAATTTATTTCAATTGCGGAGTGAATTTCAATAGATGAAATTATGCCAAGTGTCTTAGCCTTAATAAGCTGCGGATCCGAACTCCGAGACTCGTGCGTCTGAGACATGTAATGGAGCTTTAAAGATATAGATATAACGAGTCTGTAATTAGAAGAATGTGTTTATTGCTAGGACCCCCTCCCCCGCCCACACGCCCCGATCCACATTCGGCCAGGGCTTTATTTAATTCTATACAATTCATATTTGTGTTAACCATTTTATTGCCGCGTCCGGCGGATTCTTGATTGCAGGGGACGTTATTACATTGTAGGGAATAGAAAGGGCCTGTTGAATACTGCGTTTTATGGCATGGTATTGCCTTATTTGTGGTGTTTATGCAACATTTATTTTACTCCAAAATACACATGTATTAACCTGTACAAGCAGAGATGCAGTGTAAAGCATGATGTCTCTATGTTGTGCCATTCTTTTATTATTTCTATACTAGAAGTTACGAATGATTTGCTAGCAGTCTGCAGTAAGGGTACAGAGGGGCGGTAACCAGTTGGAGTGTGTCCCTGCACAGTCTGACAATGACAGCACTGATTGGATAGAGTGAGTCTGTGCAGGTACACACCCCCAACTGGTTACCTCCCCTCTGTACCCTTACTGCAGACTGCTAGCAATTCATTCATAACTTCTAGTAGGAATAATAAAGGAATGGCGCAACATAGAGACATAAGAATAGATGCTCCAGAACTGTTATTACATGGGGAATACATGAAGCTATTAAAACAGACATGTCAGGAGAGGGGAGAGGTTCACTTTAAGAACACATGCATGCTCAGCCAAAGTATGTTCACAGAGTAAAGGTGGATTTAGACACACCAATAATTGTCCAGATTATCGGAGAGAATAAGGCATTGGTTTATCTCATTGGAAAACAAAGGATCGGTCACACTGAAATTCAACATGATCAATTATTCTTTTCCCTCGATCCCTAGGTGATTGGCCAGTTCTGCCGCGTCCAGCCCACATTTGTACGAAAACCATAAGAAATACGCTTGGAGTGCTTAACTGCTCTTACTGGAAAGAACCCTTCCCTTTACTGATGGAGCTTCCCATAATCTGCAGATCAATGACGCCCTCTTGTCATCTGTATCATCAGTTTTTTAATGACCAGTTTTTATTTTAGCTCCGACCAGGGAGTTATTCTGATCCCTGATTGGAGTCGGGAAGGAATTTTTTTTCCCCATAAAGTGAGGAAAATTGGCTTCTACCTTACAGGGGTTTTTTGTTGTTCTCTGGATCACCTTGCAGCATAACAGGCCGAACTGTCTTTTTTCAGCCTTATAAACTATGTTACCTTGTAAGTATGTCCACATATTAATACGATCACTTAGAAGAGGTCTTCTTTGTTTTCAGCTAAGCTCAACAAACCCAATTTTTTCAATTTTTGATTTGCTTTCCCGTCTTAGTCATTCATCTGGTTTCTCATCGTTCAACCTTCTCCAACTCTCTTATATCCAAGTGAGAAGCCCAAAACGGCATACTATGGAGGGGCCGAAACCGGTCAGTCCAAGTTGTTACCCAGCGGTCTACCGAGCTCATAATCATCGAGCCTGGATTTATTATGAAAGGTCCTGGAGCAAACGTCCACTAGGAGAGCACAAATCAATGGGTTGAGGAGGCTTGATAGATGCAATCAAAGGGATAATGGAAGAGTCAAACGAGGCTTTAACAGCAAATTATCATGTGTTCCCAAATACTTCACAGGCGGAGGCCGCGCAGATGGATCCTGCATTACAATGAATATTTCTCGGAAGCATTGATTTGCCTGCACTTGTTTGATTGAAGGGTTACAGAATGGTAATATTCATAGAGTACTTCATTTCCCTGTTACATTGTCGCATCACATTTACCCCACGTCCGGCCGAGCACTCGTGTATGGAGATGTGAGAATCAGCGTCATCCGTCATCACATTCTTTACTTTATGTTTGTGAATATGTTTAAGATCTGTAATAAAAAAGGACGCACAGGAAAGTTATAATTAACAGCAATGGTTTGTACTGGTCAGGTGGGGAGCGAACAGGACGAGACGTGGTGGATGTGGGTGATCGTTATCTTAATGGATGTATCAGGTCTGTAAAGGTAATGTATCAATTAAGGAAATGGAAACAATAAGCTTTTCGCTTTAAGAGAGGATACAATGTTGCAGGTGTTTACAGGAAGTGGAAACCCCAATCACCCCTTCTTTGGTTCTGATCCGTTAATTACAAGAGGGGCTCTTATCCTAAAGCTATAGATTTCCTGCTCTGATACAATGAATCAAAGCAGACGAGGATCGCTAATTGGAGACGGAGCTAAAAATACAGACAATGCGAAAAAGGAGGCTGAAATGTGCATCATCTCTGCTAATTAATTGAAGGTCGTCAGATGGAAAGGCAAAAAGGATGCGCCCAAGAAAAGTCACCTTAATGAGTATAAGGCCTCATGCACACGAACGTATTTTGCGGTCTGCAAAAAACGGATCCGCAAAAAATACGGACGACGTCTGTGTGCATTCTGTATTTTGGCGGAACAGAACAGCCGGCCCCTAATAGTATTATCCTTGTCTGTAATGTGGACAGTAATTTTTGATACTTTTTTATTAACATAAAAAATATATTAACATTTGGGAGGTGAAGTGATAAAAAAATTGAATGGCGAATCGCCCATTTTGATTTTCTTTTGGTTATGCCGTTAGCCGTATAGGATAAATATTTTTATATTTTATTAGTATGGGTGTTTTTGGATGCGGCAATGCCTATAATGTTTTTTTTTTTTATTGCTTATTTATTTTTATCTGGTGAATTGCAGATTTGATTTTTTTTTTTTTTAATATTTTTTTGTTTAAATAAACTTTTTTTTGTATTTTCTTTCACGCCTCCAAGGGCCAAATCTCACAATTACCCTTTCTATTCATCAATGGAAACAAATCCATTGACAAATAGAACATGCAGTATATTGCCACAAGCAAGCGTACATTGGAATATACATGTTAAGGGTAGCAGACCTTCAGCAGTCTCCGGCAGGCAGTCGTCATGTGGGTGAGCCGTTTCAGGCAGCGCTTCCGGGTTTTGCACTCTCAGATGCTGTAGTCACATTTGACCATAACATTTGAGAAGTTAAATGCCTGTAATCGCCGATCGTAGATATTAGCCCCGTGTCTCTGCTGTATGATAAATCTGAAACCTATTGGATAGATAGATAGATAGATAGATAGATAGATAGATAGATAGATAGATAGATGTGAGATAGATAGATAGATAGATAGATAGATAGATAGATAGATAGATAGTGGGGAGCGATCTCTCGTCAGTTGAACAAGCGCTCACAATAATTACACAGTTTGAGATAACTTTATCTTGACTTTTTCAATGACGTTTGCATTGTGAAGTGTCAATTTAATGTTCGTCGTTACATTGTATTATTTGTGTTAACTGTAAATTTAAGCGCTGATACATCAGTAAGTATCTGGGAGCACAATGCAGCGGTGCATCAGATGTATATGATATCTCACTACACCCCAGTGATGTCTGTGCGATGAATGCTGCGATTAAGATAATATGCGGAGAAACACGATGTGCGCCGTCCGTACGTTATCCCCAATCCAAGGTTAGGGTTAGAATCAGTTGTTTCTGACGCATTAATAAGTCAGTCCGAAGCCTGGGGCAATCTAGATCAGCGACCGTCCTGAGGTTATTTTGTTTAATTAATACAGAAAAGTTTACGAAGGGAAAGTTGGTTTCCATGGTAACACAAAATACAGCTGGAATTTGCTATGCGGCCATCGATTGAAAGTCTGATGCGCTTATGGCTTTGATTATGAACAGCAGGTGGGCGCACACAGGAACGAATCTTATAATGGAAAGTAAGGTGAAGTTTCATCATGGTCAGAATTCTTGAGCCCCGTACATCAATGGGCGCCAGGAACGGCGGAGTCATCTCAGGTAATTACTCGCTGCCGTTCAGAGAGAGAGATAGATTTAGAGAGACCATCAGCTGCCATTACAGTGAGCGCTGCAAAAAGAATGCATATTTATAATGTACGGGCGGCTCTCAGGCTTCTAACGTGTGATTAAATCCATCCAAAAAAATCCAGAATACCCCGTGATTTATAATAGATAAATACAAGTTATCAAGCTATAAGACTGCACAAGGACGGCTTAAAGGGGAGCACCATCTAATAATATAGTCATCTGATCTACTACATCATATAACACACAAGATATACAGTAAGCAGTGTCCATAAACCATCAACAAGCAGAAGCCGAGTGCTGCCGACTCTTATCATGGCTCTGAATTAACACAGGAATATCCAACGTCTTCTTCACAGCAGGGATCGTAAAATGAGACATATAAGGTGTCCATCCACGTCCATGCAAGATCAGCACACTCCTCTCCCGAAATCCTCTGTGCTGCTGGGACCCTGCTCCTTCCACTATGTAACTCTTACCCTGTGACCTCCACAAGATCAGCACACTCCTCTCCTGAAATCCTCTGTGCTGCTGGGACCCTGCTCCTTCCACTATGTAACTCTTACCCTGTGACCTCCACAAGATCAGCACACTCCTCTCCTGAAATCCTCTGTGCTGCTGGGACCCTGCTCCTTCCACTATGTAACTCTCATCCTGTGACCTCCACAAGATCAGCAAACTCCTCTCCTGAAATCCTCTGTGCTGCTGAAGACCCTGATGCTTCTACTATGTAACTCTCAGTCTGTGACCTTCCACTAGATGAGCACAGCCCTCTCCTGAAATCATCTGTGCTGCTGGAGACCCTGATGCTTCTACTATGTAACTCTCATCCTGTGACCTCCACAAGATCAGCAAACTCCTCTCCTGAAATCCTCTGTGCTGCTGGAGACCCTGATGCTTCTACTATGTAACTCTCAGTCTGTGACCTCCACAAGATCAGGACACTCATCTCCTGAAATCCTCTGTGCTGCTGGAGACCCTGATACTTCTACTATGTAACTCTCAGTCTGTGACCTCCACAGTATCAGGACACTCCTCTCCTGAAATCCTCTGTGCTGCTGGGAGGACCCTGCTCCTTACACTATCTAACTCTCATCCTGTGACCTGCACAAGATCAGCATACTCCTCTCCTGAAATCCTCTGTGCTGCTGGAGACCCTGATGCTTCTACTATGTAACTCTCAGTCTGTGACCTTCCACTAGATGAGCACAGCCCTCTCCTGAAATCCTCTGTGCTGCTGGAGACCCTGATGCTTCTACTATGTAACTCTCATCCTGTGACCTGCACAAGATCAGCAAACTCCTCTCCTGAAATCCTCTGTGCAGCTGGAGACCCTGATGCTTCTACTATGTAACTCTCAGTCTGTGACCTTCCACTAGATCAGCACACTCCTCTCCTGAAATACTCTGTGCTGCTGGGAGCCTACTCATTCCGAATGCAATTTCTCAGCTTCCCA
Source organism: Rhinella marina (assembly GCA_900303285.1). NCBI lineage: Eukaryota > Metazoa > Chordata > Amphibia > Anura > Bufonidae > Rhinella > Rhinella marina. The sequence continues at coordinate 468,945 of ONZH01024834.1, read as the reverse complement.
GATGGAGAGTATACACATTGAGGGGCTCAGGAAATCCAAATAACGGGAAGATCTCAATTATACACCCCAAATATTAAAGGAAAACAAAAAAGCGGAAATGTCATAGAATGAAGACCCTAAAAAGTCCCTGATGTGTCAGCCCTGCAGGAAGCCAAGAGGTCGGACTGTGCCTCGGTCAGCACCGCGCTGACAGCATTTCAATCACAGCACAGGAGATAATAAGGTGACGGCCTGAAATCAATGGATCGGGCCTCGTCCTATTCACTGATTTTAATGGCAAGTCCTACAATACAGATTAGGAATCACAAAGAAGCGGGGAACATGGCGCTCCTCCGTCGTCAGATACCATCTGCAAAACAAAAGCTCTTCTTCCATCAGATCTCCCCATCAGCAGATTATCATCTTATTCCAGCCGTCCTTGGTTTGTCATCCAAGACAGAGACGTGATCCGATCAGGGACAGAGAGTGAATGGGAAGGAGAACGTTTCTAGAAGTTTGTTGCAAAAAGTACGGGAAAAGTGAAAAAATTAGACCCAAAAGTCTGTGGAGCGAAGCTCCGGGGGGCAAATGCAAACTCTGTCCAACATCTTCCTTTACCTTGTGCCAATTTTTATACTAGCTTCTTCAAACATGGAAGAGGGAAATTTAGGCTCCTTCAAGGCCCCAAATGCTGCTTCTATTCCTCCCTATAGATGAGGGATAGCTTGAAGCTCCTGGTGCCCAATGCAAAATCTGTAGCCCCCTCCAACTACTATGCACTATCCATTTATAATACTGATATCTTCTTAGGCTCCGGGGCTGGAGTCACTGCTATAGATGTGTCCTTCTTACCTTTCCTCTTGACTAAACATATCCTGAGATCTGTGGCTCAAAATGTCCAGCATTTAAGAGGAGCATGATTTTCTGATACTGTGTCACGAGATGTCTATCCTATAGATGTCTATGTGTGGCCACCCAGTGGTCATGATATAAATTGCAGCCGGCCGAAAAATTGTAGTACTTAACCAAATAAGAGGAGAGGGGGCAACATAGCAAAGATCAAAAGCAGCTGCCAATACATGCAGGTGCCAGGTCTGTTCATACCATATAAGAAGGCCTTGGTGTTTCGGGAAGGAAGCCCCGCTCACAAGAGCTTCCAATCTATCAGGAAATAGGGGCGTCAGACGAGGTAACAGTGCCGGTTCTGTGCAGTAGTGCAGCCATGTTTAATACAGAATAGGGGAATACACGTAAAACTGCATGAACCGTTCCCAGCCAGTATCTGTGTATGTAGGGATTGTAGAGGAACACTGGGAATTTGTGGGGGGGTTTATATTGATTAGGGAATGTCTACTTAGGACATCCTTAATTAAATCCTTTGGTTTAGGGAAGCGCAATCCTGGGAACTCGTTCAGCACGGGAAAAGTCTATAAAATGTCCCCCAATATTTTTTTTATTATTATTAGAGATGAGCGAATCATTCAAAAAATTATTCGCAGAACATTCGCCGACTTTTCCTAAAATTCGTATATTCGACGAATAGATTCATTGTATTTGCGTTCAAAATATACGTTATTATGTGCTATTAGCGAACATTCGCTCACTAATAACAAACGTTCATTTATAAAATGTACGGAACTTCTTAGAAGACATACGCATGAGCGTACAAATAGCTTACGAATCTCAGCGTACTATTGTCTAAGCAATTACGTAATACACAGGCACGTACGAGGAGAGGCCGCGGCGTGCACTCCTCAGAGGCAGAGCGAATATTCGAGACCTATATATGGTAAAGTGCAAATACATTATTATAGGTATAATGTAAACATTTTAAATATCACCTACCTAGTCTGCTCACGGACACGTTTAAGTCTCTTTTCTTCTGACGTTTGTCATAGAACTGGAACAGAGTCCCAAACTCAGTCGCAATTTGTAATCCACATAGGTAAAATTGTAATCCAAATGGGTAAAAAAAAGCAGCAAAGGTTCCTTAAAAAACCCTCTTTCAAGGGGCTCCCCAAATAACCTGAAAAGGGGGAAAAAAGGGATGAGGCGCACGAATGCGCAACTTAATTTCCTGAGTTGCCTCGTCCTTCTCCCGCGCTGGAGAAAGGGGCGGAACTACCAGGGAGGAGTCTGCATCGCTGAATTGAATTCGTACGCGACAGCGTATAGAGTAACGTAGAATAGCGTATAATTTATAGGACACACTACGTAGCGAATGCGTACAAAAGCGAAGCGAATCACCTAATATTCAGATTCGATTCGCAGCTGAAAAATCCCAAGATTCGATACAAATCTACGAAGCGGCGAATAGATTCACTCATCTCCAATTATTATTTATTTTATTTTAGACCCTTGAAATGCATTCTTACCCATTTTTAATGGTTGTTATATGAACTCTGTCTGAAAATGAAAATGGCCAAAAATAAGACATCCTATTTTTTGATGGCCATTATTCACTGACCATTAAAAAGCGGCCATGTGAATAGCAGCATAGAATTCTATTGGTTCTGAAAAGAGCGTGATAAAAACGGCCATCACACGTCTGTTTTTCCTGTTCGTGTTAATAATATAGGGGCACATTTATTAGCCGCTGGACTCCTCATAACTTCAGCGGATCCACCGGCGCCTCAAGCTGTCTTATATTTATACTTTTTTCAATGTCTTATATACAGGCGTAGAAAATGGTAAATGAGACAGACCTCCCAGCCTGTCCCTTTCCACACCACGCCCACTGTTTTAGACCTTGCATGAGCGGGGGAAATTTGCAGATGGCGGCGCAACTTACCATCTGCACCTGCACCTAAGATAGGCGTAATTTAATATAATAAATGACCCCCATAGCCTTAGACTGTTGTAGATTGGCAGAAGATAGCACAGGTAGGATGGTGGAGAGAGATGATGGAGGAGGTATAGCGGGTTTTCTGTAACCACAAGTGATGCAATATAAACATATTGCGGTTTTATTTTCCACAGCAAAAAAAGGAAAAAAACAACACAGTTTGATCATACGTGCACAGCACCATATACAGCAGTAGCCGATCTTCCCATTTAAAGTTCAATATTTAAAAATAAATAAAATATATATACAAATAAATGAAATATAAGATAAACTATTTTAAAATTCTTAAGAAAAGGGGATACTGTGAACGATCCAGTACGGTGCGACCGGAAAATCTGTGGATAAACTTAAACCTAAACATTAAAAAAGAAGAAAAAACGTATAAACCTAAAGTGTGAAAATGTGAATATGGAAATAAACTATCTGCATTTTGCATTGGGTGAATCCGTGGGGTTTTATTGTTTACAGTAATTTACAAATTTCAATATTTTCTGAATAAATGAATCCATGATGAGATGATTTACAGAACGTGCCGACCGTTCCGGGGAGATCCTGCACTGAAGGCATTAACACAAATAAAATGACCAAATTCACTGGGCGTCCGGTGATGAATTAGACTCGACCGCAACGAATGAGAACACATATAGGAATTTACGGAATATTTTAGGCTCCGTCTTCTGTAAGTTCCAGTATCCGCTCCTTCGTTTTCAGACTTTATGAGGCTCAGTGATCCGGATCTTTCTCTCATTATCTCCCTAGACCTCACATTTTATACATTTTGTTTTTTAATTCTCTGCTGTAATTTCATGATTTCTTGCAGACCGGTGCTTAGGATAATGTGTAATCTGCCCTTTACTTCATAACACAACACGAGAATTAACTTTTTAGTGGAACTTTCTTGAAAATTAAAGCATTTAATATCAACAATCTGAAGTGTAATTTCCACAGGATCTGCTGTCAGCTTGGGGGGACAAAAAAGAGGTTTTCCAGATTCATCTAATGAAACATTGTATAATGAAATGTATAATTTGTGTAATTGTGTAATTTAATGTATTTTGCCCATTGCCCCTGCAGAGGCCATGCTTCATGACATGAAGAGATGAGGTGAAGCAAAATTTCACTTACTTGCTGAGCAACTATATAACACATACAGCATCTATGGATAAAAGGAAAGCATTAAAGGGATTATCCAAAGTCTAACACATGTCCCCCCAATCAGAGATGAGCGAATCTATTTGTCAATTCGTTGATTCATATCGAATCTTGGAAATTTTCAGCTGCAAAGCGAATCCGAATATTAGGTGATTCGCTCCGTTAAGATTCGAAAATGTTCCTAAGGCTTTCTACGCATTCTCTACGTACTTGTCCAATAAATTGTACACTAATGCTACGTATAAGTTACTCTATACGCTGTTGCATATGAATTCAAGTAATTAGCAAACTTTTACTGTTAGTTAGTTATTCAAGTGCAAAAGCCCGGGAAGAAAGTGGTCACCTGACCTAGTGGTCAGGGCTTGCTCTGATTGGCTCAGGCTCGGTAAGCCAGTGACGCATCACTTCTGCTGCGACTTCTGAGACGAGCAGAAGCACTGTGTGTGAAGATCTGAGACTCTGAGACCTGTGTTGTTGAAATTGGGGTGTAATTGTTCAGGGAATCCATATTACATATAGTAGGGATACTGCAGGGCAAGTGCAGGGCTAGTAATTAATCAGGCAGGGAGAGAGACAGGGAGATACAGGGACAAAGATAAAGACCAGCTGCAGGGCCATAGAGTGAAGTGAAAAATGTCTCTGGAATGGATAAGCAAAAGGTGTCCAGTTCTAGCCAGACCTCGATTTCTAAAAAAAAGGAGAAGGTGGCACAGGGCAGCAGTGACAAAGTACCTGTAGACGGAGCTTCTACTTGTAGTATCCGCAATACTTGGCCGGTGTTCCACCAGGCTAACCCACCAATGATCAAAATTGTAGTGGAGGAGAAAGTGGATGAGGTAGTGGAGTGGATGGCACACTCATCTCAGTCTCAGCCGGATGATCTGCTGTCATCTGCTGATACAGTATCCATATGTAGCCAGGGGTCAGACTCAGAGCGTTCCTCCTGCTCCACCATTCCTCTCCAGTAAAGCCCGTCATTTTTGTATGCAATTTGTACGCTCATGTGTACGTGTTCAAAGAAGTTGTGTACCTTTTAAAACTGAACGTTCGTTATTAGTGCACGAATGTTCGCTAAACGCCACATAATAACATGTATTTTGTAAGCAAATTTAACTAATATATTCATTGAATATACATATATTATGAAAAGTCTGACGAATGTTCGGCGAATAAAATGTTGAATGATTCGCTCATCTCTACCGCAATGCCCGAGCCTGCGACGAGGGCGAGCCTCCCTAGCATGTTGTGGCCTGCTATTGGCTGCACCCCAGTCGCACTGTCCCCAAATCCCGTCACCAGATGTTTTGATCTGCGCGATGGGGAGATGCACCGGTGGTCGTGTGGAGAACAAGAAGACGCGGGTGCCGGGGAGCAGGGTAAGTATAATCTATATGAAGGGCCGGGCATTAGGGGGCATGTGTTAGACTTTGGACAACCCCTTTAAATGTCAGATAAGTGCAGTTCCAACCTCCCACTTCTGACCGCAGTAGTGAAGGAGAGCAAGCTGCAGGTGTGTGGTGTCCACTCTGTTCTCGGAAATAGAGAATGACTGCGCATGCACAGTGTGCACTCCCTTCACTTTGGGAGTCCCAGAGGAAGGACCTGAACCTATCGGCATTTACGGCATATCCTAATATTATGCCATAAATGTTTAGATGGGAAAACCCCTTTAAATGGATACACCCACCTCAGATGGGCACAGCCCTGAGATTTAATTCACAAGGTGGCAATTCACTGCAGAAATTCCTATGACCTCAATGGAGATAGCAGAAATCCATATGTCCAAACAACCCCATTCAGATGAATGGGGGGGAATCTGAGTCACAGAAATTTCTGCAACCAATCTGTGTGAATTCACCCTTTCAGCCGTCCAGCTCTGGTTCTTCTGTGATGTCCATCTGTCCAGCTAAGGGCTCGTTCACATCACCGTTCATCTTTCCGTTCGATTCCTCCGTTCAGAGGATGAATTGAACGTAAAGAAACGTATCCGTTTAAAATCCCATTCACTTGTATTGAACTGATAAAGTGTCAGTTGTACTCCGTTTGGCTCCATTCCGTCCGCTTTCCGCTATTTTAGACGGAGAAAAAAATCCTACATGCAGGACTTTTGTTCCCGTCTAAAATAACGGAGATGTAACGGATCCGTTACTATTTGCATTGAAGTCAATGAGTAACGGATAGAAACGGAGTGCTTAAAATATGATCCGTTATTCCGTCCGTTTTGAAGATCCGTTTTATTTTCTGCGCATGCTCAAATGAAAATGTCTTCTGTCTTCAAAAGAAAAAAAAAAAAAAAAAAAAAAACGGATCCGTTAGAAAACGGGAATAACGGAACACAACGGACATAAACGGACGCATTATGTCCGTTATTATAACGGATCCGTTAGGTCTATCCGTTAAAATAACGGACAATATGTTGTCCGTTTGTATCCGTTTGCCTTCCGTTATTATATTTACATCCGTTATTAGAAACGGATCTAAAATATAACGGAAATCCAAACGGTGATGTGAACGAGCCCTAAGATACTTGGAATGTGGTTACCCTCACGAGACAAATCCTTCAAAACTTCTAATGACTCTGAGAATGTATGTGCTCCATGGGTTCACAGGCTCTTGTATAGGTTTCATTCTCACAAGTCATGTTCACACAGTGCAGGTTTTGAAAACTGCATAAATCTAAAATCTACCATGTTCTAACAGATCAAGAAAATGGCTTTACCCCTAAATTGTAATAATCAAGTGATCCGGATGAAAGATAATTAATGTCCCATCACCATTCTCATCATTAGAAGACCATCAATGTCTGAGACAATGTAGCGGCCAGCAAAGTGACAAGCTGACGTCATATGAACTTTTACTGCAAAGAGTTACATAGAACTTCCTGACAGTTTAACTGGAAACAAAGTAGCGGAATCTATTCAACAAGGACGTAGTTATCAGTTTCAGGGCTAATTATCTTCTATAGATCTCACTAATGTAGATGAGAGAGAAATTAATTGCTGACAGACTGTCTGCGGCCATGTAACATTGTATCCGACAAAGAGATGTCTCCCCTTTCTGTGTAATATTTCCACTCTAGACTGAGAGATTTCTTCTTTTCTAGGTTTCTGTTGCAGTTTTTTGCCTTTTTCAGCCACAACCTGAACAGAAAAGACTTAAAATTTCATTGTGATTGAAGATGATCCATCAATCTAGTCAGCTGTCAATCATTTTTTCTAATTTGTTGATTTATGTGAATCCTTCCATGGACTCTGCATCACGGAATGGGGCACATCAGCCAATAACATCTTAATTATTGCAGTCCAAAAATGTGCCTTTTTTTGCTCTTCCTGTGAAAATTAATTAGAGGGGGTAAATAGTTTGATATTGTTACATAGTTGATGATGTTAAAAAACAAGACACAGGTCCATCAAGTCCAACCTATAATCATAAAGTGTTGATCCAGAGGAGGACAAATCCCTCATAACATTAGGGGGAGGGGGATTCCCTTAAGTTCCTTGGTCGCCCTCCTCTGCTTCCTCTCTAGTTCAGCTTATTCTTTCTTATACACAAGTTCCTCAAATTGTACATAATATATTGATTACAAATAGGGATAAGCGAACCCATAGAAGTTCAGGTTCGCTGGGTTCAGCCGAACTTCAAGTCAAAGTTCGGGTTTGGCATCCAAACTTGACCCCGAACCCGATTGAAGTCAATGGGGACCCGAACTTCACTTTATTATTTTCCATTATAACATGGCTATATTGGAAAATAATAGCATTCTTAAGACAAAAGAATGTGGCCATTTATTGGTAAAAAAAAAACAACAACTCCCCTCCATCCACTTGATGTCACTGCTGCAGTGTCTTCTATCTTCTTTCAGTAGGACCTGCCAAAGGACCTGTGATGACGTCACTGCGCTCAACATGTGGTCATCACAGGTCCTTTTCCAGATCATGCTGAAAGAAGACAGAAGACACTGTAGCAGTGAGATCAAGTGGAGGGAGGGATTTTATTTATTTATTTACTTTGTTTTGTTTTTTTACCCCTAAATTCCCATATTGTTTTTCATTCTGTCTTAAGAATGTTATTATTTTCCAATATAACCATAATGGGCCTGATGGGGCGTGTTCACCACAAGCAGGAGCCAACAAGCCTTGATCAGAAATCCAGACTATTAACCAAAACTAGCGCAGCTACCTGAATCCTTGCCCCTGTTGACATGAAGTCTAGCTATGGGTGGCATAACGGTCTATGACTCTGGGTGGCATAATGGTCTATGACTCTGGGTGGCATAACGGTCTATGACTCTGGGTGGCATAACGGTCTATGACTCTGGGCGGTATGACAATCTATGACTGGGCGGTATGACGGTCTACGACTTTGGGCGGTATGACGGTCTATAACTCTGGGTGGCATAACAGTCTATGACTCTGGGCGGTATGACGATCTATGACTGGGCAGTATGACGGTCTACGACTCTGGGTGGTATGACGGTCTACGACTCTGGGTGGTATGACTGTCTACAGCTCTGGGGGGTATGACGGTCTACGACTCTGGGCAGTAGGACGGTCTACGACTCTGGGCGGTATGACGGCCTACGGCTTTGGGCGGTATGACGGCCTACGACTCTGGGCGGTATGACGGCCTACGACTCTGGGCAGTATGACGGCCTACGACTCTGGGCGGTATGACGGTCTACGACACTGGGCGGTATGAACGGTCTGTGACGCTGGGCGGTATGACGGTTTATGACTCTGGGCGGTATGACGGTTTATGACTCTGGGTGATGTGACGGTCTATGACTCTTGACGATATGACGGTCTATGAGTCTGCGTGGTATGATGGTCTATGACTCTGCGTGGTATGACGGTCTAGGACTATGGGCGGTATGATGGTCTATGACTCTGCGTGGTATGACGGTCTATGACTCTGGGTGGTATGACGGTCTATAACTCTGGGCGGTAGCACGGTCTATGACTCTGGGCGGTATGACGGTCTATGACCCTTGGCGGTATGACGGTCTATGACCCTTGGCGGTATGACGGTCTATGACTCTGGGCAGTATGACGGTCTATGACTCTGGGTGGTATGACGGTCTATGACTCTGGGCAGTATGACGGTCTATGACTCTGGGCGGTATGACGGTCTATGACTCTGGGCGGTATGACGGTCTATGACTCTGGGCAGTATGACGGTCTATGACTCTGGGCGGTATGACGGTCAGACGTTATGGCATTTTCCATCGCTATCAAGGAATTGTTATCTGAGCAATTTTCTATTACAAAAGGGAAAGCGTTCACCTTTATCTCACGGAAGGTAAACCCACATATGTCTCATATTTGTTGTTATTTCATTAAATCCAATAATAAAAGCCGATAATCAGCGCTTTGAATGCCGACCATCTGTAATTATCACAACATTATTTCCCACATGAATTCATCTTCAGCGTCGTCCCATAAGAAAGAAATAAGAGAGTTTATAAAGCAGAAAAAATAATACAATTACTTTTATGTTATCCTCGGGAGACGCATCATATTCTGGGATAAACTTGCCCAAACACAAACCCCATTTTGTCTCCCTGCCGTAGCCAGACTGCGTTTTAATTACCACCACGACGGCGAATATCATCGAGCCGCTCCCAGAACTTCATGTTTTGTTTAAAGTCTCTCCACTAAATAACGACTTCATAAACATCTGTTCTTCATCACTAAATCCAACTTCCACAACTTCCCAGCTGTGAGCTCTAAATAATAGGATTTATGTATCGAAATCCTTTCCTAAAGCCACAAGGAGGAAAGTGTGGACAGCGCTGTTTATCAGGAACCGCTGTAAAAATAAATTTATGACAAATTACGAGCCAAATGCATAAGCATAAAGTGGATTCTATCTGAATGAGATCTGGACCAAAACCTGAACAATGCATGTGCCGTAAAGAAAGAGCAAAAAGCCAACTCATCCTAAACTCCAGAGCTGCACTCACTAATCTGCTGGTGCAGTCACTGTGTACATACATTACTTATCCTGTACTGATCCTCAGTTACATCCTGTATTATACTCCAGAGCTGCACTCACTATTCTGCTGGTGCAGTCACTGTGTACATACATTACTTATCCTGTACTGATCCTCAGTTACATCCTGTATTATACTCCAGAGCTGCACTCACTATTCTGCTGGTGCAGTCACTGTGTACACACATTACTTATCCTGTACTGATCCTGAGTTACATCCTGTATTATACTCCAGAGCTGCACTCCCTATTCTGCATGTGCAATCACTGTGTACATACTTTACTTATCCTGTACTGATCCTGTATTATACTCCAGAGCTGCACTCACTATTCTGCTGGTGCAGTCACTGTGTACACACATTACTTATCCTGTACTGATCCTGAGTTACATCCTATATTATACTCCAGAGCTGCACTCACTATTCTGCTGGCGCAGTCACTATGTACTAACATTACTTATCCTGTACTGATCCTGAGTTACATCCTGTATTATACTCCAGAGCTGCACTCACTATTCTGCTGGTGCAGTCACTGTGTACATACATTACTTATCCTGTACAGATCCTGTATTATACTCCACAGCTGCACTCACTATTCTGCTGGTGGAGTCACTGTGTACACACATTACTTATCCTGTACTGATCCTGAGTTACATCCTATATTATATTCCAGAGCTGCACTCACTATTCTGCTGGTGCAGTCACTGTGTACATACATTACTTATCCTGTACTGATCCTGAGTTACATCCTGTATTATACTCCAGAGCTGCACTCACTATTCTGCTGGTGCAGTCACTGTGCACATACATTACTTATCCTGTACTGATCCTGAGTTACATCCTGTATTATACTCCAGAGCTGCACTCACTATTCTGCTGGTGCAGTCACTGTGTACATACATTACTTATCCTGTACTGATCCTGAGTTACATCCTGTATTATACTCCAGAGCTGCACTCACTCACATGCTGACATGCTCACAGTATGTCATGCTCGGTGCACACAATAGTTGTCACGGTTGACAGATATGTAATTATGGATAATAATCTGGCACTGGGTATTGGGGGGCTGCAGTGCGTTGATCTAAATGGTGACTAATTTGATTGTCATATTTTTGCCCCATTGTCCACAGACGGACGCGGCTCCAGGAGACTTTATACTGAAGTGTATTTGTCAGGATGACGGATCTGCAGTATGTCGCGGCTGTATTGTGCAAGTCCAGGAACAATATCAATGTAATATTTTATTCATAACCCCAGAGCTGCTGGACTTGCGTCTCCGGGGTCGCTCCGGTTCAGGGATCCCGGGCGACGTGGCCTTTCTGGTGTCAATAAGAATGGCAGTTTTGTATACTGTCAGCAGATGCTGGATGTATTGAAATCCTATGTATTAAGAATTCATCCGCTCGTGGCGAGAAGGAATCCGGCGGAGTTTTATGGTCCTTGTGATTGTATTTTACAGGACAATAAACGTGATCAGGACTTGACGGTGATTATTTACTGCGCTTTATGAACATCTCCCTCCCGGAAAATAATTAATGGATTTCCTCAGGAGACTCCAGATCTGATACAGAAAACGTCAGGAAACATCGTACATAGTGGAGACCCAAGCGGAGGCCTCTCATATCTCTCTGCAAGTGGTAATCTGTCATGGACTGTGATTGAGCAGAGATAGATAGATAGATAGATAGATAGATAGATAGATAGATAGATAGATAGATAAAATGCAAAAAATTGAGGCAGCACTCCAGGCTTGGTGCAAAAAAGAATAGTGGATTTATTCCATGTGCTTTTCCATGTGCAACGTTTCGGCTCACACACTGGAGCCTTTGTCAAGCTTGACAAAGGCTCCAGTGTGTGAGCCGAAACGTTGCACATGGAAAAGCACATGGAATAAATCCACTATTCTTTTTTGCACCAAGCCTGGAGTGCTGCCTCAATTTTTTGCATTTTGTCTGGATAGAGTCTCAAGCCGGGAGCTCTTTGTGAGGACTTTGCACCCATATTCCATCTATTGTGCTGCCGCCATTTCTTCTTTTTGTTAGATAGATAGATAGATAGATAGATATGATAGATAGATATGAGATAGATAGATATGAGATAGATATGAGATAGATAGATAGATAGATATGAGATAGATAGATAGATATGAGATAGATAGATAGATAGATAGATAGATAGATAGATAGATAGATATTAGATAGATATTAGATAGATAGATAGATAGATAGATAGATATGAGATAGATAGATATGAGATAGATAGATATGAAATAGATAGATAGATAGATATGAGATAGATAGATATGAGATAGAAGATAGATAATAGATAATATGAGATATGATAGATAGATATGAGATAGATAGATAGATAGATAGATAGATAGATAGATAGATATGAGATAGATAGATAGATAGATAGATAGATATGAGATAGATAGATAGATAGATAGATATGAGATAGATAGATAGATAGATATGAGATAGATAGATAGATAAGATAGATAGATAGATAGATAGATAGATAGATAGATAGATATGAGATAGATATGAGATAGATAGATAGATAGATAGATAGATAGATATGAGATAGATAGATAGATAGATATGAGATAGATAGATAGATAGATAGATAGATAGATAGATAGATATGAGATAGATATGAGATAGATATGAGATAGATAGATAGATAGATAGATAGATAGATAGATAGATAGATAGATAGATAGATAGATAGATACAGAGGCGTAGCTAAAGGCTCATGGGCCCTGGTTCAAGAGTTCAGCTTGGGCCCCCCTTCCCTCAGTGCTTTGTATTGTTCTTATGCGGCACAAGGGTCTTTGGGCCCCTTAAGGCTCCTGGGCCCAGTAGCAACCACTACCTCTGAGCCCCCTATAGCTATGCCCCTGGATAGATATTAGATAAATGGATAGATAAGTAGATATAAAACATATAGATATGAGATAGATAGATAGATAGATAGATAGATAGGATAGATTCCAGTAGACGAATGACATATGTTGAGGCCTCTCCTCTGTGGTATTGATACTAATTAGGTTGCGGTGTCAGGACGCTGCGGGGATCAATACCGCGCCGCTCTTTCTCCTGAGGCTTCCAGATCCATAAAATCAAAGAACATTGTGTTAAGGTGACCGTCACCAGTTCTCTGCCACTTCTGCTCTTTTCATGTGATCACTGTTAACCCTTTAGATTTAGGTGATGGTTTCCGCCGTGCGGCATGCTGGTGCTTGTAGTTCTAATGTATCCCTGACGCTGAGTCTCTATGAATCACATACTAAGTAGCAGAACGTTTCCATCAGCGACGCAGAAGAAAGCATCCCTGGCGTCTTCCGCAGGATCGGAGTCTGTCCTTCTTGTTCATTATTAAGATAATGAAGCTCTTGAGTTATGTTTAATGTGGAAAAAAATCTAATTTCAAGCCATGTAAGAATATATAGCACGGAAAATTGCAAGTGAATTAACTAATTAAAAAAGCTGATGAAATGCGGCATGCGGACGACAGACAATTTCGCTGCCGCAGCTGTGCCGTTTGTAGCTGACACTCCGTCTTTATTTACAAACTCCTCTCTGGAAACCGCAAGGAATTATTTCATTTTTTTATTTATTTATTTTTATTTATTTATTTATTTTTTCTTATTTTCTTCCCAAACAGTAAACAAATCAGCGATTCTCTCCTGCGGTCTCCGGGTGAAGTGGCGCAGCCCGGCCGTGAAACGCGTCGGCGCAGATCTCGTATTGATTAGTGAGAGCGTTTCTGGGAGTTTTCTTTGTGTTTAGAGAGAAAATTCATAATTTCAATTTTTAACACCCGGGGGAAGCAAAATTACTAAGTAATGATTTACTAATTTGTGGCAGATGGAAAAGCAGCGAGTGAGTTATTGATGTCCTCGGAGGGTTCACATCTCTGGAATTTATATCTCTGACTGAGGAATTTCAGGCGCATGCGATGGTTATTTAAGGAATGCCACCTGCAGGAATAGAAATAAATTCCACTTGTGTATCCAGTATATGGAAATGGATTTGATAAGCCGCTACGCCTTCACACTCCGGGGGTCCAGGACGCCTTCTCTGTATCTGTGTACACAGTGATTATCAGGATTAAAGATGAGCCAACCAGTGTGTACAGAACCGCGTTCCGTCTGGACTTTGCTATTTTTCAGAAGAAGGGTCTCACATGAACCTAAGAGGAAGTGGGGGGAGAGCTTGTCCTGATTGGCTCCGAGGTTGACAGACACCCCGGATGAGCCAATCAGTACTGCAGCAGACAGGGAGGTGTCCGAGCAGAATGTCATTCTGTGCCGGGCTGTGAATGAGGGTGGATGGGTGTTACAGTGTCTGCCAGGAAAAGCATCAGGGAGTCAGGGGGAGTCAGAAATCAATTGAAGACAATCAGAAATCAATCAAGCTTATTGCCAGGAAGAGTGAAGGGAAAGGCTGGGATTACAAAGAGTTAGGCCCCATTCACCTCTATAGGAGTGGGAGCTGGCTCCGTGCCGCGGCTCCGCATAAAAAGATAAGACATGTCCTATACTTGTCCGCTCATGCGTTTTGAATGGGGTGCCCGGCAGCTGTAGTATTGCGGGTCTGCATTATTGCGGACCCGCAATAATACGGCCATCTGAATGGGCCCTAAGAAGAATTGTGTGTGTAGAATAGGGACAAGCAGGGAAGCTGTCAGCCAGGGAGTGAGAAGTGAGGAGCTGAAGCCGCTGTGTCTCCTCAAACCTCAAAAGCAGCTTCCTGCAAGGAAATCCTTTAATTTTTCCCATTTTAACAGAAATACATTTTTTGGTGGGTGGTGGACAGAATGAAGTGCACAACACGTGTTCTACCATCGATGTCGTGTTTTACGTTTCAGTGGAAACAGCTGAACTAGTCTGAACTCCATGTCAGGACTTCTCATTTAGTTCACTTAATTTTTGTTTTGTTTTTTGTTTAAGTTTTAAAAAATTTATGAAATACTCAGGGTAGTAGACAAAAACATCAGTAACTGATGACGTAATATTAGGGCTAGATGTGTTTATTTCTGTCTCCACATGGTTGCAGGTTTTTTAATGGCGTGTTATTCAGTTCAATAAACCAGCATGTACGTGATCAGTACAACAATATACACAGACTAGAGCACAAAATTATCCTCGCTGCTAATCCTCTACTGCCACCGCTATTAACAAAGCATCTGCCACCACCACCAGTACTACTATTACTACTACCAGTACTACTACCACTACTACTATCACCATCAGTACTACTACCACTACCAGTACTATTTCTACTACCAGTACCTACTACATACTTACCTAATTACATACTCTATCACCATCAGTACTATTACCACTACCAGTACTACTATTACTACTACCAGTACTACTACCACCACCAGTACAACTACCACTACTACTATTACTACTACCAGTACTACTACCACTACCAGTACTACTACCACTACTACTATTACTACTACCAGTACTACTACCACTACTACTATTACTACTACCAGTGCTACTATTACTACTACCAGTACTACTACCACTACTACTACTACCACTACCAGTACTACTACTACCCATAGACAGAGAGTGAGACCTACCACCTTGTATACTCCATGCTGTGCTGCTTCTGTTGCCGGCACTATTGCGGCCACGTGTCTCTAATACCCTCTCCACATCCACACCGCACTGCAGAACATGAACAGAACTAGATCTCCAGTGATTCCCTCATCTCTAATCAGGATTGATCAGCTGATTATCATATATTAATTCTATGTCCGCAGCTTATATCAGATATCAGGATTTATTATGTGTCATCTCATTAACTCTTAATCATCACAATGGCAGCTGACAACGCATCAGTTCAGTGTGTATGACCTGGTCTGACAACCCCAGTCTAATGCTGGATTAGCCGGCTGATGGAGCAGACAGTTATTGGGAAGGGACTGTTCCTTCCTGATAATTGCCTTCTTGTCATCGGAGGTAAGAGCTGCGCTTACATGTAGGTATCGCCTCCACGGTGAGTCTACCGCCATCTCTCCTCCTCAGATTCATGTTTTCTAGAGTCCTGTTCACACAGCACAATCTGCTGCCCAGAGACGATCACTTAGTTGTCCCCATGAAAGATGAATGTACACTTTGCTCAAGATAATCTGTCCGTCAAGCAGGAGGTGCACGCCCCCATATCTGTTATCTACTGATTGTACAGGGTGTAGGTTTTATAATTCCACCTGCTGACAATGGACAAGAGACTGACCGACTCCCCAGGAACATAACCCCAGCTCTACAGCTCGCAGGACGCGCTTCTCCGCAGGATCTGAGACACATTTAATTAGTGCAATAATACAAACGAGCTACAATACATTGTATTGTGTATTTACAAGGTCTTCTTCTCCGCCCCACCAGGTCTCCTGCCAAATATGAAATTATTGGAAAAATGATCCCTAAGGGGTGGACATTGTGAAGCCTAATACGTCAGGCGTCTGGTGCCGGCTGATAAGCACCTGCTCTCCATAGCCTTATCGTGACAGGCCAGAGATCTGACCAAAACAGGTGGAGCAGACCCGTCCTCCGGTGTAACGCATTGACGTATTGGGTAGAACACGTTTATTCCGCAGTCGCCTGTTTTTCCGGCTCCCCTTTGCACATAGAGGCTCAGGGCAAGATGAGCCACAGCTGGATACCTCATACAGCAAATGATTACCTATGGGAAGGATGGGGCCTGCTGAAATCCAACATGCCCAACCCATCTGACCCTCCACATCTAGGGTCACCCTATACACATGGGTCCTGCTGAGAACAGTGGGTTCAGTCACATTTCTTGTATTGTGTATAGGAACACACAGGCTCCATTCACACACTGCAGTCATGTTGTGGTCTTAGACACTATTTTCCAAAATTGAAGCAAAACTATGACAATATGTGTGATGTGTGACTTAACCCTTACAGTATAAGCTCATGTAATAGCATTTGACATCCAGAAGCTACTGTTTAACACAGCTAAGATCAGTAGGTAGCACTGAGGTAGTCTGAACGCCACTTCCGGTCTTATGAGAGGTTCACAGTACTCCTTTGTCTCTCATAATGCTTTACACTGTAGCTCTGCTCACTCATATTGGCTGTTATGCATCTTCTACTGGCGTCTCTGGGAGAGAGCTGCGTGCTTGGTCTGTGACTTGTGCAGAGATCATTGAGCAGAGAGGGGAAGTAGATTAGCTGTGATCTCAGCCATTGTGAAAGGTGGATCTATTGTTATCAATATAAAGGTGTTACCTGTAATTGTAATACTGCCTGTGATGACGATGAGATGACTGCTGAGAAGTGATAGCTACGGAAGTGTGTAGTATATATTGTGTGGTTAGAATGAAAACTACAAGATTTCAGGATAATAGTGAAATACAAATAGTGAGATGGAAAATGAGAAAAAGTAACTTCTTTAAAAATAAATATTTAACAAAAAACTTCACCACTAATTACCACGTATTTATCACTTTCACACATCTAAAAATATAAAGGAAAACACCAGATGCTATTAAAGTAACATACTATTTAGTAGACATACTATTTAAGTAACTGAGAACCAGGTGAAGCCATACTATTTAAAGGGGTTGTCTCATCTCGCTGTTACTAGGCGAGATGAGACACCGTTTCCGACCACCTCCCGGCCGGGAAACAGCAGAGCGCTCCGACGTTCTGATGTTTCTGTAGCTCTCATTGCCGTGCATGAACGCTACAGAAACAGCGTAGCACAGAAAGCTATGGTGTTTCTGGGTTAGGGAAACAACATAGCTTTCTGTGCTACGCTGTTTCTGTAGCGTTCATGCACGGCAATGAGAGCTACAGAAACATCAGAACATCGGAGCAATCTGCTGTTTCCCGGCTGGTAGGTGGTCGGAAACGTCTCATCTCACCTAGTAACAGCGAGATGAGACAACCCCTTTAAGTAACTGAACACCAGGTGGAGTCATACTATGTAAGTAACTGATCACCATTTGGAGCCCATACTATGTAAGTAACTGAACACCAGGTAAGCCATACTATGTAAGTAACTGTACACCAGGTGGAGCCATACTATGTCAGTAACTGAGAACCAGGTGAAGCCATACTATGTAAGTAACTGGACACCAGGTGAAGCCATACTATGTAAGTAACTGAACACCAGGTGGAGCCATACTATGTAAGTAACTGAACACCAGGTGGAGCCATACTATGTAAGTAACTGACCCCAACTGAACCAGGTATGTAAGTAACTGAACACCAGGTGGAGCCATACTATGTAAGTAAGTGGAACATAATGTAAGTAAGCCATACTAGTAATGTAAGTAACTGTACACCAGGTGGAGCCATACTATGTCAGTAACTGAGAACCAGGTGAAGCCATACTATGTAAGTAAGCTGATCGACACCAGGTGAAGCCATACTATGTAAGTAACTGAACATGGTGACTATGTACAGGTACCAGCATAAAGCATAAGTAGTAACTAAACACCAGGTGGAGCCATACTATGTAAGTAACTGAACACACCAGGAGCCATACTATGTAAGTAACTGATCAACCAGGTGGAGCCAAGCTATCATAACTACTGTAAGTACTGATCACAGGTAACTATGTAAGTAATCACCATGGTAAGTACTGACACTCACAGGTGGAGCCATACTATGTAAGTAACTGATCACCAGGTGGAGCCAACTACTATGTAAGTACTGACTGATACACCAGGTTAAGTAAGCCATAACTACTATGTAAGTAACTGAACACCAGGTGGAGCCATACTATGTAAGTAACTGAATCACCAGGTGAGCCATACTATGTAAAAATGTAACTGGACTATGTAAGTAACCACCAGGTGGAGCCATACTATGTAAGCTGATCAACAGGTGTATGCCAGTACTAACAGGTGGAGCCATACGTAGTAACTGAGAACCAGGTGAAGCCATACTATGTAAGTAACTGGACACCAGGTGAAGCCATACTATGTAAGTAACTGATCACCAGGTGAAGCCATACTATGTAAGTAACTGAGCACCAGGTAAAGCCATACTATGTAAGTAACTGAACACCAGGTGGAGCCATACTATGTAAGTAACTGATCACCAGGTGGAGCCATACTATGTAAGTAACTGACACACAGGTGGAGCATACTATGTAAGTAACTGATCACCAGGTGGAGCCATACTAGTAAGTAACTGATCACCAGGTGGAGCCATACTAGTAAGTAACTGAACACCAGGTGGAGCCATACTATGTAAGTAACTGATCACCAGGTGGAGCCATACTATGTAAGTAACTGAACACCAGGTGGAGCCATACTATGTAAGTAACTGATCACCAGGTGGAGCCATACTATGTAAGTAACTGAACACCAGGTAGAGCCATACTATGTAAGTAACTGTACACCAGGTGGAGCCATACTATGTCAGTAACTGAGAACCAGGTGAAGCCATACTATGTAAGTAACTGGACACCAGGTGAAGCCATACTATGTAAGTAACTGAACACCAGGTGGAGCCATACTATGTAAGTAACTGAACACCAGGTGGAGCCATACTCTGTAAGTAACTGAACACCCAGGTGGCGCCATACTATGTAAGTAACTGAACACCAGGTGGAGCCATACTATGTAAGTAACTAAACACCAGGTTGAGCCATACTATGTAAGTAACTGATCACCAGGTGGAGCCATACTATGTAAGTAACTGATCACCAGGTGGAGCCATACTATGTAAGTAACTGAACACCAGGTGGAGCCATACTATGTCAGTAACTGAGACACCAGGTGAAGCCATACTATGTAAGTAACTGGACACCAGGTGGAGCCATACTATGTAAGTAACAAATCACCAGGTGGAGCCATACTATGTAAGGAAATGAACACCAGGTGGAGCCATACTATATAAGTAACTGAACACCAGGTGGAGCCATACTATGTAAGTAACTGAAGACCAGGTGGCGCCATACTATGTAAGTAACTGATCATCAGGAAGAGCCATATTATGTAAGTAACTGAACATCAGGTTGAGCCATACTATGTAAGTAAATGACCACCAGGTGGAACCATACTATGTAAGTAACTGATCACCAGGTGGTGCCATACTATGTAAGTAACTGACCACCAGGTGGAGCCATACTATGTGAGTAACTGAACACCAGATGAAGCCATACTATGTAAGTAACTGAACACCAAGTGGTGCCATACTATGTAAGTAACTGATCACCAGGTGGAGCCATACTATGTAAGTAACTGAACACCAGGTGGAGCCATACTATGTAAGTTACGGAACACCAGGTGGAGCCATACTATGTAAGTAACTGAACACCAGGTAAAGCCATACTATGTAAGTAACTGTAGACCAGGTGGAGCCATACTATGTCAGTAACTGAGAACCAGGTGAAGCCATACTATGTAAGTAACTGGACACCAGGTGAAGCCATACTATGTAAGTAACTGAACACCAGGTGGAGCCATACTATGTAAGAAACTGAACACCAGGTTGAGCCATACTATGTAAGTAACTGAACACCAGGTGGCACCATACTATGTAAGTAACTGAACACCAGGTGGAGCCATACTATGTAAGTAACTGAACACCAGGTTGAGCCATACTATGTAAGTAACTGATCACCAGGTGGCGCCATACTATGTAAATACAGGCCTTGATCACCAGGTGGCACCATACTATGTAAGTAACTGAACACCAGGTGGAGCCATACTATGTAAGTAACTGAACACCAGGTGGAGCCATACTATGTAAGTAACTGAACACCAGGTGAGCCATACTATGTAAGTAACTGATCACCAGGTGGAGCCATACTATGTAAGTAACTGATCACCAGGTGGCACCATACTATGTAAGTAACTGAACACCAGGTGGAGCCATACTATGTAAGTAACTGATCACTAGGTGGGGCCATACTATGTAAGTAACTGATCACCAGGTGGAGCCATACTATGTAAGTAACTGATCACCAGGTGGTGCCATCCTTATGGTAGCCCACATTTCTATATTCATACACCTACATATACACTATTTGAAGGCAATATTTTGCTTTGCAAACTTTTTCTTCCTGTGCCTGCAATAAGTGGAAAAGTGAATTTTCCGCAGCTTGGCAGTAGTGGAACCGTTAATCTTTCTATGAATGTGCCATGGGCTTTGAGGTCTATACAATCACATTAGATAAACAAATATAATTTATTAGGAGCTGCTTTCCACATACAATATTATATTTAGCTGTAAATAAAATATCAATCACTGTCAGCTTGCATATGTACAGCCCAGTCACATCCAATGCTCATTTCTGCATCTATCACAGAAGGCGGCTCCAGCTGTGGGGAGCCAAGTTTTGCGCTGTCTTTGTGCAGACTTGCAATGTTCACAAAGTCACTGGCACAAGTATTTGGTATAAGAATCCTGGAGAGACAAACAAAACACGGATCTCATCCAAGTCAATCACATAGGACTCGCGTGTCCTTTCATCTGCAAACTGGAAACTTCTCTTATGAATGTAGAAAGTGCAACAGAATCAGATACTATATCCATTTGTAGAATCAATCCTCCGATAAGATGGTGGGTCTTAATCTTGATTTAACCCCTTAAGGACCCTGAGATTTTCCATTTTTGCGTGTTCATTTTTCACTCATTCAAAAGAGCGTTTCTTCAGGGAGAAACAAAAATACCTAACTTCAAAAAAGCTAAATTTAGCCAACTAAGAGAGCCCATAGGCCTAACTAACTGGGACAAAGTCCTCAAAAATAAAAATATAGCCACAAAATGGGATATTTTTAAAAGCATCCTAATATCTAATTGTGAGAGGTACATACCTTATGAGAATAAAAGGTTAAGGAACAAGAAAAAAACCAATGTGGATAAACAGAACTGTAAAGAAAGCAATAATGACAAAAAGAAAGCATTTAAATCACTACAACAGGAGGGGAGCGAGGAAGCATTGAAAAACTATAAGGAAAAAAATAGAATATGTAAAAGACAAATAAAAACAGCCAAACTAGAGACCGAGAGATTAATCGCCAAAGAGAGTAAAACTAACCCTAAAATGTTCTTTAATTATATAAATGGTAAAAAGTATAAACCTAAAGGTGTCGGCCCCTTACAGAGTAATGAGGGGGGAGTTGCAGAGAGCGATGAGGAAGAAAGCGAAGCTACTAAATATCTTTTTCTCCACTGTATTCACTGAGGAAAATAAGAATATAAAAGTAAATTCCCCATTAAAAGTGCCCTGTCTGACCCAGGAAGAAGTAGAGCTGCGTCTTAAAAAGATTAAGATAGACAAATCGCCAGGACCGGATGGCATACACCCACGTATCCTAAGAGAATTAAGTAATATCATCGCCAGACCCTTATTTCTGATATTTAAGGACTCTATACTGACAGGGAGTGTTCCACAGGATTGGCGCATAGTAAATGTGGTGCCAATATTCAAAAAGGGTCCAAAAACAGAGCCCGGGAACTATAGGCCGGTAAGTTTAACATCTGTCGTGGGTAAACTGTTTGAGGGTTTTCTAAGAGATGCTATCTTGGAGTACCTCAATGAAAATAAGCAAATTACTCCATATCAGCATGGCTTCATGAGGGATCGGTCATGTCAAACCAATTTAATCAGTTTCTATGAGGAGGTAAGTTCTAGACTGGACCGCGGGGAATCAATGGATGTCGTATATCTGGACTTCTCCAAAAGGTTAGTATATAAGATGAGAATGCTTGGCCTGGGAGAAAATGTCTGTATGTGGGTAAGTAACTGGCTCAGTGATAGAAAACAGAGGGTGGTTATTAATGGTACATACTCAGATTGGGTCACTGTAACTAGTGGGGTACCACAGGGGTCAGTATTGGGCCCTATTCTCTTCAATATATTTATTAATGATCTTGTAGAAAGCTTGCACAGTAAAATATCAATTTTTGCAGATGACACTAAACTGTGTAAAGTAATTAACACAGAAGAGGACAGTACACTGCTACAGATGGATCTGGATAGACTGGAGGCTTGGGCAGAGAAGTGGCAGATGAGGTTTAACACTGACAAATGTAAGGTTATGCATATGGGAAGGAATAATGCAAGTCACCAGTACATACTAAATGGTAAAATATTGGGTACCTCTGACATAGAAAAGGACCTAGGAATTTTAGTGAACAGAAATCTAAGCTGCAGAAACCAGTGTCAGACAGCTGCTGCCAAGGCCAATAAGATAATGGGTTGCATCAAAAGAGGCATAGATGGCGGTGATGAGAACATAGTCCTGCCACTTTACAAATCACTAGTCAGACCACACATGGAGTACTGTGTACAGTTCTGGGCTCCTGTGAACAAGGCAGACATAGCAGAGCTGGAGAGGGTTCAGAGGAGGGCAACTAAAGTAATAACTGGAATGGGTGAACAACAGGACCCAGAAAGATTATCAAAATTAGGGTTATTCACTTTAGAAAAAAGACGACTGAGGGGAGATCTAATAACTATGTATAAATATATCAGAGGTCAGTACAGAGATCTCTCCCACGATCTATTTATCCCGAGGACTGTGACTGTGACGAGGGGACATCCTCTGCGTCTGGAGGAAAGAAGGTTTGTACACAAACATAGAAGAGGATTCTTTACAGTAAGAGCAGTGAGACTATGGACTCTTTACTGTAAGAGCAGTGAGACTATGGACTCTTTACGGTAAGAGCAGTGAGACTATGGAACTCTTTACTGTAAGAGCAGTGAGACTATGGACTCTTTACTGTAAGAGCAGTGAGACTATGGACTCTTTACTGTAAGAGCAGTGAGACTATGGAACTCTTTACAGTAAGAACAGTGAGACTATGGAACTCTCTGCCTGAGGACATGGTGATGGTAAGTTCACTATAAGAGATCAGGAGGGGCCTGGATGTATTTTTGGAGGTAATAATATTACAGGTTATAGTTACTAGAGAGGGGTCGTTGATCCAGGGAGTTATTCTGATGCCTGATTGGAGTCGGGAAGGAATTTTTTTCCCTAAAGTGGGGAAAACTGGATTCTACCTCACAGGGTTTTTTTGCCTTCCTCTGGATCAACTTATAGGAAAACAGGCCGAACTGGATGGACAGATGTCTTTTTTCGGCCTTGTAAACTATGTTACTAACTATGTTACTCCCCGCCTTCCCATAGTCCTAACTTTTTTATTTTTCCATTCACATAGCCTTATGAGGGCTTATTTTTTGTGGGACAAGTTGTACTTTCTAATGGCGCCATTTACATGCCATGTAGTGGGAAGCGGAAAAAAAATTCCAAATGGGGGAGAATTGGGAAAAAACACAATTCTGACACAGGTTTTTTATTTATTTATTTATTTATTTATTTATTTATTTTACGCTGTAGGCTATGTGGTAAATTTGACCTGTTATCTTCATTCTCCAGGTCAGTATGGTTACAACGATACCACACTTGTATATTTTTTCTTGCGTTTTAATACTGAAAAAAAAAATTAAACCTTTGAGAAAAAAAAATGATAAAAATTATCAACATATTCTGACCGCTATAACTTTTTTTGTAGTTATGAGTACGGAGCTCATTTTTTGCGGTACGATCTGTACTTTTCGCAAGTGTGTGCGACGTTATGATCGCTTTTTATTAAAAAAATAGTAGTTGAAGTGACAAAAATTAATTAATATTGTGCCATTAATATTGTTATATTTTAATTTTATGGGCATTTTCGCGATGATGCCCATGATGTTTATTTTTTTATTGGTTAAGTATTTTTATTTATATTTTAAGGAAAGGGGGTGATTTGAACTGTTGCATTTTTTTAATTTTTTTTTTAATTTATAAAAAACTTTTATTTTTTTATTTTTTTTTTTACTTTTTTTAAGTCACCTTGGGTGACAATAACTGGCAATCATTAAATTGCCAATAGTATTTTTTATGGCTATATAGCCATCGAAAAACACTTCATTTGTTCAATAATTTTTTTAAAAACTTTTTTGGTATTTACCTGAAATAGGTTCCGAAGTCTGCTTGAGGCTTCGGTCTATTTCAGCGCTGTAACAGGTTCCCCTGATCTCAGCTGGGAAACGCTGTTTCCAGACCAGAAGCGCGCAGCTTCCGATTCTAGGTTGCGCAGACGCCGTGGTCACATTTGACCACGGCATCTGTAGGGGAAAATGTATGTGATCAGCCTTACTAGTGTCGCGGGTATATGCTATTTAAAATAGCAGAAACCCGGCAGCTAAGGTGCCCGCTGCAGGCGCGAGCGGGCGCCATCTTTGGGGAACGGACTTCCGCCATACATGTACGGTGGAGGTCCTTAAGGGGTTAAAGGTAGTATTTTTGTATTTGGACGCAAGGCTGTTTCACGTTCTTCAACACTTTCTCAACGCTATGTTTTACGGAGCAGCTCCCAGATACATGGATCACCTGTGAAGCTGCGCACAATCTTGTAGTGATTCCTAGCCTTTCTTCTATTATATGCTTTTTCATAATAAGAGTTTTTATTTGTTGCTGCGCTGGTGTCCCTGCTTAATGCATCTCTGGAAAGGAGACATGCAAGTTAGCCTCTCTTCCAAAATTAAGGAAAATTAAGTGTTGCATACCAGAAACCCAGTTCTTTCTGGGTAACTACCCTTTAAAAATTTGTTTGGCTGCCTGAGAGGCCTTGGTTGGGGTACAATTTCTCCCCGAGTATGCATGGTGGGTACGGTAAGCCAGTCAACTTTCCTCTGGGTTTCTAGGAAAATATATGAAAGTTAGCACGTTTAGCATTTTACATCTGCTTGCATCAGATAGGCGTAGGAAAGTTCATTTGAATATTTTTCCCAGAAACCCAGAGGAGTATTGCCTGGCCTAAAATGCTTAGCACATGCAGTGTGCATACAAAAAAGAGAGAGAGTACCCCCCCAGACAACACCTATACATTGCCCAGGAATCCAGAGTAGCATACTAGCCTCTTTCTCTCATTTGCCTGGAATGACTCACAAAAAATTTGGGTTTGTTAGAATCCAAACTTTTTGGAAAAATTCGGGACAAATTCCAAACCAGTAGAATCACTTTGCTCATAATTAGGTGGGGGTAGTCATCAACTTCTTATAGTTTAGAGGAAAACACAGCACTTTCCATTGTACTTCAGAGCTAGTCCATGTATCCCTTCGGTTAGAAAAATGGAATTGTAAAGACTGAATGGAAACATTGTATCACAGAAGGGAGAGAACACATCATGAAGGTGGTTCATGAAATTCCATGCTTTGTGAACACCATGCTTTCCTAAGGATTTGATTTCCTATCATTTTGAGCTTCTTGATACAATACTGATGTGCGATGCACAATTTATGGTTCCACCCTTTAATTACAAAAATTAATGTATAGGTTCATAGGAAGCCACTATGGGTATATTAGGTTGCACT
The DNA here is from genome assembly GCA_900303285.1 of Rhinella marina. NCBI lineage: Eukaryota > Metazoa > Chordata > Amphibia > Anura > Bufonidae > Rhinella > Rhinella marina. The sequence goes on along the minus strand of ONZH01024834.1, from coordinate 442,608 downwards.
CATGGTGCCCTCACAATCATATATAAAGAACTGCATCTCCAGTGGCATTGTGCCCAAAGTTATACAGGTACAGTAGGTCCTTCGTTGTATACAGCAGGAGACAAAATGAAGACCTACTGGAGCTTCAGATGCGTCCACCCTTTCCTCAAATGCAATGCAAAATTCACAATTCAATATTGACATGTGACATGCAAAACTCTCAAATGTCTGCAATGCACATAACGTCCACTAGGTGACCCCACATAGGCACATATAAAATAAAGAATTCCCAAGTGAAATTAGACCTTTTTTTGTCCCAAAATGGTCAACTTATGTCACACGTCAGGATATGTCAAACCATGAAAATAGATCCCGAATATTGTTCAAATACATTCATATACAGTACCTTCATTGCAGCAAAATTGGTTTTGTAGAGGCGCGGTCCTACCAAAGAAAAATCTGCTCAAAGACATGTCTGACCACCACCATCAAGAGATGCAGACATTAAAAAATCTCAGAGCTGTGCTAAAAGAAAGAGCACATGGAGAAGTGACGGTAGAGGTCATCAATCTGGAAGGAGATGGGGCTAAGACCACCTAATCTATGTCATGGACGCCAGTCAGAAGATAGAGATGAGCCTTTGCTCTGTAGATCATTTGGACCCTTAGAGATTTACTAAGTTGTTGAAAATGGCAGCAATAAGAGCATTTTCTGTGAAGTTTACGGCTTCGCCTCCAGATCAATAAGCACATTTGTATTTTTGCACCTGCAATCCAAGTATGCCATTATTTTAGTGAAAGGGCACTGAAGTGTAGTAAAACTTCCTCATAATTTCACCGGCCCCGGCCCTTAGGTAACATTTCATTAAGTATAGTTAGCAGTCCTTGACATTTTGTCTCCTACAATGAGGTAAAAAGCCAAAGCACATGCTTTCCTGCAGGAGAAATGCGCGCGCCGGAGCCTATTAACACATAAAAAAGTCACTTAATGGAAAATTTTGCAGAAAATATGAATGCATTTGTAGCAGGAAGACGGGGCTAACATAACCTGATCACAAGAGGGTAATAACACACAAATAGGGATCAGCAAGGTGAGCGCTCTGCCCGGGTGATGAATGGCGGTCAATGCCGCACTTCCCTCCGACGACCTTATAATTTAATTACAGCAAATAACTATGCATCTACCAGATTCACCAACACCTCCAATGTAACCCTTTCACTGCCAGGCACCATTAGCTTCTATTTGTTTGTTTAGTTTTCATCTAAACTGATTTGTTTTGTTATTGTGTCGCTGTAATTATAAATAATATGATCAAATGCTAATATTCTGTATTGTAATGTTACATTCATTAGATTTTTTAATATTACCTTTCATTACTATTTATTACTTTTCTTAATTGATTTTTATCCATTTGCCCATTTTTTAAACTTTACTTCGATATTTATTTATGAATTTCTCTTGTTTTTGTTTTTGTTTTTAACACGTGTCACGGATATCCGAGAGTTGATCATCTCCAGTGAAGAAAACACAAATATTCAATGGGGATAATGAGCTGCGATTGATCAAATATCTATCTCATTATCTATCTATCTATCTATCTATCTATCTATCTATCTATCTATCTATCTATCTATCTCATATCAGTCAATCTATCATCCATCCATCCATTTCTGTTCTATCTGTGGAATGACTGCTTTGGGGCCCAGCGCTGAACTCTTATTTTCTCTTCCCTATGTATAAACACAGAATTTTCCTGCAGCCACCACTAGGGGGAGCTCAGTGCAAACAGATTATTACAGGTTCTAATTTAGTCAATGGTAACTGAATACATTCCTATGCACTGAGCTCCCCCTAGTGGTGGCTGCAGCCAGCTTTCTAATAGAAGGGAAGTAGGAGACTTATTAATGTACTTATACCAGTTGTCTAGTGTGAAGACACTGAGAAATATGGTGGTCAGAATGAGAACCATATTTATGATGTAACTTCTCTACTTTTTATGAATGGAATCACTATATCAGTCATTATACTCCACAGTCATCAATTATCAAAATCAAACTAATCGCTGGGGCAAAAAGGGCTAATTCCCTCAGTATTATATAACAGGAGGCATTGAATGCAGAGTAATAATACTTTCTTACTCTCCCGCACCTCACTTGTGCCATTTATTGCTAGTTCTAAAATGAGTTATTATAATACAGCGACTATTGGAATATGCTATAATGATGCTGTTATTACATTATCGGGAGGGTGAATTTAAGGGTTAACTTGTTGACACCATTTAACCACTGAGCCTTCGGATCCTGCACTTACTATTAGTTACCTGATAAACTAAGTGTCAGAGAGAAGAAAAATAATTGTATCTTTTCCTACAAGGCTTACTTCTTAATTACTGCTGCTTAAAGGGGCACTCCGCCTTGACTGACATTGACCCTCCAGTGAGCAAATCGGAAATCCAGCATCATCGCGATAAAACGCCAGTAATTTCTCGTCTCTCTCGTCTAAAGTTTGTTTCCACTTGGACCAAACTTTGGAAAAATAATTTAAAATTATGCAGAGAGTTGTCAGTATGATGTGCAGAGGGTTGTCAGTATGAAGTACAGAAGGTGGGCAGAACAGGAAGTCGTTGTGGTGCACCCTCAGCCAATAGCTGAAGAGCAGGAAGTGATGTCAGAGAAGAGGTGTGGCTTTGAAAGCTTCTCCGGTACAGTCCTGTACATTGGTGCTCTTTTTTATTTCATCTTGTTATTTATTGTTATTCTTGTTCTGTATTTCATCTTATAATTATTACATGACTATTACTAGTTAAAAAGAGGTTTGTGTATTACGGTTAGTGTCACCCTTTAAAGTCAAATAACTAATTCTGACTCAAACAATTCAAGATATGATGTTAGTGGAGTTCTCCTTTACATTAGAGATGAGCAAAGTATTTAAAAATTCAATTTGGGTGCTTCACTGAATTTTACAAAAAAAATTTGCTTTTTGATGAATTAGTTTGTCACGAAGCGCATTTCTTTGTAAGTAGTGGGTGCAATGACAGGGAGAGGAGATTACACCCCTCCCCATCATTGTACCCCTCAGATGCCGGCATCTGATATTAAGAATAGAGTATACAATTAAAAAAAAAAAAAAAAATCATACTTACCTGATCCATTTTCTCACAAAGGGCCAGCTGCCGTCATCTTGATGGAAGGTCTAGCACGAAATCTCACGCAGCGCGAGATGACATCATGTCATGCGTCACTGCACACGGGATTTCAGCCGAGATCTTCATGCAAGATGGTGGCGGCCGGCGAGTTGTGAGAAAATGGATCAGGCAAATATGATTTTTTTATTTATTTATTTTTTACACTATTTCAGGTTAAATTGATTCGCTCCTGCACGCACAAGGAAATTCTGCTTTGTGGCAAATCAAATTTATCCTAAAATTCGGATCGGTCCATTTTGTGGACTTCAATTAGCTCATTGCTAGTTTACATGTATGCATCTTAAAGGGGAACCCAAAAAACATTTGTAGAAGACTGTGAATCCTCTGAATAAAATAAATAAATACATAAAATGAAGCCTTACTCTCCAATCGCCCTCCATTCCATTGGCACCCTTCGGTGGTCACAGCAGTTCCCATGACTGCAGTGATGACATCATGAACTACTCCATGTGATTGCTCCAGCCAATCAGGATACAGTGGTGATGTCACCGACTACCTCACATGACCTCCAGTCTAGTGATTGGCTGCAGCAATCACATGGAGTAGTTGATGACATCATCAATGTAACGCTGAAACAAAGACCTCCTGAACCACCAGAGAAGCGGCTGTAGAGTGCTGGGGAATTGAGCAGGGGGGTAAGGCTTAGCTATTCTATCCTAGAACATACCCTGCCTTGTGAAAAAATTTTGGGGTCCTAAAAACCCCCTTGAACCCAAAAAGGGCTTTAGACATTTTGGAAGGTGTTCTCCTTTAAGGTTCATCTCAAATTCTTTGGTAGAACAGAAAATAGAAAAGGAAGAGCGTTAATTACTCCACGTATCACAAGGTTGTTATAAGGGTATCCAAACTTCCCCATCCTTTGATTTGAGCTTCTTCCTTTGCAGATTTCACAGGCGAACATCCTTCAAATGCAGGAGAAGTTTCTGATCAAAGCTAACGACAATTAATATTATATTGGTGGAATGTTATAACATGACCTTAAATAATAGATGATTCTATTTCCAAGCTCCAGTGATTAAACCCTCTTCCTATGCGGGCGTGCGCTGCGGCTGGCGCTGATTGATGCCCTTGTACACATCAGGAAGGACAGAATCGCTCAGATGTTGATTTTGCACCCAGCAGTGATCCACAATGCACTTGGCAGGTTGGTGAAAAGCAATTTTATCACGATCTCCTACTACCAGCTGAGCTAGGATGATTGAGGGGTAAGGGGTCACTCTTGGTGACCTCCGTGTGGTCCATCCATTCAAATTTAAGATTTTCAACCAAAGTTCCAAGATTTCTCTTAAAGGGGCAGTCTTCACTAATTATGGTGAATTTTTATAGATTCGAAGTGTAATCTTAACAATTGATACAATAAAGTTACTTTATAACTCACATTCTTGTGTCATTCTCAGTGGAGACTTTGTAATATTCTTGGTCTGGGTGACAACTACCAAAGACTGCCATTACAGTGCCAGATGTGGTTGTCACCCAGCTTTCCAAGGACCCTGAATAACCTGTGAATTCTTACCGCAATACCAGTGTTACTTGTGTCTCTTCTATCTTCCCAATGTATCTACAATTCTGTTCTTCATAGCATAATCAGGGATCAGCTACCTCCGGCTCTTCGGCTGTTCAGAAACTACAATTCCCAGAATCCTCCTTTCACTTCTATGAGATAGATAAACCATAAAGCACTGAATGAACACAGCCATAGGGTGTGGAAGTTTGGGACAAAGTACATTTAAAGGACTGGTTTACCTGTCTAAAGGATGTGGCAGCTCACCAGCGCACCTCTATTGAACTGACTTGGGTTTAGCTTCAATACCAGATATAACATGTGGACGGTTCTGGTGCTGTTCCTAGAAGAAAGCAATGGATCCCACCAGCAGTCTAATGCCTATGAGGACTGTGGTAGAGACTTCTATGTGGTTGGACTTGAAGAGGTTGTGTCATCTCACTCGGATATGCCCCCAATGTCTGATAGGTGCTGGTCCCACCTATGGGGCCCACTGCTATCTCTAGAACAGAGCCAGAAAAGTGAAAGAGACCGGCCGCACCCTCCATTAATTTTTAGGGGACTGCCGAAAATAGCTGTGCACACTGTTTGGTTCCCGTAGTAATAAAAGGAGGACAGTTCCTTCACTTTGCGCGCTCCGTTTTAGAAGTACTGGCTGGTCCCAGAGTTGGGACCTGCACCTATCAGACATTGGTGACATAACCTAGTGATATGCCACCAATATGTGACACGGGCCAACCCCTTTGGGTCAGAGTCTACAGTTTCCATAAGATATTTGGTGCCAAGGTCTGTTTGAGTCTTCCCATGAACATGTATATATATATATATTGGATGATTTCTAAACATCTTGGTCAAGGTAGAATGGCTTGTTTGTCCCTGATTCTAGGGCACGTGCCCTTCTCTAGTTATGCCCCTGTGGTGGACAATTTCTTGAAATTTTTTTCTGAACCAAATAACTTTTTTTCTTCATTGACATGAAGCTGGTTGTCAGTCTTACGTAATGTGATGTTACTCTGAGAGTGGTTTGGACCCTCAGAAGGTGAAGGTCATTGGCACTTTACCATCTATCCTGGTCATGCTTCACTTGAGCTGGTTTCATACATTGCTCCTGAGTAGGGATGATCGAACCCAAACTACAAAGTTCGGGTTCATATCAAACTTTGAGAGTTCAGATACCCGGACCCAAACCCAGACTTTTTCACTGAACTCTGGGTTCGGGTTCATTCTTTTATTATTTTCTGTTATAACATGGTTATATCGGAAAATAATAGCATTCTTAAGTCAGAATGAAAAACAATATGGCAATTTAGGGGTAAAAAAAAAACAAAAACAACTCACCTCATCCACCTGATCCTGCTGCAAAGTGTCTACTATCTTCTTACAGCAGGACCCGTAAAGGACCTGCAATGATGTCACCGCGCTCACCACATGGTGAGCGCGGTGACATCATTGCAGGTCCTTCGATATTCATTCAGCATGACCTGCCAAAGGACCTGCAGTGAAGTCACCTCGCTCACTATGTGGGAGAGCGCGGTGTTGTCATTCCAGGTCCTTTGGCAGGTCCTGCTGAAAGAAGATAGAAGACATAGCAGCAGCACAATCAAGTGGACGAGGTGAGTTGTTTTGTGAAGCCCTAAATGGCCATATTCTTTTGCATTCTGTCTTAGGAATGCTATTATTTTCCGATATAATCATGTTATAATAGAAAATAATAAAGTGAAGATCTGATCCCTATTGACTTGAATGGGGTTTGGGGTCAAGTTCGGGTCCTGAACTCGAACTTTGACCTGAAGTTCAGCCAAACCCGGTGAACCCGAACTTCCATGGGTTCGCTCATCCCTACTCCTGATTATTATCCTGTACTTAGAGTTTAGTAAGTGTTGTCCCTGTCTGGGGGTAAGTGCAGGATCCCGTCAAAATACTCCTCCCTCTGAAAATTACAACGTGCTGCCTGAAATAGATGGTGCACCCTTCATTAGGGGCGATGGCCCTTTGGCACAGTCTGAACACCTGACTAGTCAGAAGACCTCTGAGAATGTTGCTTGTCCAAACTTCTGCGTCCACCTGCGTCCTGCATTGTGAACGCTTCCTAATACTGCGCGTCATCATCTTTCTAAGCCAACGCCAATCAGTGGGAAAGTAAACGATGTTCTATTTAAAGGATTAAACACACGGCAGCGGAGACCTTCTCACCTCTCCCGTCAGCAGTCCTGACCTACTTAACCTATGTCACCAAACACAATTACAGTGACTCAGATTGTCAGGATTTATAACTAATTCCTGCCATCCTAGAAGTCCAGAACCAGACGGCAGCGCCCCGATGACAGCTCGGAGCATTATCTTATAATAATTGTTCTACAAGGCAACACAGAAAGAAACGCGTGAGCAATTAAACCTGCCGGTAAGTATATGTGACGGCGGGGAACCGGACATTATACGGTTAACAAGAGAAATACATAGAATGACATGATTACTTCCGGACGTAGAATGTGTCACCAGCGTGGAGCGACTATAAGAATAGGCGCCGGCTATGGGGGCGTTCCAGGAAATAATTGCTCTTGTGCTTTACATTGTGGTGAAGCCGTTGGGGCTGCAGAGGTAGAAATCACAACCGGACACCAACATCTAATGGCCCATTGTCCACGGAGCCACCTAACCCGCAGGAGGACAAGACGCACCCGCAATTACTACTATAAGTACTTAGCTGTTTTCCCTTAGAGTAGCGAGTCTGGAGGAGAGCTTCTACTTAAAGGGGATGTCCTATGAAAAGTATTCTACATATTTCAAACCAACATTTGAATCTGAATACTTTTGTAATTGCATTTAGCTAAAAATTTTGCAAATTCAATAAAATGTAGTATAGTGCCACCTATTGTTTCTTTTCTTTATTTCTTTGTCCATCTCAGTAATATTGAGGTGGTCACACATGCTCAGTTCCATCCTTTATCTGCCACCAGCCCTATCTACTGTGAGAAGCTGTAACACTTACGGGGAAAGAGCTGCAGCTGAATGGACACACTGTGATAGGGAGAGATATGCTGCAGAAAGGACACTCCCTGAGCTGTTATAGGAAGAGAGATGTTTCAGAAAGGCCACCTTCTGAGCTGAGATAGAGAAGACAAAACCTCTGAGCTGTGATAGAAAAGACACACCCTCTGAGCTGTGATAGGGAGAGATATGCTGCAGAAAGGACACTTCCTGAGCTGTTATAGGAAGAGAGATGCTGTGAAAGGACACTCCCTGGGATTTAATAGAAAAGACACACCCTCTGAGCTGTGATAGGGATAGATATGCTGCAGAAAGGACACTTCTTGAGATTTGATAGAAAAGTCACACCCTCTGAGCTGTGATAAGGACAGAGATGCTACAGAAGGGGCACCACTTGAGCTGTGATAGAAAAGACACACCCTCTGTGCAGTTATAGGAAGAGAGATGCTGCAGAAAGGGACACTCCTGGGTCATGACAGAAAGACACACCCTCTGAGCTGGGATAGGAAGAGAGATGCTGCAGAAAGGGCCCCTGAGCTGTGATAGAAATGTGTGTCCCCTAAGCTGTGATAGAAAATGGCACACCCTCTGAGCTGTGAAGGGCACCCCTCTGAGCTGTGAAAGAAAGAGATGCTCCCTGCAGATAGGAAGCACCCCTCCAAGTGCTGCCCAGAGGCTGTGAAAGGAGAGACTGATAGGAAGCAGATCCCTCTGAACTGTGATATGGAGAAATGCAGAAACTCACCCTCTGAGCTGTGATAGGGAGAGAGATGCTGCAGAAAGGGCCCCCTGAATAAAGAGAACCCCCTGAGCTGTGATAAGAGAGAGAGCTGTGAGAGAAAGAGCAGAAGAGCCCTGACCCCAGGAGAGAGTTGAACTGCATGACTCCTCTGAGCTGTGATAGGAGGATGCTGGCGAAGGGAAACTCCCCCTGAGTTGTGATAGGGAGAGAGATGCTGCAGAAAGGGCACCCCCTGAGATGTTATAAGGAGAGAACTGCAATAGAAAATACATACTCACTGAGCTGTGATAGGGAAAGAGCTACAACAGAAAGGAAACTCCCCCTGAGTTGTGATAGGGAGATCTGCAGCACAAAGGACATGTCCCCTGAGTTGCCAGCCTGAAATAAATTTACTATTACAGAGCAGCTGAAGCAATGAATGGGGAGATCTCTGGATCTCTAAGTAAAACATCTCTCAGATCCCTTGTGTCTGGCCCAACACTTACTGTACCAGGTCTCTACTTCATATATCAACACAAAGGAAATGGCAGAAGATGCCTACTGTCTGAGGAGTGTCACCATCCCGACCAATAATTGGCCAAGCTGGCATCTCCTGCCATTTCCCATGTCCTGATCCAAAAATGGGAATGAAGGGGGGTGGAATCTATCAACACCACAGGGTACTGGACTTTATACCTTTTTTTTTTAATGAATGAAATACCCCTTGTATATACAATACATATTATGTAATGAAGTTAGGCAACCACTGAGGTACAAGTAATACGTAAAAACTTCAAAGCTGGCATCTTTCTGCTTCTTCTAGAGGCTCCTTGGGGCTAACAAGTGCCCAGTTTTAACACCAACCTCAGAAGCTCTACAGGTGCTTTGTATTCAGTACATTGAACTCTCCACTTTTTGCATTGACCCAATAGCCTCTTGAGATGTTCCTCATATTCTGAAGGAGAACCTTGTATGATTCTACTCATGGAACCGGCTGAAAAGAAAAATGAAAGCCCAATCAAACCTGCAGACCAGCCGTGATATATTCACTCTCAGTAACTTGACATAATATTAAGTGAGAAAGAAACTATGTTGCCACCTGATCTCTCTACCAATCTGGATGAATGTCTTCATTTTGTGTCACCTTCCAAGGGGACATACACTGGGTATGTCATTCCACTAAAGTAAGTTCATCAAACACCAGAACTACTATTAAAAAGAGTTCGAAAAGACGATGTCACTCTTGACAGTGACGAGAATGTCTCTGACATCTTCACTTGAAAGGCAAACAAGAAATAGAGAAGGCCGAGTCAGATCTACGAGCGAGATAACAAGCTGTAATGTAATTCACCCATAGAGAACTTTTTACCGCTGTCAGATTTGATAATTATGGTGACCTCATGTCTACATTCGTTACCAAGGGTCAGAGACTCTTCCATCAGCTTAAATACGTGGAGCTTATCCCTTCCCCTAAAACGGAGTCTTAACCGTTCCCATGGAGTAAATGATATTTTAATAGCAAGTGCTTCATTCATCCTACGTTCCTCATGTCGGTAGAAGTCAAAAGCAGCAGATAAGGGACAGAACGCGGAAGAACATTAGAACGACTGCTTTATTGCCTTCCCTCTATGGAGGTTACAGAAAATGAACCATCAATTTGATAATAAAGTGGACACAGCTTGCTGGAGATAGAAATTGACATAATGACGGGCAGGTCAGGTGTTCATTTAGGTTGGAGAGTTCTTCAAGGACATCTTGACCTTCAGCGTTTTTATAATAACCTCAGTAAAATCAATGATCTATCAAGTTCTTCAAAGATTTAATGGAATTGTTCATTTTATATTCTGCAACTTGTGTCGAAGAAATGAATCATCTCATGGATTTAATTAAGAAGGTCTTAAGTCATATCAGGCGTTGGGTGGACGAGGGGTGGTCAAGCCTTCAACTTCTGGACTATTTTATGGACTCAGTACCTTACTTTCGGTTGGTTCTTCATTCTTCGGTCCAGGAATCATCATATGATTTTTGGATGGTGTTTAGTATCAATTGAATAAAATTTTAAAACTTGTTTTTTATGGTTCCACCATTCTTGATTCACTACTTGTCCAGAATTGCTCCGGAATGGCTCCTCGAATCTGCAATTGGCTAAAAAGCTTGACGGGGAGAAAAAGGAATTTGTGAGTGAGTCTGAATATTCAACCAGTGTCTTCTATTTGTCTTAAGATGGACATACACCTTTAGTGGTTGTTAGCTACACACTTATTGGGCCGCCCGCTCTTTCTCCCGACTTCTCAATGCACATGCATGTTCAGGTTGGCTGACATGTTATAAATAGGGAGAAGGGAGTAAGCGGCTACCAAATACTCCTGATGGTGGCTAATCTTCCTTAAAGAAGAACTCCTGCAAAAAATTTAGTTCCATGTCCTGCTAGAAATGTACATGATGTAATCTGTAGTTAGTGTCATTTTCTTACCAGTGGCTGTATTTGTGAGTTATATCTCCCTGATGTTTCTCATCTGTGTCATGTGACCAGCAATCAGACTCACCAGATAACACAGGATCTTATGTGTGGACAGGAAGTCTAATTCTCTATGTATTCCTATGGGAGCCTCACTTTCAGTCTCATAGGAATGAATAGAGAAGTAACTGGCTTCCTGTCCTGGGTCAGTTGGAGGTCAGGGAGTTGGTCACATGACCCAGCTACAATAAGAAGAGAGGAGATAACTCAGAGATACAGTCTCTGATGAGAAGATTGCATTCACTACAGATTATATCATGCACCTTTCTAACAGGTCAGAGAATAAAAATTTTTGCAGGATTTCTACTTTAAGAATAATGGACCGAGCTGGTTGAAATTACTTTTCCCAGTGTTGGCTAAATAAACATTGGCCGAACATGAAAAGCTCATTAGACCATATTTTAACAGAACATCCTAGGCCTAGAGCCATTGGAAGCCAGAAGACTAGAGGTCTATATGAGCTAATAGTGGCCATACTGCTATATGTCCTTCAGGCAGTGGTAACAATGGTGCATAGGACACGGGAACTACCATGGGGTGCAATCTGCCAATATACACTCCATTCAGAATCTCGCAATACAAATTATAAATATATGTAAGGAAATGAGCATGGTATGTTAGTATTACTTGATAACTGTATGTTAGTATTCATTAAACAATGTATGTTAGTATTGATCACTGTGTGTTAGTATTCCTTGAGTACTGTATATGAAATGAAAGGGTGATGGTGTGCCAGAAGGACTATAAGCTCTAAGCCAGGTGACTGAAAGGCTGTACAAGACAAAACATTAATTCCAAGTGTTGGAACTATTGGAGACTATGTCCAATTATGGTTTGAGAATAGTAGTGAGCCAGAGAGTTGATAGAAATAGGATGATGACTTACTTCACTGAGGAGGGGTCTTGGCTGTGGGGGTAAGCCACAGCCAGTACCACCTCCTCCGCCAGGATAACGTGTAGTATGATAGAAGTTGATGTCAGCCAAGACTGTAGGGCGTCTTCATCAAAATCTTTTATTTTCTTATCCAAGCTCTGGATTTTCTTGGATAAGAAAGAGGAGGTGGTACTGGCGGAGGAGGTGGTACTGGCTGTGGCTTACCCCCACAGCCAAGACCCCTCCTCAGTGAAGTAAGTCATCATCCTATTTCTATCAACTCTCTGGCTCATTACTATTCTCAAACCATAATTGGACATAGTCTCCAATAGTTCCAACACTTGGAATTAATGTTATTGTCTTGTACAGCCTTTCAGTCACCTGGCTTAGAGCTTATAGTCCTTCTGGCGCACCATCACCCTTTTATTTTGATATGCTTTGGCGGTAACCATTGTTGGTAAACCGTTTCTCGCTTTTTTGGATGGGCAGCAGCCTTTCCTGGACTAGCTAGCTTATGATACAACATCTTTAAATTGCCATAATATCAATAATATCAATATTCCCTTTACACTACTGTTTCTCCACGGGCGCGCTCTTTCAACTCACTTCTGAGTAATACTCCTCATTTTTTTTTCTTTACTGTGTTGAGTACTGTATGTTAGTATTGAGTACTGTATGTTAGTATTGAGTACTGTATGTTAGTATTACTTGAGCACTGTGTTAGTATTACTTTAGTACTATACGTTAGTATTACTTGAGTACTGTTAGTATTCCTTGAGTACTGTACGTTAGTATTACTTAAGCATTGTATGTTAGTATTCTTTGAACACTGTATGTTAGTACTACTTGAGAATTACATATTAATATTAGTTGATCGCTGTGTGTTAGTATTCCTTGAGCGCTGTGTTAGTATTCCTTGAGTACTGTACGTTAGTTTTACTTGAGTACTGAGTTAGTATTCCTTGAGTACTGAGTTAGTATTCCTTGAGTACTGTACGTTAGTATTACTTGAGTACTGTGTTAGCATTACTTGAGTACTGTATGTTAGTATTGATAACTGTATGTTAGTATTCCTTGAACACTGTATGTTAGTATTACTTGAGAACTGTTTGTTAATATTACTTGATCACTGTGTTAGTATTCCTTGAGTACTGTACGTTAGTATTACTTGAGTACTGTGTTAGCATTACTTGAGTACTGTATGTTAGTATTGATAACTGTATGTTAGTATTCCTTGAACACTGTATGTTAGTATTACTTGAGAACTGTTTGTTAATATTACTTGATCACTGTGTTAGTATTCCTTGAGTACTGTACGTTAGTATTACTTGAGCACTGTGTTAGTATTCCTTGAGTACTGTACGTTAGTATTCCTTGAGTACTGTATGTTAGTATTACTTGATCACTGTATGTTAGTATTACTTGATAAATGTATGCTAGTATTACTTGATCACTGTGTTAGTATTCCTTGAGCACTGTTAGTATTCCTTGAGTACTGTATGTTAGTATTCCTTGAGCACTGTTAGTATTCCTTGAGTACTGTATGTTAGTATTACTTGATCACTGTATGTTATTATTACTCGAGCACTGTATGTTTGTGGACTGTTTGCCCGTATTTAATTAGGCGTTGTGTGGCACTATTACTTAGGCACTATATGGCATATTATTTTGCTGTTTATAGTGGTACCTTCTATAGCACTTTTACCTAGGTAACTGTATTAAAGGGTTATTTGACCAATTTACGGCACTGTTATTTGGGTGTCATCCTGTATGGCACTGATATATGGACACTGTATGGTAAAGGTAGCTAAATCATAATACTACGCATGAAGGTGAGAGCAGCAACTAGAGGTACAGCACAGGGCCACCATCTAAGGATCCCCAACCTGTGGTTCTGCATCCTGCGGATGCTGAGAGTAGTAGTTTCATAAGAAGTCAAGAGTCAGCACAACCCCAACAGATCTCCCCGGATCTGGTATATCGCTCATGTTGTAGCATTCCTCTAGTACAGTCCATATTCGTACTGCTCCATGTTCCCTGCATTACTACGGGCTCCGGACTCACTCAGCTATTCATCCTTTACGTATGATCAGATTAAGAAATAACGGATCCCTGAAATGTGCGAGAAAAAAAAAAAGGAAACAAAACAGAAATTCATCTCAATCTCCTTGAGTAACAAGAAGAGGATTCTGGACTACGGGGGATTAAAAATGCCAAATCTAATTATCACAGCAACAGTTCCTGCAGCTAATTAAAAATAATACAGGAGTGAAATAACAAGTGCATCGATTGCAGGAAGAGCTGACTCTGCAAAGCCCGGCCGCCGCCAGCCGATCGCCTATTGGGAATTTCCAAAGTTCAATAACTTTGTAAGTCAACGCTCTGCAAAATTATGATTAGGGCAGGCGGTCTATATCCCGCATGCTACTGCATAAGGCTGCGTTATCTGGTTAATAAGCTGCAAATCAATGCGCGTGTCTTAGCAGGTACCTGGACGGGTATTGACTAGCGGGATGACTGCTGGACCCATCACAGCTTTGCCGTCAAGGGGACTCATTTAGATTCCATCACAGAACTTCACATCCTAGATAAAGTTGACGTTACCCCGGCAGAGGCCTCGGTTTGATTTACATTTAGTGGCTAAAGTTAAAATTGACTTTGGATTTCGATAAAAGAAAATTCTGTCAGTCCTTACTAGAGGGACCTCGAGGGAGTAAAAAGATGTTCGCTCTGATGAACCCAAGTAGCCCACTGAATAGAGGTTACGTCTTCTGGAAATATATTGAATGGGAAATTAAAATGGCCAAAAAAAAAAAAGTCCCCTTTATGTGGAAGTGAGGATGGTCCCTCGGGGGCCGTCCCCAGTCCTTTATAGATCTTTAATGACATGCAAATCGGCACATCTTTCTTTCTATCTCTAACTGCTCTGCTAGTAAAGGTTTCATCTTCACTGCACTATCGGCATTCTATTCACGAATCGACGAGCTCAGTATGAGAAGAACCCAGTCAGATACTGCTGTAGAGATCACAATTAGGAGAAGTAATACAGGAAAATAACAGAAATGGGCACTAGAGTAAGCAGTGCTTAGTACTACTGCGGGCAGGACCCTGTGTGGTGGCATTTGAAGTCCCTATGGTTCCATTTTAGGTGTAAGAAGGTAACCCCGGGCTTATGGGAAAGACATGCAAATTAGTGTTTCAGCAGATTCTGCTAATTTGCATGTTTTTCCCATATACAAATAAGTTTACATGACAAAACTGTATAGAGAGGTTATTCAATATCATGTTAGGACTAGAGATGAGCGAGTAGTGTTCGATCGAGCTGGTATTCGATAGAATACTACGCTATTTGGCGTACTCGATTTCGTTCGAGTATAACGGCGATGGCGCACTTAGAATTCGTTTCCCCTCCCACCTTCCCTGGCGCTCTTTTTCCACCAATCACCATGCAGGGGGGTATGACAGGCACGCTGAGCACGCTGGCAGCGCGAAAACAGCGTCTACATGGATTGGCTGGAAAAACCACGTGACCTCGAATATTAAAAACTCAGCTCTTCCTGCTCGTACGCATATGCTGCGTGAACTTAGTCAGGGACAGAGGCTGGAGAAGGGAGAGACAGATTTTAGCTGTTGGACAGGCAGGAGCGTGATTAAAAGCCCTTATCAGGGCTACTACAGTGGACTTCAGTGATAGCTTTACTACAATATAGACTTTACAGAGAACGGCTGCCGTATTCAGGGATAGCTGCTGGAGTAGGGACAGAGAGAGGCATTAGTGGTGTATTAGGTGCTCTGCTACATACCAAACTATATTTGGCACTACTGCTGTGTACCTTGAACTATAAAATATATAGGCCTTATAATTGGCAACTGTACTGTGCGTTCTCTTGCAAACTAATTTAAATACCTGGTGTAAATACCCACCGTCTGAACAGTTAGTACACAATTTTATCAAGGTCTCACCTCTTGGGCCTCAACAAAATTTTTAACAGGTCTCACCTCTTGGGCCTCCACAAAATTTTATCAAGGTCTCACCTCTTGGGCCTCCACAAAATTTTTAACAGGTCTCACCTCTTGGGCCTCCACACAATTTTTAAGACGTCTCACCTCTTGGGCTTCCACAAAATTTTCCATGAGCCTCTGGCCAGCCCACGGCCTCTTCCTGCCTTTTGCGGTCCTACGCATCCCTCAACATCCCCACTGCTTTACCTGCTAGACATGACACTGGGCCAGGTCGGGTCACTGACATCTCAAGCGCCAACAATTTGGGCATTTTAAGGCTTCTGCATGTGTTTGAGTTGTTTTTACATTTTAAAGAAGACATGTCTGACCACATCTCACACACACACACACAATGACAATTAGGGGTGGGGTCTATTTGCTTTCCCCCTTGCCTATGCCATCTGTGGTTGTCATAGGCAACGTGATTTTAAGGGGTGCAGAATTTTATCTTCTTTTTTGTCTAGTTTGGCTTGGGGTCTATGGCAATGTAGAGGAAAGAAGGTTTCCTTGTATGGTCTCACTTTACAGAGAGGTTACATTGTCTTTGGAGTGTATTGTTGAGAGGCTGTGATAGTGGCGTAATAGTGCGACTTGGGCGCGTTATATGCACCCAGACATGCTTCCCCTGCTGTCCCAGTTGCATTCCAGCAGTGTTGGCATCCTTTTCTGAGGTTTCAGGGTGGACTTGGTGACCTCCAAGTGGTCGAATTGAGATTTCCAAGTGGCGAGCATTTTCTTCCCATAGACTTTAATGGGATTCGATATTCGGTCGAATAGTCGAATATCGCGGTCTATTCGAATCGAATTTCGAACTTTCGAATATTTCACTACTCGCTCATCTCTAGTTAGGACAATTATAAAACTGAAAATGTTTCTGCAGCCCTCCTAGGCAGTGAGAGAAGAGTTAGCCGGCATCCAAAAAACAGTTTACAATTTTTGTCTCAGGTCCTTCTGGATACAGAGCTGGTCTTGCATGTCTCTTTGTGCACAAAGCTGCCATTGTAAGGTACGCTGACTGTACCTGTATTATGGATAGGTTGTCACCCTGCACACATGGCTTTTGGCTTAAGAAACAATTGATTTAAGTTAATTAAAAGATAATAGAATAAAATAATAAGAGAAGAGTGAAAGGGTTAATAAAAAAGGGGGCGTGTTTAAACAGAGTAAGGTTGATAATTAGCTTAATATAACCTAACCAATGGGATTTTAGGAAGTTTAAACAGTGATTTATTAGGTAATTGAATTAATTGTTATAAAGTAACTCTTTCTTGGAATGTTAGTAAACAGAGGTGAGTCTTAGGCCCCTCTCACACCTGCGGCACGGGGCTCCGGCAGGCTGTTCTGGTGGTTCTGGAGCGTAGTTCCGACCACATCGATCACTGTAATGGGGGCGGCCTGCGGATCCGGCCACAGCACGGAAACCCCTGCCGAGAGGCGGCCGGAACTAAAGGACAACATGTATTTTTGTTCCGGCCGCCTCTCGGCAGGGGTTGCCGTGCTGCGGTCGGATCTGCAGCCCGCCCCCATTAAAGTGAATGTGGCCAGGGCGTAGTTCCAGCCTCACACGTGCACCTGCGGCAGCACGGATCCGGCGGGCTGTTCACCCACCGGAACAGCCTGCCCGAGTCCCCTGCCACAGGTGGGAAAGGGGCCTAAGGCGAAAAGTACAGTGATTAATCACAAACCAAATTTTTTTTTTTTTTTGCAAAATTTGGCCAAGCAGCCGAATTGAATTTTCAAATACTTCGCTCATCACTAGTAATTAACTGTAATCTGTGCTGAAACCGCAAGTGTTCAGTTTCCCTGCAGCGCCACCGCAGGTGGAATCAAGCATTACACATTGTCCACTGACATCAATAGGTTGTCTGTGTAATGCAGGACAGGACAGTTCCTCCAGAGAAAGACAAAAGCTGCCCAAAAGCTGCGGATCCCCTCTATGGTTTCCCTTTATTTCAGGGAAATTCAAATGGGGTTTCATTCCACAGTCCCTTTAAATTAGAGACACAGATGTACATTATAGTCCCATAAAATGCTGCGGTGGCCATATAACAGGTCTGTACCATATTGATCTGAAGGATAGACACATAACAATTTACAGTACTACGGACATGTCTCTATACCGTTATCACTCAATACTTCACGCCTGGCTTATTAACGGATGGGGGGGGCTTCATAGACCTTAGTTGATGTCCTGGAAGATGAAAAATGTAAGACAATTTCCATCCGTCCAACAATCTTGTCAGGATCATGCAGAAGAAAAGGAATCAAAGCCAGCTGAAGGTTGTGAAGGCGCCGTCATGGAACTAATAGGAACATAAATGACAACTGACCTTTACTTCATGGTTCACGTGACCTAATAAAGGAAATTACAAGCAAACAATGTCTCATTGTCGGGAGAAGGCCACCTATTCCATCTGACAAAAGGCCAAAACAGCCGACTTTGAGTCCTATTCACAGAAGAATTCAACCGGCCACGTGCAGCAAATCTTCAATTTGTGTCATTTTTCAAGAAAATGGGCCAGAAAGGAGGTTGTTTCACTCCAGAGCATCTGCATCAAAATGATAAACGGCCATTGAGGATTCAGATCTGTGTGATACGGGCTGGTGGGACCAGGGTGGGACGTTCTATGGATGTGAGCACTGTTCATCAATCCTCAGTGCAGGCTCTCTGGTGTTCTGTAGATGGCATTTAATTTGTAATTTTGGGCAGTATTACAAAGAAATGAGCAGATCAATAAAATACCAAACTATAGATAAGACACAAAGTGTCCTGAAACCCCCATAACCAATACGATAAAGCAATGCATGAAATAAACCATCTCTCTCAGTCTCTTATGGTGAGGAAGGTGAGTAATCAGTCTTTAAATTTGCTACATTGTTTAACAGACAGATATGAGTGGCAACAATGTAAGAAATCTATCATATTTATTACATTGTTGCCATCTTTATTTAACTATTAAACTCTGTAGCAAATTGAAAGATTGATTTTATACCGACCACAATGTAAGACATCCAAAGATGCTCTTTAAATGTAAATATCGTGTTTAATTTGGAATTTTGTTTCAAACATTGGAAATATGAATATTATTGATTATAAGGACAATTCTAAAGGTCCCATATTTGAGGTGACTATTGATCAGGAGTAGTGATGAGCGAGCCAGAGCGGCAAGATTCGGGATTCGCACGAATCTTGCCCGCTTCGGCTCGGCTCGGCATCCCGAGGCAGCGTGGATTCGTGAAGATTCGTGAGTCACTGCCAATTTGAAATGCCCATTTTTTTCAGCCAATCAGCATCAAAGGGAAGCCTGTGGGAACGCCTGCTGTGATGTAACAGCCCCTATACCTCCCCAGCAGTGATTGGCTGGCAGTGACATGTGACCTAAATTTACATACGGTAGGGACCTGCAGCATCAGCCTCAGGCCTCATTCACACGTCCGCAAAAATCGTCTGCATCCGATCCGCAATTTGCGGACCAGGTGTGGACCCATTCACAGTCAATGGGGCTGCAAAAGATGCGGACGGCACACTGTGTGCCGTCCGCATCCGCACTTCCGTTCCGTGGGTCCGGAAAAAAATAGAACATGTCCTATTCTTGTCCGGATCCACGGACAGGAAAAGGCATTTCTATCATGTGCGTTCCGCAAATTGCGGTCTGAATGAGCCCTTAGGGAGCCTCAGAGGCA
Source organism: Rhinella marina (assembly GCA_900303285.1). Taxonomy (NCBI): domain Eukaryota; kingdom Metazoa; phylum Chordata; class Amphibia; order Anura; family Bufonidae; genus Rhinella; species Rhinella marina. Next base: position 423,137 of record ONZH01024834.1, on the reverse strand, counting down.
TCCCTACATGCTGCCCCTGGTGTTTCCTATGCATTTCCAAGGTGTTTCCATCATTTTCTGAGGTTTTCACATGTTGAGGCAAACTTGACTGTGAAGAACTTTTGGCCCCTGCAAAAAGATTCGGGTCTCCCATAGACTTTAATGGGATTCGTGATTCGGCCCGAATCCACGAATCCCGCGGTGGGATTCGGGCCGAATACCGAATCCCCAAATCTTTTAGGATTCGCTCATCTCTAATCAGGAGTCCTTTGGCTGACCATTTCTACATCTGTACCCATGACCTACCCATACTGGGTCATTCCCTAAACCGGGAGGGAGCTGGAACCATCACAGCTAGGATGAGTGCCTCAGTTTTGGATAATGGGGGTCATTTATTACACAGAAATATGTCTATATTAGGCATATTTCTGCTGTAGATTGCAGCGCAAAGGACCTTCTGCGACTTTTCCCTTCTCACGCCAGGTCTAAAAAAGTGAAGGGGCTGGGCCAGCAGGTCCCTCTCATTTACCATTTTTTATGCCTGTTTTAGGTGTTGAAAATGGTCTGGAAGGTGCCTTACATTTAGAAGCGGCGGTGTTTCCGCCTCTACATAACTTTGGCAGATCCACCGCCAGTGCAGGGCATTATTAATACCAGTGTCTAAAAAGCCAGTTTTAATAAATGTGCCACAATAAGTCCAACACTTCTGTCTTGAGATGATTCTCCGCTTTCTTCTCCACCTCTTCACTGCAGTGAGACTGGGACAACGTCTGCAACTTTTTGAAAATGTTAGAGTTGATGAATCTGGCTTAAATCAGCTTGACCGGCTAAGCTTGCCCACTTTTCCATCAACTTTTCAAAACTTTGTAAAAATGTTGAAAACGTTTTTTTTTTTCCAATAAGGCCTAAAATTTGCAGAGCTCTATTCTATGCCAATGTGAAGCCAGAGTTCTGGAGTGCAGCGTTTTATAAATTTAGATTACCCCTGAAGAGTCACTTTAAGTAAAACAAAACAAAAACAAACAAAAAACAGATAAAAAGGTCTGGTCACCACCCCTGTCTATTTGGTATGTTACACTTGTTAGTTACTTGTTAATTGCCGGGGTGCAGATTACGGACGGGGACAATTTCTCTTTCCCTTCTTCCCTTCAAGAGCCGGGGGCCTCGCTGGATGGTGTGAGGAAATGAGTGCACATCAGTGAACATCTGCCACCGGCTCGCTTTATTGCTGCCGAGCCTCATCTGCTCCCCGCACTTCTCCTCTGCTCCCCTTTATGTCTCCCGTCCTCATGGCTTTTATTAGCTCCTTAATGCAGGTTTGCAACTGAAACAGAGGAGCTCAGGAATTTACAGCTTGATCTGTAACTCATCATTAACTCCATAAGTCTGCAGTTAAAATACTCAAGTGTAAAAAAAACACCACAGAGAAGTAATAATAATAATAATTATTATTGTTGTTGTTATTATTATTATTATTATTATTATTATTACACTGTAGCATACAGATAATCATTACAAATTATGTAGTTAATTATTAATAAGAAATAATGTATTTTTGACACTTAGTGATCTATGTAACAGGAAGATATATGAGACAGATGATGGATAAGGAAGGTAGGAAGGAAGTTAGACAGATGGATAGATATGGATATGGGATAGATAGATAGATAGATAGATAGATAGATAGATAGATAGATAGATAGATAGATAGAGACATGGAATAAAGATCCACCACCTTGCACAAGCCTGGAGTGCTGCCTCTTCCTTTGAATTTTGGATTTGTATCTCTAACTCGTGACCTGGAGTTATATTGAGGACTTTGCACTCAACCACACTCTACTGTGCTGCTGTTTTCTCTTTTTATTGTTTAGATAGATAGATTGATAGATAGATTGATAGATAGATAGATAGATAGATAGATAGATAGATAGATAGATAGATAGATAGATAATATGAGATAGATAGATAGATAGATAGATAGATAGATAGATAGATAGATAGATAAATAGATGATAGATAGATGATAGATAATAGATAGATTGATATGAGATAGATAAATAGATAGATAATAGATATATAGATGATAGATAGATAGATGATAGATAGATAGATAGATAGATAGATAGATGATAGATAGATGATAGATAGATGATAGATAGATAGATGATATATAGATGATGATTGATAGATAAATGATTGATAGATAGATGATTGATAGATAGATAGATAGATAATAGATAGATAGATAATAGATAGATAGATGATAGATAGATAATAGATAGATAGATGATAGATAGATAGATAGATAGATAGATAGATAGATAATAGATAGATAGATAGATAGATGATGATTGATAGATAGATAGATAGATGATTGATAGATAGATAATAGATAGATGATAGATGATGATTGATAGATAGATAGATAGATAGATAGATAGATAGATAGATGATTGATAGATAGATAATAGATAGATAGATAGATAGATAATAGATAATATGAGAGATAGATAGATAGATAGATAGATAGATAGATAGATAGATAGATAGATAATAGATAGCCTCCGTTCTTTACTCCACCCTCAGTATTTTCTGGGTTTATCACACCGTTCTCCGGCCTCGCTCTGTAAATTTCCCATCCTCTCCTGACTTTACATAAACTTCAGTTATTAATGACTCCCTTCATATAATTGTGGAAGTTCAGCCTCCCGTCGGTTTTGATGTTCGCCGATTCCCAACCTTTTAAATCGGATCTGCAGTTAATGATCATACAGCTGTTCCTTATACCTGGGCGACATGATAACAGTCGCAGCGGGTCATCAAAAAGGTTGACGCTCCTCAAAGAGGCGCGAGGCTGTGTGCAGCCATTATATCCTTCCACCTCCATGTACGCTAATTAGATTAAAGGTATAAGATCAATCAAACTGCTCGGCTCCAGGAAGATTAATGGTTTCTGAACTGACTGTATTAATTATTGCTACTCACACATAGAAATAAAAAGACTCAATTAGGTAAAAATAGCCAAAATGGGAGGGAAAAGGACAAAGCCGGCGAAGAAACCGAGCAAACTCATTATGTAGGATTGTAGCCATGAAATTAGAATCAAGGATCTGGAGTCAAAATGAAGAGTTTTTATCATTGAACGTCTTGGCCCCGGATCTTGCAGCCGATTGAGGGTCAGGATGAGCGGCAGCATTACTCATGGCCACCATTAGGTGGCACCAGAGAGACCATATTATTCCCTTTCTAGGATGCCTAATTTGCATACATTTTTACTAGGAAGCATTGCCACAAAGACTCCCGACCAGCTGAATCGTGTCAAGGAGAATCTGTGCTCCCCAAGAAACCATGTGGATGAGTCTGAAGGTGGCAGGAGGATGAACAGGTGCCTGGACCGGGCTGTTACCAGGCCCAGTACAGGTCACTGGCTTCATGGGCCATGATCAATGGGGAAGGGGAACATAAGCTGCACTTAGACCCTACAGGGAAATTTCCCGGTGGGACGACTCCCAGAGGGCTGCCCAGTCCTTCCTCATGGCCACCAGACAGATATATAACGATCATATGGTCTCAGTATTAATTAAGGTACTTATGCACTGGATGGCGGCTGCAGGAGCCCTCCTCAACACAACTGTATCCGTGTCCTCAGGATGGTGATACAGTTGAATACTGTGGTGAGAGCAGGAGTATTTTGTGCCGCACTGTGGTATTTGGTTCTGCTCAGGCGGTATTTTGTGCTGCACTGCACCACAGGCCCCGCCTACTTCTGTTTTCCCTGCCTACTTGTGCTGCACCGCCCACATTCTTTCAATTTGTATCCACCTACAATACGGGGCCACTTTAAGTTCCCAGTCCGCCCCTGCAGAGCATATTACATCCTTCACATCAAAAGGGGCTTTCAGACACTTTCATACTGATGGCCAGTCTTCAGTGGAAGTCATCAGTATCAGATCCCTGTAAATCCCTTTAAATATAGATGGAGTCATCACTGTCACCTGCACACCTGGTACCATCTTATGTACATACTGGTCTCCTGCTGCCCCTACACACCTGGTGCCATGTTCTATTTATACTCCATCACCCCTGCCACCTACACACCTGGCACCATGCTGTATATATACACTCTATCTCTGCTGTCTCCTCCACACCTGGCACAATGCTATGTATATACCTGTACTCCATCACCCCTGCCACCTACAAACCTGGCACCATGCTATGTATATACCTGTCCTCCATCACCCCTGCCACCTACAAACCTGGCACCATGCTACGTATATACCTGTACTCCATCACCCCTGCCACCTACAAACCTGGCACCATGCTATGTATATACCTGTACTCCATCACTGCTGGCACCTACACACCTGGCACCATGCTATGTATATACCTGTACTCCATCACCCCTGCCACCTACAAACCTGGCACCATGCTACGTATATACCTGTACTCCATCACCCCTGCCCACCTACAAACCTGGCACCATGCTATGTATATACCTGTACTCCATCACTGCTGGCACCTACACACCTGGCACCATGCTATGTATATACCTGTACTCCATCACCCCTGCCACCTACAAACCTGGCACCATGCTACGTATATACCTGTACTCCATCACCCCTGCCACCTACAAACCTGGCACCATGCTACGTATATACCTGTACTCCATCGCTGCTGGCACCTACACACCTGGCACCATGCTGTATATTTTATATATAAAAAATAAATGAAATCAGCTCACCACCTTTGCCATTCCTCGGTGCACTGTCTATACTGCATCATCCCTGCCACCTACACACCTGGCGCCATGCTATGTATATACTCCATCACCCCTGCCACCTACACACCTGGCGCCATGCTCTGCATATACTGCATCACCCCTGCCACCTACACACCTGGCACCATTCTCTGTATATTCTCCATCACCCCTGCCAACTACATACCTGGCACCAATCTTTGTATATACTCGATTAGTGCTGCCAACTACACACCTGGCACCATGCTATGTATATACTGCATCACCCTTGCCACCTACACACCTGGCAACCATGCTATGTATATACTCCACCACCACTGCCATCTTCATGGCTGGCACTATGCTATGTATACACGCCATCACCCTGCCACCTACACACCTGGCACCATTTTCTGTATATTCTCCATCACCCCTGCCACCTACACACCTGGAACCATGCTATGTATATACTGCATCACCTCTGCCACCTACACACTTGGCACCATCTTTTGTATAATCTCCATCACCCATGCCACCTACACACCTGGCACCATGCTCTGTATATACTCGACCACCACTGCCATCTTCTTGGCTGGCACTATGCTCTGTATATACTTCACCACCTCTGCCACCTACACACCTGACGCCATGCTCTGCATATACTCGACCACCACTGCCACCTACACACCTGGCACCATGCTCTGTATATACTTCACCACCTCTGCCACCTACACACCTGGCACCATGCTCTGTATATACTCGACCACCACTGCCACCTACACACCTGGCACCATGCTCTGTATATACTTCACCACCTCTGCCACCTACACACCTGGCACCATGCTCTGTATATACTTCACCACCTCTGCCACCTACACACCTGGCACCATGCTCTGTATATACTTCACCACCTCTGCCACCTACACACCTGGCACCATGCTCTGTATATACTTCACCACCTCTGCCACCTACACACCTGGCACCATGCTCTGTATATACTTCACCACCTCTGCCACCTACACACCTGACGCCATGCTCTGCATATATTCGACCACCACTGCCATCTTCATGGCTGGCACCATGTTATCTACATAAATCCCGGTGCTCGATCTGCAGCTTCTGAATTAATCTCTGTCCTTTTGTGGCAGAGTCATTAAGATGTAACCGGTGTAATACATGGCGCCCACCTTGACAAACACGGAGAAATCTGCAGTCAGATGAAGAGCGCTCTGATTAATAACGGCCTTTATCTTAATGACTGCAGAGTCATATTATATGCTTTTTGCCAGGACTGAAGTCATTTGTGTAAATTGGTGACATCTATTATAGGGATACAGTACGTGGCAGAAACAAATGCGCTGAAAGGTATTAATGACGGAATATTGCTCGGCTAATCCTCGCCATAAGTTTTCATTATTCCGTCTGAACCCGCGGTGATTGATTTATCAGGTAAAGAGCCAAGAACTGCTCTTAAATGATGGTGTTTACAGCAGCGGGTGACGGACGGAGCGGAGATCAGATATGTACACAGGTTATTATAGGGGGCGGTTAACCCCCTCCTGGCAAACATAGGACAGGGACATGAGACATGCTAGATAAAGGAGCAGTCTTCAGGAGGTAGGGTTAGCTTTTAGGAGCCCTTCTATTAGAAAAGACCCTCCAGGCATCATCTACTAGAACAGGACCCCTTCTGTTGGAATAAGACCCCCCTCTGTTAGCTAAGGAGCCCTTCTTAAAACAAGACCAACTCTGGTACTGTAGCTCAAGATCCCATATATTAGATCAAGATTCTCCTCCATTAGAAAAAGCTCAAGAACCCCTCTATTAGCTCAGGACCCCCTCTATTAGAGCACGACTCTCCTCTATTAGCTCAGGGCCCCCTCTATTAGAGCAAGGCTCTCCTCTATTAGCTCAGGGCCCCCTCTATTAGAGCATGACTCTCCTCTATTAGCTCAGGACCCCCTCTATTAGAGCAAGACTCCCTTCTATTAGCTCAGGACCCCCTCTATTAGAGCAAGGCTCTCCTCTATTATCTCAGGACCCCCTCTATTAGAGCAAGGCTCTCTTCTATTAGCTCAGGACCCCCTCTATTAGAGCACGACTCTCCTCTATTAGCTCAGGGCCCCCTCTATTAGAGCAAGGCTCTCCTCTATTAGCACAGGACCCCCTCTATTAGAGCAAGGCTCTCCTCTATTAGCTCAGGGCCCCCTCTATTAGAGCAAGGCTCTCCTCTATTATCTCAGGACCCCCTCTATTAGAGCAAGGCTCTCCTCTATTATCTCAGGACCCCCTCTATTAGAGCATGACTCTCCTCTATTAGCTCAGGACCCCCTCTATTAGAGCACGACTCTCCTCTATTAGCTCAGGGCCCCCTCTATTAGAGCACGACTCTCCTCTATTAGCCCAGGGCCCCCTCTATTAGAGCAAGGCTCTCCTCTATTATCTCAGGACCCCCTCTATTAGAGCAAGGCTCTCCTCTATTATCTCAGGACCCCCTCTATTAGAGCACGACTCTCCTCTATTAGCTCAGGACCCCCTCTATTAGAGCATGACTCTCATCTATTAGCTCAGGGCCCCCTCTATTAGCTCAGGACCCCCTCTATTAGCACAGGACCCCCTCTATTAGAGCAAGGCTCTCCTCTATTAGCTCAGGGCCCCCTCTATTAGAGCAAGGCTCTCCTCTATTATCTCAGGACCCCCTCTATTAGAGCATGACTCTCCTCTATTAGCTCAGGACCCCCTCTATTAGAGCAAGACTCCCTTCTATTAGCTCAGGACCCCCTCTATTAGAGCAAGGCTCTCTTCTATTAGCTAAGGACCCCCTCTATTAGAGCACGACTCTCCTCTATTAGCTCAGGGCCCCCTCTATTAGAGCAAGGCTCTCCTCTATTAGCACAGGACCCCCTCTATTAGAGCAAGGCTCTCCTCTATTAGCTCAGGGCCCCCTCTATTAGAGCAAGGCTCTCCTCTATTATCTCAGGACCCCCTCTATTAGAGCAAGGCTCTCCTCTATTATCTCAGGACCCCCTCTATTAGAGCAAGACTCTCCTCTATTAGCTCAGGACCCCCTCTATTAGAGCAAGACTCCCTTCTATTAGCTCAGGACCCCCTCTATTAGAGCAAGGCTCTCCTCTATTATCTCAGGACCCCCTCTATTAGAGCAAGGCTCTCTTCTATTAGCTCAGGACCCCCTCTATTAGAGCACGACTCTCCTCTATTAGCTCAGGGCCCCCTCTATTAGAGCAAGGCTCTCCTCTATTAGCACAGGACCCCCTCTATTAGAGCAAGGCTCTCCTCTATTAGCTCAGGGCCCCCTCTATTAGAGCAAGGCTCTCCTCTATTATCTCAGGACCCCCTCTATTAGAGCAAGGCTCTCCTCTATTATCTCAGGACCCCCTCTATTAGAGCATGACTCTCCTCTATTAGCTCAGGACCCCCTCTATTAGAGCACGACTCTCCTCTATTAGCTCAGGGCCCCCTCTATTAGAGCACGACTCTCCTCTATTAGCCCAGGGCCCCCTCTATTAGAGCAAGGCTCTCCTCTATTATCTCAGGACCCCCTCTATTAGAGCAAGGCTCTCCTCTATTATCTCAGGACCCCCTCTATTAGAGCACGACTCTCCTCTATTAGCTCAGGACCCCCTCTATTAGAGCATGACTCTCATCTATTAGCTCAGGGCCCCCTCTATTAGCTCAGGACCCCCTCTATTAGCACAGGACCCCCTCTATTAGAGCAAGGCTCTCCTCTATTAGCTCAGGGCCCCCTCTATTAGAGCAAGGCTCTCCTCTATTATCTCAGGACCCCCTCTATTAGAGCATGACTCTCCTCTATTAGCTCAGGACCCCCTCTATTAGAGCACGACTCTCCTCTATTAGCTCAGGGCCCCCTCTATTAGAGCACGACTCTCCTCTATTAGCTCAGGGCCCCCTCTATTAGAGCAAGGCTCTCCTCTATTATCTCAGGACCCCCTCTATTAGAGCACGACTCTCCTCTATTAGCTCAGGGCCCCCTCTATTAGCTCAGGACCCCCTCTATTAGCAACCCCTCAATTACAACAAGACCCCCATCTATTATCTTAGGACTACAGTACCTCTATTAGAATAAAACAACCCTAGTAATTCAGGACCCCTCAGTTCACGCCAAACCTTTCCCTATCATTCTAGGACGGGGGTAGGCAACCTCCAGCACTCCAGCTGTTGTAAAACTACAACTCCCAGCATGCATACATCCTCTGCTCTTCTCAGAACTCTCATAGGAATACATGGAGCATGTTGGGAATTTTAGTTTTACGACTGCTGGAGTACTGAAGTTTGCTGACCCCTGGTCTAGGATCTCTCTCTACTGCATTACTTCTGGACCCTTTGAACAGCTCAGGATCCTATCTCTTTATCTCAAGCCCACTTCTATTGACCATATCCTCATCTCTTATATCAGGGCTCCCCTCTATTAGCTGAGCCCCCCAACACTCTTCCATGAGTGCCCCTCAGGACTCCTCATCTCAGGACTCCTCCAATAGCTCACCACTAATCATGTGATCATTCTGATGAAAAATGAAAATATAAAAGCAGAGCCCCCATTATAGAAAACATACAGTGCATCATCCTGCTGTAAGGAGTCAGTATAAAGGAGCTCTCTATGTAAAGCACAGCATCCTATAGGCAAATAGCAGCCGATATCAGACCCACATGTAACGTACATACCTGTCTGTGACTTGTAATCATTCATTCACAGTCACTGGCTGATAACAGATACATATAATACATTGTAGCAATCTGCAAATGCTTGTAAAATAGATTTGGAACATACTGCCCCTTTAAGACACACATGTATCTGTCCCTAGAGATGCATCTGGTATCTGCACACATTGTAACCATGTAGTAACCATTACTATACATTGTAATACCAAACTGTAAATATTGAGGATAAAAGAATAATATTGATTATAACAATGTCTAATTCAAAGTAATACAGACCTAATCCCATGGAGTGTGGTACTAGAAGACCCAGCATACCCAGGCAGCCTTTCAACATAACCCTGTACAGCAGGGATGCCCAACCTGCACCTCTCCAGCCAGTGCAAAACTACAACTCCCAGAATGCCCTGATAGCTCTAGGCTGTCCAGGCATGATGGAACTTGTAGTTTTGCAACAGCTGGAGGGCGGCAGATTGGGCATTCCTGCTGTATAGTAATGTTTCCTGGTCAGTCTGGTATTTGTAGTTCCTGTTAGTAATTGATTTACCCCCCAGTCAGATCTAATTCTTGAAGTAACTGTTCTGCCATAGAAAATAACTATTTGTCTGTAGCAGTAATTGTCGTCATTGGATATTTGCATTATCCCCAAATATCAGAATTCTGGACATTTTGTGACACACGTCAGTTACACAGAAGGACCCACTTGATTCTGGATCTGAGTTCCCGTCGCCCTCTGTTCTGCTATTGGTGGATGATTGCTCATAGTACTCCTCCTGGGTGAAGCCGAGGGGCAGAGGTTGGGAGGCGTTGGAGCCGCTGCTGGGTTCATGGTCCCCCAATCCACTATCGCTGCAGCTTTCCTGGGAGCCATCAGGGAGGTGGAAAGTGACCCGACGCTGAACCTGAAAGACATGGAGAAAAGGGCACAGATATGAAAAACCGATGGAGACAGTGAAAAAAACATATTAGTGCAGTTAGGACACAGTACAGGAGTCTCCAGCATAGAAAATGCATATGTCCTCCATTAACTTAGAGGGTGGGGGTCCTCAGATTAGGATCCTCATCCCTTGGTCAGGGTAGAGAGCTGTTACAGAGAGTGTCTCTTGCTCTGGAGGACCAGTCCTCTTCTGTATACATGGACAGCTGATTGATTAGAGTGGACATTGTGTAATGCTTCATTACTCCTGTGGGGGCGCTGCAGGGAAACCACTTACTGCCTGATATCTCCACACATCATAGCTGATTGCTGGCTGTCCAGCAGGGGGCACTTTGCCACCAGGTTATTTTCAAGGGACCCTTCTAACACATAAGGATTGTCCAAAGCAGAGGAATACTAGTCTTAAAGGGGTATTCCGGTTGCTAGAACTGTATGTTAACTCTTTGGAAAGTGACTATTAGATCGGTGGGGTTCTACTGCTGGGACCCCTACCGATCATGAGAACCGGGGCCGTGTACCCCACCTGAACCAGAGTTGCCAGTCGGGCATGAATGCATTCCTTCTAAGGAATTCTGGAGATAGGTGAGTACAGCGCTCGGCTATCTTCAGAATTCCCTTAGATATGAATGGAGCAGCTGCACACATGTCCGACCGGCCACTTTGTTAATTGCATGGGGCTGCAGAGGGTACGGGGCTTACTTCTACCAGTATATACACTTGTGTATTAGGTTGATTTCACATGAATGTATTTGTTTGGGAAACACAATCCGTGTGGGAGCAATATTTCCCGGACTGAACGCTGCTCCTCTGAAGTGAACTCACAGCATCATAATAACTAAACGTAGTCACGGTATTATGTGAGTGCGGTTCAGGAGACTCATGGGGAGATGAGAATTCACTGCAACATCAGTCATTATGATGCTGTGAGTTCACCTCAGAGGAGCAGTGTTCATTCTGGGAACATGTACTGTAACACCGTATGTTTCTCAGACTGAATACAGTTTTGTGAAACCAGCCTTAGGAAAACACACAATTATCAGCTTTTATTCACATTTCCATATATATATATACTTTATTATGCACATGCCGTTCTGATCTGCCTAGGTTACACTTTTAGTCCATAGAAGATAATGGGTCAAATGAATCTATGTTCCACATCTGAATAATTTATGTGTTCACAGTTGTGCAGGGTTTATTTATTTATTTATTTATTTTTGTAAAGTAACAAAATAGCAAAACAAATACTACTACTACTAATAATAATCATCATCATCATTTAACAAAAGAAAAATAGAAATGTAACAAAGACAAGTAAAAGACGGACAATTTGTAGCAAAATACAAAACAAGAAAAGATAGAATATGGGGAAAAAATAATACAGGAGCAAATTGTAAAAGGAAGACATCCAGGTATGACCCATATTTTCATACACACGTGTGAATGAGCTCTAAGAACACAGCCACATCTTAGGAAAAACCCGGCACATGACCTTCCTCATTGTAATATCTTCTATACAGATATGAAGACAGCTACAGTATATCTAGATGTATCCAAGCCTGTATCTAAACCTGATAGTTTCTCTGCTACATTGTTATATTGCACATAAGGAAGCTACATCTGAATTCCTCTAGGGGGCACTTTGTCTGTGCTTTGACTTCTTCAAGGTGAGTCACAAGTCCAGGACACCCTTCTATTTCAGACACAAAAGGGAAAATGAAATAACTGAATACTCCAGTAAGGCTACTTTCACACTTGCGTTTGCAGGATCCGTCACAGGCTCTCACAAACGGTCCTGAACTGATCAGTTTTGTCCTAATGCATTCTGAATGGATAAGGATCCGTTCAGAACGCATCAGTTTGCTTCAGTTCAGTCTCCATGCCGTTTTGGAGGCAGACACTAAAACGCTTGCTGCTTAGTGTCCGCACAAAGAAACTGATGCAAACGGATCCGTCATGACTCCCAATGTAAGTCAATGGGGACGGATCTGTTTTGTCTGACACAATAGAAAACGGATCCATCTCCCATTGACTTTCAATGGAGTTCAAGACGGATCCGTCTTTGCTATGTAAAAGATAATACAACCGGATCCGTTCAGGACGGATGCAGACGGTTGTATTATCATGACGGATCCGTTTGTGAGAGCCTGGACGGATCTCACAAACGGATCCTGCAAACGCAAGTGTGCAAGTAGCCTAAGTAATGGGTGAGAGGGCCTATCTTTTAAGCTATGTCCGGAACATGGCACAATCTTGAAAGCTGCCAAAATGGATCAAGGGCAAAGTTTTCCAATGGGAAGGGGATCCTGTAGCAGAATTTTCTTAGAAATCGATTGCCACAAGAAGATTCAGAATATCTCTTGTGGTTCACAAGTTATCAAAACAGAAAGTTCAAAACTTCCAAGTTCCAAGTTCTGAGTTCAGGACCAGGGACAACACAATGAACACATCAAATAGCTGTGCATTACAGGGAATGTTCCTGATTGTTGTTGCAAATTTCTGTGCTTATAACTTTTGAACGACAAAAGATATTGAAAATTTGATTGAGGCAATCGATTTCTGAGAAAATTCTGTTTCATTTTCCCTTTTGTTTCTGAAATAAAGAGTGCCCTAAGACTTTTGACTGACAATGTACATTTGCATATTTCCCTCGACTTGTACGAATGTGGGGACCAGCCCAATCAACACTGCGCATGACATGTAATAAGGACAATTGTGCAATGATGGGTGTTATCCTGAATCCACTGTTATCTTCTTACCCCAAAAGCAAAGTAGAAATGACATATGAGCCACTGCAATATTTACATGGTGTAGACAGAGGACCACCATTGCTCCAGGCCTGGAGATTGACTCCCAGCTGGTGGAGAAGCTTTGTCAAGGAGTCATATTCAGTTTGGGACTACTTAAGAGTCACCCTAACCCCAAATATTGTTCATTCTCATTGAGAAAAAAAAAGCAGATTAATAATTCCGGCAATCCTTCATCTACAGTATCAGGAACATGACTCTGATGAATAATCTCCTCGTCCCAGACTCTGACGTGAAGATCAAACATCCTCATCTTTCTTTCTATTTTTTTTTTTGGTCTATATTGTGTAGCTTAATTGAATTAACATCTGGCATCAAGGACTAACTCTACAGCATTGATACTCATTCATGAGGTTGTGTTATCAACAAGCAATATGAAAAATATACAACAATGTAGCAGAGCTCAGACGGCCGCAAACCACAGCAAAGCAAGAAAGAGGCAGAGACTCAATTTATTTATAAACATTATTGATACTAAGTAGATATTTAAAACATGTAAGGAATTCAAAAATCCCCCCAAGAAACTTGCATTATAGCCTGTATGTAAAAAGTAATGGTTTACTGATTCTAAATAATACAATGCAATTACTGCAAAGCTACAGAAGCAGCAGAATAGTGAGTGCAGCTCTGGAGTATAATACAGGATGTAACTCAGAATCAGTACAGGAGAAGTAATGTATGTACACAGTAACTGCACCCGCAGAATAGTGAGTGCAGCTCTGAGGTATAATACAGGATGTAACTCAGGATCAGTACAGGATAAGTAATGTATGTACACAGTGACTGCACCAGCAGAATAGTGAGTGCAGCTCTGGAGTATAATACAGGATGTAACTTAGGATCAGTACAGGATAAGTAATGTATGTACACAGTGACTGCACCAGCAGAATAGTGAGTGCAGCTCTGGAGTATAATACAGGATGTAACTCAGGATCAGTACAGGATAAGTAATGTATGTACACAGTGACTGCACCAGCAGAATAGTGAGTGCAGCTCTGGAGTATAATACAGGATGTAACTGAGGATCAGTACAGGATAAGTAATGTATGTACACAGTGACTGCACCAGCAGAATAGTGAGTGCAGCTCTGGAGTATAATACAGGATGTAACTTAGGATCAGTACAGGATAAGTAATGTATGTACACAGTGACTGCACCAGCAGAATAGTGAGTGCAGCTCTGGAGTGTAATACAGGATGTAACTCAGGATCAGTACAGGATAAGTAATGTATGTACACAGTGACTGCATCAGCAAAATAGTGAGCGCAGCTCTGGAGTATAATACAGGATGTAACTCAGGATCAGTACAGGATAAGTAATGTATGTACACAGTGACTGCACCAGCAGAATAGTGAGTGCAGCTCTGGAGTATAATACAGGATGTAACTCAGGATCAGTACAGGATAAGTAATGTAATGTATGTACACAGTGACTGCACTAGCAGAATAGTGAGCGCAGCTCTGGAGTATAATACAGGATGTAACTCAGGATCAGTACAGGAGAAGTAATGTAAGTACACAGTGACTCCACCAGCAGAATAGTGAGTGCAGCTCTGGAGTATAATACAGGATGTAACTCAGGATCAGTACAGGATAAGTAATGTATGTACACAGTGACTGCACCAGCAGAATAGTGAGTGCAGCTCTGGAGTATAATACAGGATGTAACTCAGGATCAGTACAGGATAAGTAATGTATGTACACAGTGACTGCACCAGCAGAATAGTGAGTGCAGCTCTGGAGTATAATACAGGATGTAACTCAGGATCAGTACAGGATAAGTAATGTATGTACACAGTAACTGCACCCGCAGAATAGTGAGTGCAGCTCTGAGGTATAATACAGGATGTAAACTCAGGATCAGTACAGGATAAGTAATGTATGTACACAGTGACTGCACCAGCAGAATAGTGAGTGCAGCTCTGGAGTATAATACAGGATGTAACTTAGGATCAGTAACAGGATAAGTAATGTATGTACACAGTGACTGCACCAGCAGAATAGTGAGTGCAGCTCTGGAGTATAATACAGGATGTAACTCAGGATCAGTACAGGATAAGTAATGTATGTACACAGTGACTGCACCAGCAGAATAGTGAGTGCAGCTCTGGAGTATAATACAGGATGTAACTGAGGATCAGTACAGGATAAGTAATGTATGTACACAGTGACTGCACCAGCAGAATAGTGAGTGCAGCTCTGGAGTATAATACAGGATGTAACTTAGGATCAGTACAGGATAAGTAATGTATGTACACAGTGACTGCACCAGCAGAATAGTGAGTGCAGCTCTGGAGTGTAATACAGGATGTAACTCAGGATCAGTACAGGATAAGTAATGTATGTACACAGTGACTGCATCAGCAAAATAGTGAGCGCAGCTCTGGAGTATAATACAGGATGTAACTCAGGATCAGTACAGGATAAGTAATGTATGTACACAGTGACTGCACCAGCAGAATAGTGAGTGCAGCTCTGGAGTATAATACAGGATGTAACTCAGGATCAGTACAGGATAAGTAATGTAATGTATGTACACAGTGACTGCACTAGCAGAATAGTGAGCGCAGCTCTGGAGTATAATACAGGATGTAACTCAGGATCAGTACAGGAGAAGTAATGTAAGTACACAGTGACTCCACCAGCAGAATAGTGAGTGCAGCTCTGGAGTATAATACAGGATGTAACTCAGGATCAGTACAGGATAAGTAATGTATGTACACAGTGACTGCACCAGCAGAATAGTGAGTGCAGCTCTGGAGTATAATACAGGATGTAACTCAGGATCAGTACAGGATAAGTAATGTATGTACACAGTGACTGCACCAGCAGAATAGTGAGTGCAGCTCTGGAGTATAATACAGGATGTAACTTAGGATCAGTACAGGATAAGTAATGTATGTACACAGTGACTGCACCAGCAGAATAGTGAGTGCAGCTCTGGAGTGTAATACAGGATGTAACTCAGGATCAGTACAGGATAAGTAATGTATGTACACAGTGACTGCATCAGCAAAATAGTGAGCGCAGCTCTGGAGTATAATACAGGATGTAACTCAGGATCAGTACAGGATAAGTAATGTATGTACACAGTGACTGCACCAGCAGAATAGTGAGTGCAGCTCTGGAGTATAATACAGGATGTAACTCAGGATCAGTACAGGATAAGTAATGTAATGTATGTACACAGTGACTGCACTAGCAGAATAGTGAGCGCAGCTCTGGAGTATAATACAGGATGTAACTCAGGATCAGTACAGGAGAAGTAATGTAAGTACACAGTGACTCCACCAGCAGAATAGTGGAGTGCAGCTCTGGAGTATAATACAGGATGTAACTCAGGATCAGTACAGGATAAGTAATGTATGTACACAGTGACTGCACCAGCAGAATAGTGAGTGCAGCTCTGGAGTATAATACAGGATGTAACTCAGGATCAGTACAGGATAAGTAATGTATGTACACAGTGACTGCACCAGCAGAATAGTGAGTGCAGCTCTGGAGTATAATACAGGATGTAACTCAGGATCAGTACAGGATAAGTAATGTATGTACACAGTGACTGCACCAGCAGAATAGTGAGTGCAGCTCTGGAGTATAATACAGGATGTAACTCAGGATCAGTACAGGATAAGTAATGTATGTACACAGTGACTGCACCAGCAGAATAAATCAAATGTGAGAACAGCACCAATCTGGCCTCAGACTGCCTCCGTGATGCAATAGCACGTCCTGGACTTCAGATCCTTACAGTCCCCCGAACAAGCGATATCCACAAAAAGACGGCAGCATCACCTTCAGGCTTTATTCTTTATTCCAGTGGGTTCCACAAGTAATACATCAATCGGTCATAAAGTGCCAATGCAACGTTTCGGCTACAACATAGCCTTTCTCAAGCATGAAGAAAGGCTATGTTGTAGCTGAAACGTTGCATTGGCACTTTATGACCGATTGATGTATTACTTGTGGAACCCACTGGAATAAAGAATAAAGCCTGAAGGTGATGCTGCCGTCTTTTTGTGGATATCGCTTGCACCAGCAGAATAGTGAGTGCAGCTCTGGAGTATAATACAGGATGTAACTCAGGATCAGTACAGGATAAGTCATGTATGTACAGAGTGACTGCACCAGCAGAATAGTGAGTGCAGCTCTGGAGTATAATACAGGATGTAACTCAGGATCAGTACAGGATAAGTCATGTATGTACAGAGTGACTGCACCAGCAGAATAGTGAGTGCAGCTCTGGAGTATAATACAGGATGTAACTCAGGATCAGTACAGGATAAGTCATGTATGTACAGAGTGACTGCATCAGCAGAATAGTGAGTGCAGCTCTGGTGTATAATACAGGATGTAACTCAGGATCAGTACAGGATAAGTAATGCATATTATCCTTAACATGATGATTCTTTTTGAACATGTACATTAGTTTTTTCATTTATTTTGATACCTTTATTGTTTATCATCTTTGAACCTTCTACAGAGATGAATTTTCCTTGCAGAAACACTCTGAGCATAATGATAACGTTAGGTGAGCTCTCCGGGCCGGTGAGAGAACGGCAATTTACAGAGAGGATTTGCTCAGTGGGGATCGAGAGGAATTAGCAGAATGAAGAAAGAAAAAAAGTCTTTTTTATTATTCATGTAGAAATGACTGATCAAAGCTTCCACCACTCAAAGTGCGGGATATTATTGACATAATTAGACTCTGATGAGGAATATTGCAAACAATAATAAGAAAGTTATTGGGTAATTGGGAGGGAGAGAAGGAACAATTTTGGAACAACTTGATGGCGCTGCAGCGGTCTCTTCTATCTTCATTCAGCAGGACCTGCGATGTGCGTCATGACGTCACCACCTGGTGAGCGCAGTGACATCATCGTTTAAATCGCAGGTCCTTTGGCAGGTCCTGTTCAATGAAGACCCGCCAGGTATGGCACCCGCTGCATATACGAGCGGGCGCCATGTTTGAAAACCCTATGGATTAACTCATAATAAAAGGCTATAGCCTTACTATATGGAGAAAAGAGGTTTTCAGTGCTTAGAAAGCGAAAACATATTGCTGGCATCTTTATAATCACATATTGTGTCTGTAAAGAAACCAGTAATATATATTAGCTTTCTAACGATAGAAAATCTCTCTTTCCAACATGTTAAGGCTATAGTAAGTAGTGTATATTATATGTACATGCTAGGACATGGCTCTGCCCTTAGCATGCTGATGTCTAACCCTGTCATTAAGGGAAGAGGGGAGTGTGCAGAGCACAGAAGAATCACAAAAGCAGTGCTCCAAGCACTCAGCCCCGCCCCTCGGTGCTCCAAGATGCTCATTTTCATATGAATAAAACACAGATTTCTATATTTGTTTTAATCAGCGTGATCAACCTACCAGGTAGTATGACTGGCTTAATAGGGTCGATCATGCTGACGGAGGCTCTATAACGCTATGCATTGCAAAGGCTGAAATCAACATTAGAAATCCGAAGCCTGACATACTAGGGATGTAAAATCGTTTACGCAGTCAACTTCCACATCGCCTCCGTGTGGGAGAGGTTTCTATAAAGAGGCTGGATCGCCCCTCCTGACATGTTCAATCTAATGAGTAACTGTATTCCACATGACCAGTCTGCAGCAAAGCTGATAACTAAATGGCTCAGGGAACAAAACATAGAGATTTTGGGTCCATGGCCTGGAAACTCCCCAGATCTTAATCCCATTGAGAACTTGTGGTCAATCATCAAGAGACGGGTGGACAAACAAAAACCTACAAATTCTGACAAAATGCAAGCATTGATTGTGCAAGAATGGACGGCTATCAGTCAGGATTTGGTCCAGATGATTGAGAGCATGCCAGGGAGAATTGCAGAGGTCCTGAAGAAGAAGGGTCAAAACTGCAAATATTGACTTGCTGCATTAACTGATTCTAACTGTCAAT
This sequence comes from Rhinella marina, assembly GCA_900303285.1. NCBI lineage: Eukaryota > Metazoa > Chordata > Amphibia > Anura > Bufonidae > Rhinella > Rhinella marina. Next base: position 404,053 of record ONZH01024834.1, on the reverse strand, counting down.
ATAAGCTTTTGTTACTCATAATATGATTGCAATTATATTTCTGTATGTGATAAAAACATCTGACAAACAGACATAAAAACCAGAGGGCAGCAGATCATGTGAAAATATAATAATTGTGTCATTCTCAAAACTTTTGGCCATGACTGTACATCCTGTATTATACTCCAGAGCTGCACTCACTATTATGCTGGTGCAGTCACTGTGTACATACATTACTTATCCTGTACTGATCCTGAGTTACATCCTGTATTATACTCCAGAGCTGCACTCACTATTCTGCTGGTGCAGTCACTGTGTACATACATTACTTATACTGTACTGATCCTGAGTTACATCCTGTATTATACTCCAGAGCTGCACTCACTATTCTGCTGGTGCAGTCACTGTGTACATACATTACATATACTGTACTGATCCTGAGTTACATCCTGTATTATACTCCAGAGCTGCACTCACTATTCTGCTGGTGCAGTCACTGTGTACATACATTACTTATCCTGTACTGATCCTCAGTTACATCCTGTATTATACTCCAGAGCTGCACTCACTATTCTGCTGGTGCAGTCACTGTGTACATACATTACTTATCCTGTACTGATCCTGAGTTACATCCTGTATTATAATCCAGAGCTGCACTCACTATTCTGCTGGTGCAGTCACTGTGTACATACATTACTTATCCTGTACCGATCCTGAGTTACATCCTGCATTATACTCCAGAGCTGCACTCACTATTCTGCTGGTGCAGTCACTGTGTACATACATTACTTATACTGTACTTATCCTGAGTTACATCCTGTATTTATACTCCAGAGCTGCACTCACTATTCTGCTGGTGCAAGTCACTGTGTACATACATTACATATACTGTACTGATCCTGAGTTACATCCTGTATTATACTCCAGAGCTGCACTCACTATTCTGCTGGTGCAGTCACTGTGTACATACATTACTTATCCTGTACTGATCCTGAGTTACATCCTGTATTATACTCCAGAGCTGCACTCACTATTCTGCTGGTGCAGTCACTGTGTACATACATTACTTATCCTGTACTGATCCTGAGTTACCTCCTGTATTATAATCCAGAGCTGCACTCACTATTCTGCTGGTGCAGTCACTGTGTACATACATTACTTATCCTGTACCGATCCTGAGTTACATCCTGCATTATACTCCAGAGCTGCACTCACTATTCTGCTGGTGCAGTCACTGTGTACATACATTACTTATCCTGTACTGATCCTCAGTTACATCTTATATTATACTCCAGAGCTGCACTCACTATTCTGCTGGTGCAGTCACTGTGTACATACATTACTTATCCTGTACTGATCCTGAGTTACATCCTGTATTATACTCCAGAGCTGCACTCACTATTTTGTTGGTGCAGTCACTATGTACATACATTACTTATCCTGTACTGATCCTCAGTTACATCCTGTATTATAATCCAGAGCTGCACTCACTATTCTGCTGGTGCAGTCACTGTGTACATACATTACTTATCCTGTACTGATCCTGAGTTACATCCTGTATTATACTCCAGAGCTGCACTCACTATTCTGCTGGTGCAGTCACTGTGTACATACATTACTTATCCTGTACTGATCCTGAGTTACATCCTGTATTATACTCCAGAGCTGCACTCACTATTCTGCTGGTGCAGTCACTGTGTACATACATTACAATACTAATCCTGTTTTAACCCCTAAACCCCTGTATCAGGTGAGCTCAGATACATTATTACAGGGTCCACGGCCTTTGGTGAGATGCGGTTTTGTCCGAACTAATGATATACCGCACAGACCTTCCTATAATTGCAGCAACTACTAATTTAGCAGCCTAAAAATTTTCATTTTCTGTAGATTTTGATTTTCTAAAGGCTCGTGGAGACAAATGATGTTATTTTGATAAATGATGGATATTTCCCAAAATTTGGTCATGGAGGAAGACCAATGGAGAGCAGGCGGCGGCGCTAAGTCCTGGCTGGTGAGGCCCCTGCAGAAAAGGATAAAGAAGACCCGAGAATGGACAAAAAACAGGACAAAAACTTTACATTTCTTCCACTTACACAGACGTCCGTAAAAAGCGCGGACCCTTAAAAAGTACAAAATAAACACACAATGAGGCGTTCTTAAGCGGCTGCAGATGACGGTGCGGAGCGCGGGATTTGTATTCAGGACGCTCACCGTGTAACCATATTGCAAATGTTGCCGTGTCATAAACTCCTTTGATTAAAGCGTCTCCATATCTTACTCTCACACAAAGATAGACGCGGGTCCCGGCAACATTTTAGGGCGACGCGCGATCTGTTCGTAATCAGATTTTTTTTTTCTTCCCTGACAACAACAACCAATTAAAATTTCATCTTTCATACTAATCATAAAAGACACAACATTAGAAAAGAGTAAAGAGGGATTTTAATACGGAAGCCGTTAAGCAGCCGCAACCATTTCATTAGACTTCAGAAAGACGTTACCTTATGCTAAATACGTGTCAAATTGGCAGTTAAAAGAGCGTCTTTAAAGTAAAACGCACATAAAAGAGGCCGAGATGGGATGAGAATATATTATCAAGCTCCGAAAGACAGGCCGCACCACCGCTTAGGCTCTGATGGATAACGCCGCCATCTGGAGGGATGTGACAGGTGACAATGAATGACATCTTCATTACTTTATTCCAATATTCATCATATACTGGAGCGTTCACAGCAGAGGAGCAGCCCCTCGTCACAGTCCATCCTATACAAAGGGACACTTCTCAACACCGCCATATCCAAAAACACCTAGCTGTCCATCAGTGAGCCTTGTTCTACTACCTAAGTATAGCAGTATTCTACATACAAGATGGAATCACTGCACACATACATTACATTACTTATCCTATACTGATCCTGAGTTATATCCTGTATTATACTCCAGAGCTGCACTCACTATTCTGCTGGTGCAGTCACTGTGTACATACATTACTTATCCTATACTGATCCTGAGTTATATCCTGTATTATACTCCAGAGCTGCACTCACTATTCTGCTGATGCAGTCACTGTGTACATATATTACTTATCCTGTACTGATCCTGAGTTATATCCTGTATTATACTCCAGAGCTGCACTCACTATTCTGCTGGTGGAGTCACTGTGTACATACATTACTTATCCTGTACTGATCCTGAGTTACATCCTGTATTATACTCCAGAGCTGCACTCACTATTCTGCTGGTGCAGTCACTGTGTACATACATTACTTATCCTGTACTGATCCTGAGTTACATCCTGTATTATACTTCAGAGCTGCACTCACTATTCTGCTGGTGCAGTCACTGTGTACATACATTACTTATCCTGTACTGATCCTGAGTTACATCCTGTATTATACTCCAGAGCTGCACTCACTATTCTGCTGGTGCAGTCACTGTGTACATACATTACTTATCCTATACTGATCCTGAGTTATATCCTGTATTATACTCCAGAGCTGCACTCACTATTCTGCTGGTGGAGTCACTGTGTACATACATTACTTATCCTGTACTGATCCTGAGTTACATCCTGTATTATACTCCAGAGCTGCACTCACTATTCTGCTGGTGCAGTCACTGTGTACATACATTACTTATCCTGTACTGATCCTGAGTTACATCCTGTATTATACTCCAGAGCTGCACTCACTATTCTGCTGGTGCAGTCACTGTGTACATACATTACTTATCCTATACTGATCCTGAGTTATATCCTGTATTATACTCCAGAGCTGCACTCACTATTCTCCTGGTGGAGTCACTGTGTACATACATTACTTATCCTGTACTGATCCTGAGTTACATCCTGTATTATACTCCAGAGCTGCACTCACTATTCTGCTGGTGCAGTCACTGTGTACATACATTACTTATCCTGTACTGATCCTGAGTTACATCCAGTATTATACTCCAGAGCTGCACTCACTATTCTGCTGGTGCAGTCACTGTGTACATACATTACTTATCCTGTACTGATCCTGAGTTACATCCAGTATTATACTCCAGAGCTGTACTCACTATTCTGCTGGTGCAGTCACTGTGTACATACATTACTTATCCTGTACTGATCCTGAGTTACATCCTGTATTATACTCCAGAGCTGCACTCACTATTCTGCTGGTGCAGTCACTGTGTACATACATTACTTATCCTGTACTGATCCTGAGTTACATCCTGTATTATACTCCAGAGCTGCACTCACTATTCTGCTGGTGCAGTCACTGTGTACATACATTACTTATCCTGTACTGATCCTGAGTTACATCCTGTATTATACTCCAGAGCTGCACTCACTATTCTGCTGGTGCAGTCACTGTGTACATACATTACTTATCCTGTACTGATCCTGAGTTACATCCTCCATTATACTCCAGAGCTGCACTCACCACTCCTCTGTTTAATAGTCTTTGTATTCAGATGTCTTGTAAGATCTCTGCTTGTTGTCATTAGATGATAACATTCTTCTCACAGTTGATAAATTCTTACAGTTTTATGTATAGTTGTCTAAAAACAGCACCAGTATTTGTTTCAATGTATCAGCGCAGTCCGGTTCACCTCACAGGTTATCAGATAATTGGAGCTTCCTCTATAGGGGCCCCCATGTGTTTCTGGTTAGGAGATCACCCAGCTTTCCCAGAACTATCTGTACCAGGGTGAGGAGAGTGATCGGCGCTCAGGTTCTTATCTCGGGGCTTCGATCTCCTGATGAAACTTTATTTTATTTTTTAATAACGACTCAAGGTATTTTAATATTTAAAGGGGAACTGCCTGTGAATATGTCATGAAGGTCTCCGGCTCATCCTGATGTCATTTATCCAAGGCCACAAAGACCCAAGAAGGAAATCCATCTCTGGAGGGGTGAACGCACTTAACCCTCGTGTCAGCTCCACAGGAACATCAGATATTTATAGCCCCAGACCCCATTATCACCAATCAGTGACCCGAATAGGGCGACAGTGACCCAGGAGTAGCACAAGGCTTCAAACTCTGCTGGGCTGTGAGTCTGGGCTGCAGAGATAAATCATCGGAGGCTTTATACTTTATAACCAGGAATGTGCAGGACCGCAGAGGGGCAGAAGGGCGCATGGGCCGGCGCCGGACCGACAGATGCCGTATTAAGGGACAGTTTCCGTATGAAATCCTAAATGTGCAGTGTATATGTTAAAGGGACGCTCCGACAACAGGCTTCTGCTCATTGGTAGATGTCGTCCTGTAGACTGCAGTACGGTGACATCACTCTGCAATTGGTCATGTGATCTGCACACTGACAGCCTGACCGGTAGTGACCTTTTCTATAAAGTCGATGAGACCGCCGCGCCTTGCAGCTGTGTGAATCGGCAGATGTCGGTTTGCAGATCACATGACCAAAGAGACGACCTGGACGGGGCTGCACTCACAAAGTGGAGGTGCTGGCGGAGTACACTCACCGCACTGCAGGGCGCATGATGCCCTCCGCTAACAGGCAAAAGAATAAAGCATTGTGTCGGAGTGTTACTTTAAAAAAAGGTTTATCAGCAGGAAGTCTCCGGTTACACCTGTCATATGCAAATGAGCAGTCAAGTGCACCGAGGGAGGAACCAAGGCACGAGGTCCACTGTTTGCTCCTCCTGCTTCCCCTGCCAGCGCTTCCTTCTATTATCTATCTATATATCAATTCAATTCAATTCAATTCAATAAAGCTTTATTGGCACGTCCAAGTAAAACATTTAGCATTGCCAAAGCAAAAAGAAATAATAGGTATTGTGGAGGGGGGTTTGATGTGGGAATTAGGGGGTGGATGTTGGGTTAAAGGGGTAGTATAGCAGTATAATATCTATCTATCTATCTATCTATCTTCTATCTATCTATCTATCTATCTATCTATCTATCTATCTCATATCTATCTATCTATCTATCTATCTATCTATCTATCTCATATCTATCTACTATCTATGTATCATCTATCTATCTATCTATCTATTTATGTATCTATGTATCTATCTATCTATCTATCTATCAATCTATCTATCTATCTATATTCTATCTGTCTATCTATCTATCTATCTATCTATCTCATATCTATCTATCTTATATCTATCTACTATCTATGTATCATCTATCTATCTATCTATCTATCTATCTATCTATCTATCTATTTATTATCTATCTATCTATCTATCTATCTATCTATCTATCTATGTATCTATCTATATTCTATCTGTCTATCTATCTATCTATCTATCTATCTATCTATCTATCCCCTATCTATCTATCTATCTATCTATCTATCTATCTATCCCCTTCTATCTATCTATCTATCTATCTATCTATCTATCTATCTATCTATCTATCTATCTATAATCTATCTATCTATATTCTATCTATCTATCTATCTATATATCTATCTATATATCTATCTATCTTCTATCTATCCATCTAGCTATCTATCTATATTCTAGCTATCTATCCCCTATCTATTTCTCTATCTCTCTATCTATCTATAATCTATCTATCTATCTATCTATCTATCTATCTATCTATCTATCTATCTATCTCCTATCTATCTATCTATCTATCTATCATCTATCTATCTATCTATCTATCTATCTATCTATCTACATATCTATCTATCTATCTATCTATCTATCTATCTATCTATCTATCTATCTATCTATCTATTATCTATCTATCTATCTATCTATCTATCTATCTATCTATCTATCTATCTATCTCATATCTATCTATCTATCATCTATCTATCTATCTATCTATCTATCTATCTATCTATCTATCTATCTATCTATCTATCCCTATCTATCTATCTATCTATCTATCTATCTATCTATCTATCTATCTACTTATTGATTTCTGCCTTATTTCCTGACACTGTGCGCCCGCAGCTCTCCCCTCTCAGGCAGGACTGGGTTACTGCTGAGTGTATACAGCATATAGATACCGACGACCTTTCTTCTACCGCCATAATAAACCCCCAGACTCCATCGCCTCCATACAACCAGATACATTAAAGCCCCTAAAGCCACATAAAACCCACTTTCCCCATCATCCACCGAAGTGCAAATTACAAAGTCCATTTGTTTTGCGGTTGCTTTTGATAAGCTCTTTCTTTAAGTCGTATGAATGTTCCACCGGCATCTTGGAGCACAGCGAGAGACCTCTGACTGCATCTGGCCACATTCAAGCCTCTACTTCCCACTGATCCCTTCAAGACGTTTAGAGACCATAGTCAGCAATTAATTTTGTTCCAACGACACAAGCGAAGCAAAGCTCGCCATTCAGTCCTTCCTCCACCTGCTGCTTTGACTTGGTCAGCGAAGAGAAAAAAAAAGCCAAAGAAATACAAAGTTGCAAGTAGAACTATAGAAAAAGGTACTGACATGTGTATTGTCCTCCAAATCATCACCCCTCGCCCGGTGTGGGGGGCTCGGCAGTCTTTTCATGCGGCCCACATACCCTCTGCTAAACGAATCCCTCCAGAACAGGCAGCAGTAACATTCCATCTGCTACATAAATTCTTACAAAATTACTCTTCCTAATTAGCCAGATTTTATGCCAAATCGCAGATTTAATTGATTTCCACGGATGTTAACACATCAAAATTGCAACAAAACAAAAGGGCGCTTTATTACCTTTAGCGCTATAGTATTATTAGCAGTATTTGTTTTTGCTGTTTTGTCTCTTCGGAAGTCGGGGAATGCGTCGATTAGAAATGGAAAATAAAACCTTATGGAGATTGCACTTGTTTAATTACTGTAATTGCAGAGGCTTCAGAGTACACATCCAGTGAGAAGGAGGGAGCGTTCAGAGGATCTGTGCAAAACCTGAAGAGGAATAGTTCATGATAAAGCAGTCACTACCAACACCAGCGCAAGCGCTTACACAACTATTGCTTCATATATGACGGACATACATTATTATAATTGCAGTACCGCCCCTGACCACACGGAGTGCTGTAAAATACAGATCTACTTTCTCATATTTAACAGAAGTCCTAACTTTTTTTTTTTGGGGGGGAGGGGCAAAGTCACTAAGGTTTACATCTGTTTCCAGACATAAATGAAAACTGAAATCGACTCCAATCTGGGACTGGAGGCGTTATCAGTCTAGGCGCACAAACTGCCAGAGGATGCGACTAATTTCCTCTCCAGTAGCGTGGGGCCTATAAAAGACTAGCACAAGACATTGGCCTTTGATAAATGACCCCCACTGTGTTTTATATGGCATCATATCACTTTATATTGGACCATATGTATAATGTGGCCCCAGATGTTAAAGGAATAGTCCAGGATTTCCTATCCTCAGCATAGACCATCAATGTTTGATTGGCAGAGGTTCAATGCCCTGCACCCCTACAGTAGCCCCAGTGCCTGAAGCCAGGGCCAGAAACACACAGCTCTGTCCATTGTGTAGTGGAAGGAGCTGGTTATCACTGACTTCACTGGCGGCAGCGCTGCAGTAACCATCTCTGTCCACTACACAAAGGACGGCGCTGTGGAGTTCTGGCACTGATTTCTGGGATTGGAGCTAATGCAAACAGCTAATCTACAGAGATGTGGGGTGTCGGAGCCCTGCTAGGAAAACCCTGATGGCCTGTCCTGAGGATTGGACATCACTGGTAAAATTCGGGATAACCCCTTTAATTCATTGGCAATTCAGAGGAAGACATAAAGGTTAGGTTAATCATAGCACATCTGATACCTGAATACTTAAAGGGGTTTTCCTATTTCAGACAATAGGGGCATACCGTTAGGATATGCCCCCACTGTCTGATAGGTGCGGGTCCCTACACTGAGAACAAAGGCCTGAAAGTAGTGGAGGGTGCACTGTGCATGCCCTCCATTCATTTCTATGGGACGGACAAAAATATCCAAGCCCCAAATATCCGGCCCCTCAGAAATGAGTGGGAGCGGTGGCCGTGTGGTGCGCTCCTATTCAGTACTATGGGGAGAAAGCTTGGTGGTGGCCGGACCCAGCGAAACCCGTGGTCCTTCGACCACCACCTTCCCCGCTCGGTTCTTGATATAGATGCAGGTCCTAGAAGTGGGACCCACACCCAGCAATATGCCCCCATTGTCTGTGATAGGAATACCGCAGGAGTGGAGGTTGCACGGGAGGAGGGGGTTTGTGAAGAAGTTGCTAGGGGGCTCATTCAAAAATTTTCTGAGGGGCCCAGTCAGTTGTAGTAATGCCACTTCTTTTAGGATCCATCTCCGTAGGGATATGAAACATTACCAGCCATAAACTGAAATTTTAGTCCATACTTTATATAAATGCACTCGTGTACATGGATACAATGTATTGTTTCAGTGTTTATTACAAAATTACTATTGTAGATGTTTCATAAACTGTAGCAGTTAAAAGTAAACATCCCCTTTAAACCCCTGCCCTTTGCCCCACTGCTGTAGACTAAACCTTTATTTCGTGCACACCGCAGAGTTTTGATACTTATCGAATCTTCATCGTTGCTTCTTCCCCTCCTTGTTTTGGCTTTTCACCATAAATTACACAATAATTGATTACTTCATGGCGACAAGAGGCACAAATCATTCCTATTCCGTCTATTAAGGCTGAGTAAACCGCTATCTACAGAGGATTCAAGCTGGCAACAACAGCTTCAGGAGCAGCGCTCACACAGCAGCTCATTAACAAACCTATTTACATCTCCTCCATTAGGAAAGTGGCGTCTTTAAAGGTTCACTTCAGCAAAGTTGACAGAAGAGCGATGGGAAGATGAAAAACTAGAAAGAACGGAGCAGGAGAAGTAGAAGATCTGCATCTATCTGGCCTGGACATCGCTGGCCACACAGGAGAGACAACAATCAAAAACTTCTCACTCCATGACAACTTGCACCTGTAAATATTTGTTAGACTCAGTTGAGTTGTCAGGAGCTTACAACCCTATGCAGCTAAAAGCAGATTCCTTGACGCACAATTTTATAGATAAATAGATGTTTCCCACGTGGCCGTTAGAAATCAGTTTCTTTCAGCCGCAATTTGTTTGAAAACTGCGCCAACCCGTATGACGTGCGGTTCACGGGCACAAAGTGTGAACTCAGCCATACAGGGAAGGATGGGAAGAAACAGATATCCGCTGTGGTTTGCATTTACCCCACAGAGCAGGATGGCCCAAATAGATACATGGTAACAAACCCTCAGCTATAAAAACTCAAGATGTCCACCCCTCACCCATTCCTCTAAATGGAGAGCACTGAGTGTTGCTCAGACCAGTCTCCGCTGGTCTCCTATGGAAACCATATGACATATGATTTGTAGACTGCTATGGGGGTCCTGATGAGTGCGGATCTGGCCCTGGTTGGATGCATCCTTTATTTTAATAGGTAGCAAGAAACCACATCCCATGCAACATCAGCAAACAAGGAAAGGGTGAATTACCCCAAGGAACCGGTCACTGGCCGGTGGATGCCCCTACAAGCCCCACAATAGTCAGCAGACGCACTCTCCTGGTGATGAATTCTCCAGGTGACAGGCCTTCCTGGCCAGAGGGGGCGTGCTCTGCTTGTTGCAGACCACCGTAATCTCTGCCCCCCTGTAATATGCCGGCAGGCAAGCTCCATTGTGGGCTGCAGTGCCAGCGTTGAGTTATGTAGTAACTGGCTGGGCTTCAAGAGCTGGAGCACCAACCAATCAGGGCAGAGGTTGGGATACAGCGTCATGACATCACAGGTCACATGGGCAGATGCCCCATGTGATCTATGGAGCACTACTTAAATGGACAACTGCTAGCCACAGTTGCCTGTGATTAAAGTGTCTTTTCCATTTATCTTCCATAATTATCTTTGACCTCTGGATTTGTTCTGACCTTTTCCCCTTTGCCTGATGATTTGTATCTGATAAGACTTCCTGGTGTGACCTTTCCGGCTTGAAACATTTCTGTCGTGCTCTGGTGTGGAGGGAATAGCCACACCGAGCATACGAGGGAAGGGAAAAGACCAAAACCAGGGAAACGGTCACCTCCTGCAGGGAACCCTGAGACTAGGCCCTGACTGACTACCAGTATGAACAAGCCATAGTGGTAGGAGAGTTCATACACAGGAACCTAATAATAAACTCACCCTAAAGAACCCTGCAGCTAGTGACACAAGAAAGAGTCAACCCGTTCCTCCAAGAGTAAGGACGAACAGGAGACTCCAGAAGGAAAACTACAAAAGGGAAAAAGTCACTTATCTTAAAGCAGATATCGCAGCAACCAGATCTCAGCCGAGATCCACACCACACACTACAAAGTAGGCAGAAAGTATAAACCGCAAGGGATACTGGGAGAGGAAGGACTAAATAGGAGAAAGATAATTACCACAGCCACAACAGCTGAGGGGGAGGGGTGTGGTAAACAGCAACCAAACCAAGGGAAAAGCAAGTCAAATTATGTCACTTTTAAAAGCTGCGCAAAACGTCTGATACCAGACGCAAGCCCACTCGTGACAATTTCTGATTCCAGGTTTCTGATTTGGCTTTTGATTTGACTTTCCTGATATTGACCTTGGCCTCTACAACTCTGTAAATCTTTGCTTTGGTTTGTCTCTGGTTCTGTTTGTCCGACCCATATATCAGTATCATTTCAGTGTATATGTCACTAGGTTTATTAATTTTTCCTCACATTTGTCCCTGTAGGTTCCTGCACATAGTTAGGAAGGGACTGCCGTCCAGTTGTGGGCCATCATTTAGGGCAGATTGTGCAATCCAGTAGGAAAAGCGGTGCTGGTGCATTTCATGACCTCATTGATTCTGTAGGTCCTAGGATTATTGAAGTCCAGTAGAAGATGGAACCAATGTTATTCATTATTATATAAACCCCTAAAGCAGAGGGGGGCCTGGCCCAATGTTGATGGAGACAAGCTGACCCAGAGAATCCTTGACTCCCGTGTGATCCCACTGATTGCCTCTATGGTGCATCGACCCTTTGTTTCCACCAGTATGGGATCATCTCCAGCAGACAATCAATTCAATTCAATGAGATGAGCACATTGTAGACAGAATATCTCAACGGAGCAAAGCATATTGTGCAGAGCGTTGCATTTTTTCAGCTTTAATTGAATTTATAACACATAATATAAGCCACAGACCTAATAAAGATGGTTGCCGTCTACCTGGAGAGAGCGTACAAACAGCTCTGATCAATACTCCATAGCGGAGAAAGCCTGGGAGATATCCCGCGCGGACATTAATACATTCGCCTTTGGCTCTTCTTTATCTGCCCGAGTCCTATCTAATTTCTATTTCCTCATTGAATTTTTAATTTACAATAGCTCTGGAATTCTAAATGTTGTTTACCGAGTGTATGAAAAGATCTAAATCTCAACTCCCAGCTCTCGGAAAGAACAGCCATTTTTTTTTCTTCTTATTAGCTCTCTGCATTTGAAATAAAGGACGTAATCACAAAGTTTCTATTTGTTTTCCTGTCGAAATGCAACAAAGTTTCTTAAGACAAATAACAAAGTTTCTAACGTAACTCTTCTGGGTGAGGGGAAGGTGTTTGGACGGGATGGTGATGAAGTTAAATGACTGGTGGTTTCGGGCCAGCACACATGCAAGCAATTACGCTAAAGCGACTATGGCAATTGGCATGCGAGCTGATTGCCATGAAGCAGGGGCCAACTTCTTAATTGGGATGGAAAAGCGAGCAGCTCAATGATACGTTGCCCGCCGGATTAAGGTCGCGGCATCTTTATGGGTCGTTACTTTTACATGGTCTTTGATTTTCGCGGGACAGCGAGAAGTAACTTTATTATAATATCTTCAAGAAAACAAAAAGTAATAAATAGGATTGTTATTCCTGCGGAGGCTGCGGCGCCGCTGATCTCTGACCTCCTCTTATCGGGTAAAGCATCTAAATATATTCTGCCATCCCGAAGATTGCTTCCAGCATTCTGAATTCACTGACCTTGAATTAAGACTTGGTCCTTTTCCTTCTGCTCAAGTGTAAGCTGAAAATAAAGGAAGAAACATGCTGATGTAGCAGAGGTGATGTTGTCAGATGCAACAAAGTGGGATTTGTTATGTGAATCTGCTCCTGAGTTCTGGAATGTCACCGGGCTGTCTACCAGCTCATCTGCAACAATACAATGGAAATACACGGCTATGCAATTTAATTCCCAGTCTATTGCATATATGTAGATGTAGCAGAGCTCAATTTACCTTTCTAATGTTTTCTATGTATACCATGATAACTATGTATGTTCCTCCTGTGCAGTCACTGTGTACAGTCTCTTCCTCCTGTGCAGTCACTGTGCAGTCATGCAGTCTCGTCCAGTCTTGTGCACTGTCACTGTGAGTGTGCGTGCAGTCTCTTCCTTCCTGTGCAGTCACTGTGTGCAGTCTCTTCTTCCTGTGCAGTCACTAGTGTACAGTCTCTTTCTTCCTGTGCAGTCACTGTGTCACTATATGCAGTCTCTTCTTCCTGTGCAGTCACTGTGTGCAGTCTCTTCCTCCTGTGCAGTCACTGTGTGCAGTCTCTTCCTCCTGTGCAGTCACTGTATGCAGTCTCTTCCTCCTGTGCAGTCACTGTGTGCAGTCTCTTCTCCTGTGCAGTCACTGTGTGCAGTCTCTTCCTCCTATGTGCAGTCACTATGTGCAGTCTCTTTCCTCCTGTGCAGTCACTGTGTGCAGTCTCTTCCTCAGTCACTTCCTCTCGTGTGCAGTCACTGTGTGCAGTCTCTTCTTCCTGTGCAGTCACTATGTATGTGTGCAGTCTCTTCCTCCGTGCAGTCACTGTGTGCAGTCTCTCCTCCGTGCAGTCACTGTGTGCAGTCTCTTCTCCTGTGCAGTAACTATGTGCAGTCTCTTATCCTGTGCAGTCACTGTGTGCAGTCTCTCCTCCTGTGCAGTCACTGTGTGCAGCCTCTTCTCCTGTGCAGTCACTGTGTGCTGTCTCCTCCTCCTGTGCAGTCCACTATATGCAGTCTCTTCCTCCTGTGCAGTCACTGTGTGCAGCCTCTTCTCCTGTGCAGTCACTGTGTGCTGTCTCCTCCTCCTGTGCAGTCACTATATGCAGTCTCTTCCTCCTGTGCAGTCACTGTGTGCAGTCTCTTCCTCCTGTGCAGTCACTGTGTGCGTCTCTTCTCCTGTGCAGTCCACTATTGGCAGTCTCCTTCCTCCTGTGCAGTCACTGTGTGCAGTCCTCTTCCTGGCAGTCACTGTGTGCAGTCCTTCCTCCTGTGCAGTACTAGTGCAGTCTCTCTCCTGTGCAGTCACTATGTGCAGTCTCTTTCTCCTGTGCAGTCACTGTGTCACTGTGCAGTCTCTTCTTCCTGTGCAGTCACTGTGTGCAGTCTCTTCCTCCTGTGCAGTCACTGTGTGCAGTCTCTTCCAGTCCTGTGTGCAGTCACTGTGTGCAGTCTCTTCTCCTGTGCAGTCACGTGTGCAGTCTCTTCCTCCTGTGCAGTCTGTGTGCAGTCTCTTCCTCCTGTGCAGTCACTGTGTGCAGTCTCTTCCTCCTGTGCAGTCACTGTGCAGTCACTGTGTGCAGTCTCTTCCTCCTGTGCAGTCACTGTGTGCAGTCTCTTCTCCTGTGCAGTGCACTGCAGTGTGTGCAGTCTCTTCCTCCTGTGCAGTCACTGTGTGCAGTCTCTTCCTCCTGTGCAGTCACTGTGTATGCAGTCTCTTCTCCTGTGCAGTCACTGTATGCAGTCTCTTCTCCTGTGCAGTCACTGTGCAGTCTCTTCCTCCTGTGCAGTCACTGTGTGCAGTCTCTTCCTCCTGTGCAGTCATGTGTCAGTCTCCTCCTCCTGTGCAGTCACTGTATGCAGTCTCTTCCTCCTGTTGCAGTCACTATGTGCAGTCTCTTCCTCCTGTGCAGTCACTGTGTGCAGTCTCTTCTTCCTGTGCAGTCACCTGTGTGCCAGTCTCCTTCTCCTGTGGCAGTCACTATGGTGCAGTCTCCGTCCTCCTGTGGCAGTCACTGTATGCAGTCTCTTCCTCCTGTTGCCAGTCACTGTGTGGCGTCTCTCTCCTGTACAGTCACTGTGTGCAGTCTCTTCCCTCCTATGCAGTCACCCCCTGTCCCAATCTGTTGCTGCAATGGCTAGTCTCTTTCCTCCTGTGCAGTCACTATGTGGCAGTCTCTTCCTCCTGTGCAGTCACTGTGGCCAGTCCTTCTCCTGTGCAGTCACTGTATGCAAGTCTCTTCCCCCTGTGGCAGTAACCTATGTGCAGTCTCTTATCCATGTGCAGGCCACTGGTGCAGGTCTCTTCTCCTGTGCAGTCACTGGGTGTTGCAGGTCTTCCTCCTGTGCAGTCACTGTGTGCAGTCTCTTCCTCCTGTGCAGTCACTGTGTGCAGTCTCTTCCTCCTGTGCAGTCACTGTGTGCAGTCTCTTCCTCCTGTGCAGTCACTGTGTGCAGTCTCTTCCTCCTGTGCAGATATGGCGGGATGTGGCCTGCGATCGGCGATAGCTCATCCTCCGTCACCTGAGATTACAGAGAGGGATGAAGCGCCCTCCTTGTAGATCTCAGTCCTCCTGATATTCAGGACGTGATTAAGGGACCAGACGTGAAGGTAAAGGAAGGCAGCGAGAGAGACGTTCAATGTACTGCGGTCAGATAATGATCCCCAGGATGAGCGGCGCCCGGTCCGCTCTCCGCAGCGTTGCCAGTAATTCGGATTCACTACACGGGGCTGGCTCTGCACTCAGCCATTTCATACCCTTTTACTCTGTCCAGAGCTGCAGATAATTAGACTAATTACATCTGATTGCCATTACGCTCCTCACATTACCCAAAAGGATATTAGCTAATTAGTATCTTCCGATCATTACACGTGGGGTGCGCTGTCTCTTTAAGAAGCTCTAGAGATTCCATCACCCTCTCAGGCCGTCACCTCTCCTGATGTCTTTTAATAAATAATTGCCTTCCCCATGTAATTACAATTCTGGAGAGTTTATACTTCTCACTCTTATGACTTATTCCTCTATTATTCCTATTAGAAGTTTATGAATAAAGGTACAGATAGGTGGGGATGTCCTTGCACAGGCTGACACTATCCTATCAGTGTTGCCAGAGTCAGACTGAGCAGGGACACCCCACCAACTGCTAACACCCAGTTGCCATTTCTAGTAGGAATAATACAAGAACAGCACAACATAGAGTTATAAGAATAGATGCTCCAGAACTGTTATCATTTGAGGAATGGAAGTAGTTACTAAAACAGATATTTGTCAACAGTTTTAGAAAATTATGCTGGGAGGGTGTGTGCACTTTTGCAACCAAGTTCAATTTTGTTCTTGCAATTTGGATGCCCTCTAAGACTCACACACTTGAAGAGGACCTGTCCACTCACTTGATGTGTGTTTTTATAAACACAAGTTTGAGATATGCTTTTTTAGACCTCTGTATTGTCTCACTCCTCTTTTATTCCTCCTGGAATTGCCAATTGAGTGTTACCATTCCTCTTGTCAATAGGGCATCTCCCTACGTAGCCTGATGCTGTTGGCTCTGTCCAAATTCCCTGCGGGACCGGCCAACTACCTAATGTGTATGGCGGCCTAACGACTCTCCCAGGAAGGATAGGGCTGCATGCATGGGCAGCCGACAGCAGGGCATGGTGGGAGTTGTAGTTTTACAACAGCTGGAGGGCCACAGGTTGGGCATCCCTGTTCTAGAGGAGATAAGCCTCCACCAGAGATGTCTGGAAATGACTCTCTTGCTTCTCTCCACAGAGAACACATGCATGCTCAGCCGAGGATGCATGTGTACGAGAAAGTTAAACAACAGCTATCTAAATGGGTATGATTATCTGTAGACTCTGCAAGAACCCACCGTATTGGTGAGTAAAATGGTAGCACTCAGGTTTTTTTATTAATTATTTTTATATTTGCAATAGGAATAACAGAGGAACAACAGATACAAGGCAGACAAGTGTTATTTCATAGTCAATACAAACATTTTGTAAACCATGTATGCTGTAGATCGGACCACACAGGTTTTGTGGCAGGCACATTGGTCTACATAGCAGCTGCGTACGCAAAACGGGAGGAGGGAATTGAAACTTAGGTTATTTGCAAAATGTCTCAATATGGTTGCAAAAGTATACACACCCTTTAATAATGCATGAATCTTTGGGGTTGCTTTGCCCATGGTACAGATTTTAAGGGGGGGAGGGGAGGTGTCGTTCCCCATGGGAGAGAGTATGCACGTCAGCTGATGGCTCTGGTGTGGCTGTTAGGAGCACCCGGCACCTGATATGGAGTAACATATTGAAGAAGCGGGCAGATCTGTCGTCCGGGAAAGTAGAGTACAAACCAGTTGCGCCAACTCCAGTTACCATAGATGGAGACTGTTCGCAGCTGAGGTTTCGCCGCTGCAGACGACACCGGTCACAGAACATAGAGAACGTTCATCGGGCAGAACCACCGTTCTCAAAGCCAAAAACCAAAAGTGCATTTTGCAATCCGCAGCTCGGCCGTAAAATGATCATTAGGCCTAATAAAGGGAGATATGAGCTTTTAATCAATAGTGCGTCTAACAGCTTTGTAAAAATCCTATAAGGGACGTGTCGGAACTAACGAGCTGGAGCCGGAGCGAAGCAGAAAACAAAGCGCCCATTAACATGAAGACATAATCATCAGCCGCAGGATTCACGACCCCCCGGGTGAAGAGGGGGCCCGAAAAACGCGGGCGAAGAGCAGACGCTCAGGAAGCCGAGGAGCCGAGATACAAAAAGCCTGTTTACGACCGTCTGATTCTTTAAGTCTCATTTACCATCTGATTTTTCGAGGCATTGGCGCCCGTTTTAGACTTTTGCGCCCTATTTTACAGCCTATTTATGTAGGTGTGCCTTATTTAGTCATAAAAACTGTCTAATTTCCACTCCGCTCCGGGACCGACGTACTTTTATGTCTCTGTTTTGAGCGTTGGGTTGTGCCACAGTCTTAGCGAATATGAACCTGTCTTACAAGAAAGCGACCACTAGAGGTCAGACTAAACCAAAAAAAGAAAAACCTGATTTACTAAGGCAGGGATGCTCAACCTGCGGCCCTCCAGCTGCTGCAAAACTACAACTCCCAACATGCCATAATGCCTATAAGCTGCCCAGGCATGCTGGGAGTTGTAGTTTTGCAGCAGCTGGAGGGCCTTAGGTTGGGCATCCCTGTATTAAGGGATAATAAACGAGGCACAAATTGAAGACTGACGAGCTTGATGAATGTCCCCCACGGTGTCCATGGAGGTTTATTGAGTCTCTCTAGGGTCAAGGTCAATATGCCAATGTGTGGTGGACATTGGATCTGTGTTCAGGCCGATGCATGTTTCTCATTCACTGACAGCAAGCAGAGATCTTAGGTATATCTAATCGAATAGGTTATGTGTGAGGCTCAAATGTGCACATACTTTAAGGCAGGTGAATTATATTAAAGGGGTTATCTGGGAATTTGATATTGAGGGCTTCTCCTCAGGATAGGTCATCAATGTCAGATCATTGGAGGTCCTGCTCCCCACACCATCGCCGATCAGCTGTTTAAAGAGGCTGCAGCTCTCTGTGAACACTTAGGCCTCCCCCTAGGTCAGTGACGTCATCGTACATCAGGCACGTGGCCTAGTTGCACATCAGTCCCATTCAAATGAATGGGGCTGAGCTGCAATACCAAGTCCTGCCACTATACAATGTACGGCGCTGTGCTTAGTAAGCTGTAAGACGCTAGCCTCTTTATACAGCTGATTGCTGGGGGGTGTCAGGAGTCGGACCCCAGCTTATCTGATAGTGATGACCTATCCTGAGGATAAGCCATCAATATGAAATTTCTGGACGACCCCTTTAATGTCTACACCAATTCAGGCTAGGAGGGGGATGTAAGATATTGTTCCCTGTTATCAGCCACGTGGCAGGAGGTGAGAAAGCCTCCGCCATGATCACTACCTTCAGAGCTGAGAACCTCCAGGGACATTTACGCCTATATGTGGCTGATATCACCCGCTACGCTATGCATTTCAGCGTTACTGGCCCTTTAAATAGCATATTCTCTTATATTATAATGGATACTATGTTTCTCGTGTTGTTTTACGATCACAAAGAATAAAAATAAAAAGCAAGCAAGCTCCGCGCGCCGAAGGCATGAACCAACACTTCCGCATAATGTGTCATTTCCAATTTGGAGGGCAGGCTCACGCGCTCTGCGCTGCCTCCAGATGACTTCCCTTCACACAAATCAAATCTGAAAGACAAAGCGAGTTTGCCTGAATAAGTAGCAACACAAATGCATGAGCCTTATTAACGCCGGCGCTCGCCCCTCTCCGGCTAAGAACCCAATTATTACAAGAAAGGCATCAGATCGGCATTGTGAGGGCGGCTGGTGGGAGTCCTCCAGGGGCTACTGGTGGCCGGGCTGTACGGAGCTGTGTGATACAAGTGGATCTGATGGCCTTTGGTGAGGTAGTGAGGCACAGAAAGCGAGGCGCCGGGTGCACCCAGTGCTCCATGTACATTGAGGGATCCTTAAAAGCCCCCTTTATGTGGACAGCATAAGTCTAGAGCAGCGATGGCTGACCTCCGACTGTGGTGAAACTACGACTCCCAGCATGCATCTCTATGGAGTTCTGAGGACAGCTAAGCAAGTGTGCATGTTGGGAGTTGTAGTTTTACCACAGCTGGAGTGCCGGAGGTTATCCATCACAGGTCTAGAGGATCTGATCACATTGTAACGTACATGTTGCCAGCAGGATCTTTACATTTTCAGTCAACCAGGAGATAAGTGGTGCCAGATGTGACTGGCACCTGCTTATCCCCTTCTCTCCCTGGCCACTAATATACACACTGACCACTGGATCTCCTCCTAGTATTAACCCCATCTCCTCTTCTGTGACATATTGATAAGGGCAGAGCTGGCTTTCATCGGACAGAATCAGCGGTGCGCTCATGCTCAGGCAATGCTCCATAGGGAAAAATAAAAAATAAATATGCAGATTTGACCATATCGGCCAAACCAGAGACTGCAACATAATGAAACATTGTTAGTGAAACATTGTCGATGGCTTCCAACTTTCATATATTGTTACATGTGAGAAAAACTGGAGGCAACTGGGCGATTGTCCCTGGGAAACTGCCCTGGAGGCAACTGGGTGGTGGTCCCTGGGAAACAGCCCTGGAGGCAACTGGGTGGTGGTCCCTGGGAAACTGCCCTGGAGGCAACTGGGTGGTGGTCCCTGGGAAACAGCCCTGGAGGCAACTGGGTGGTGGTCCCTGGGAAACTGCCCTGGAGGCAACTGGGTGGTGGTCCCTGGGAAACTGCCCTGGAGGCAACTGGGTGGTGGTCCCTGGGAAACTGCCCTGGAGGCAACTGGGTGGTGGTCCCTGGGAAACAGCTCTGGACTGGAGGCAACTGGGTGGTGGTCCCTGGGAAACAGCCCTGGAGGCAACTGGGCGGTGGTCCCTAGAAGTGCAAGCCCCTGGAAAACTGCTCCTTTTGCCCTCGCTCTCATGTTCTTGTGTTCGTCAGTGTACAGTATATGTACATGCATGTACTGGTATGCACATGTGTATGCCTGTATGTTAGTGTGCAAAATTATGTGTGTATCATGTTTGTTTATCTATGTGTATGTACATGTGTATGCATGCATGTTAGTGTGAATCACTGTGCATTTTGTGTGCTTGTCTATGTATGTACATGTGTATACATGCATGTTAGTGTGTGTATTATTTGTTTGTCTATGTTTATGTGTATGTTAGTGTGAATCACTTATTATGTTTATTATGTGTGTTTATCTATGTATATGTACATGTATGTACTGGTATGTATGCCTGTATGTTAGTGTGTGTATTATGTGTGTCTATGTTGATGTATGTACATGTATGTACTGGTATGTATGTGTGTATGCCTGTATGTTAGTGTGAATCACGGTGTGTATTTTGTATTTCCACACTAATAGTACAAATAAATTGCAACTATAAATTATAAAATAAAACAAAATAAAATCTATTTTGATAACTTTTCATAAAAACAAACAATAACACGCCCCCTTCACATCAGTCCTCAGTACATGCTGACAAGCTCCTGTGGATGAGGGGGCGTGACCCGTGGCTTCTGTGATGAGTTTTGGCCACGAGTCCTTGGTGTCTTTACTGTCCACGTCTCCAGTTGTCGACAATCTATTTCCTCGGTCTTTCCTCTGATTTCCTCGCTTTCCTGATCTCTTCCCGCGCTGCACCTTCTCCCGGTAATGCATTTCCACAGCGTATTAGGTATTTCTCAGACACCTCCGCCAGCTTTGTATCTCTGCCGCGGGGCATGACAATCCGCTATCAAACCCTCTTCAGCTGATGGTGTTGACAATGACTTTGGCGCGTTCCATGTCACTTAAGCTGTTACAAATGCTGTTTGTACAGACTACAGGAGGCTTACCAGTGCTTTGCATCAGTGACTCTGACTTCTTACTGCCATAAAACCACGCCGGGATGGTGATTATTCTGAATCACCCACATTTTTTTATCCTCCTAAATTTGTTATAGATTTAAAGTCTGACTCTGAAATACAAACACAAAAATCTCTGGGTATTTAATAGTGTATTGATAGGAAATATCGGTACATGATGGTACTGCAGATATAGCCTACAGAAAAGACCTTTTTTTTTCTTAGCCACCCTGTTTTGTGCTATTCTTCTATTATTCCTACTAGAATTTTATGAATGAATTAAGATCAGTCTGCAATAAAGGTCCAGCTGTATGTTACTGGTTTGGATGTGTCCCTGCAAGGTCTGACACTGGCAACACTGATTGAACAGAGTTACACTGTGCAGAGACTTCCCCTCAACTAGTAACAATCAGCTAGATCTTCTTGAAGGAATAACAGAGGAATGGTTCATAGAGTCAAAAGAATAGAAGCTTAAAAGAAGGAGCCACATACACAAACATGTCAGGAGAGAAGTTTCTACCTAGTTACTACAAAGTCCACTGTTTTATTGTTAGTTCAATGTATACAATGTATGCTGTCAGCTCCTGAGCTCCCCCTGCTGGTGGCTGCAGACAGGCAGAATTTCATCATATGACTTTATGTATCAGAACAACAAAGCTTCAGCTTCAGCTATAACAATATATTAGGACATTAAACAGTGTAAAATGTAGCACATAAAAACAACAAATTATAATGTGGAGGGTCGCTATAAGAGTCGCCCCGCTGGTCGCCGTCCTACGAGACTGATGCTCCTCTTACTTAATGGTCGTCCACTTGATCTCCCTTTGCTGCTCCTGAATGAAAGTCTTATTTACTAATCAATGTACTCGATGTCCTACAGCCAAACAGCGCGTTACCGATCAATATTAATTATTAATAGCCAAAATTCCCGGCCTGAATTACTGTTATGAATGACACGTGGAGCAGCGATCAATACCCCGCCTTCATTACTATGGATTAACACACATTAAGTAGAGCGCACAACGAGGCTCAGTGACGTCCCTCTAACAGAGCGTCAGCTCATATGTACTACTAGAATTACACATATCCTCAAGTTTAACACTTTAACACCCCTCCCCCCAGAAATGTAATCTGAATTTACTATCTAATGTATATTATTATTATTATTATTATTATTATTATTATTATTATTATTATTATGTTAGTATCTGTGGGGGAGATTTATCATCTTAATAAAATGCTGATCTTTGATAAATCTCCAGCTATAGATTTTTCTGTTCAGTCTATCTATCTATCTATCTATCTATCTATCTATCTATCTATCTATCTATCAATTCAATTCAATTTAATAAAGCTTTATTGGCACGTCCAAGTAAAACATTTAGCATTGCTGAAGCAAAATAAATAATAGGTATTGTGGAGGGGGGTTTGATGTGGGAATTAGGGGGTGGATGTTAGGTTAAAGGGGCAATATAGGGGTATAATAGTCCATGGTGTAGGGGCAGTATAGGGGTATAATAGTCCATGGTGTAGGGGCAGTATAGGGGTATAATAGTCCATGGTGTAGGGGCAGTATAGGGGTATAATAGTCCATGGTGTAGGGGCAGTATAGGGGTATAATAGTCCATGTGTAGGGGCAGTATAGGGGTATAATAGTCCATGGTGTAGGGGCAGTATAGGGGTATAATAGTCCATGGTGTCTCATCTTCCTCTTAGTCGGTGGCAGCGATCTCCACAGTTGACTCCTCTTCTCCCAATAGGATGTGCAGTTTTCTCCGCTCATCTATGGAGGTGAAGTCCGGTATGTGAGTGGAGAGTCTCTGGAAGTACGTGGCCCTCACAGGTGAGTATTTGTGGCAGTGTAGCAGGAAGTGGGCCTCGTCCTCCAGGGCCCCCTGCTCGCAGTGCTGGCAGAGTCTTCCTTCCCGCGGTTTGTATGTCTGCCTGTGCCGCCCCGTCTCCATCTCCAGGCTGTGGGCGCTCAGTCTGTACAGGCTCAGGGTCTATCTATCTATCTATCTATCTATCTATCTATCTATCTATCTATCTCATATCTATCTATCTATCTATCTATCTATCTATCTATCTATCTATCTCATATCTATCTATCTATCTATCTATCTATCTATCTATCTATCTATCTATCCAAAAAAAGTGGAAGCGGCACTGCAGTAATCAAGTAGGGTTGGTGTGCCAGCGGCTGTGAAAGTGATCAAACTTCCTGATTCAATAAGAAAAATAAATCCACGGCACTTCCCAAGTTGTGATTAAAAGTGGTGTTCTTTATTCACCAGCACGACGTTTCAGTCCTCTTGCTGGGACTTTTTTCAAGCAGTGATATATGATCTATCTATCTATCTATCTATCTATCTATCTATCTATCTATCTATCTATCTATCTATCATCTATCTATCTAATGTATATTATCTATATAATGTCTATCTATATAATATCTATCTATCTATCTAATGTATATTATCTATCTCATATCTATCTATCTATCTATCTATCTATCTATCTATCTAATGTCTATCTATCTATGTATATACTGTTGATGTAGATGCTGTTTTCACACTCGGGGCTCATACACACGACCAGTGCCTGTTTTGCGGTCCTCAAATTGTAGATCTGCAAAAACACAGATACCGGGTGCTTTCTGCCTTTTGCGGAATGTCCTGACCATAACAGAACAGTCCGTAGTGCGGACAGGAATAGGACACGTTCTATATTTATGGTGATTCCACGGAACGGACATACGGATGCGGACAGTACACAGTTTGCTGTTCAACATCTTTTACGGCCCCATTGAAGTGAATGGCTCCGCATCCGACCCACAAAGATGTGTATCGTATTAGGACCAAATATAAGCTTGTATGTAGGAGCCCTTAAAATGTACTTTAACCACTTCAGCCCCAGGAAATTTCCCATTTCTGCTTATTAATTTTTCACTCCCTGCCTTTCTGGAGCTGTAACTTTTTTTTTTTTTCCTTCCAATCACAAAGCTGTATAACAGCTTCTTTTTGCGGGACAAGTTGTACTTTTTAACGGCAGAATTTACTATCGCGTAAAAAGTATTGGGAAGCTGGGAAAAAATCCAAATAGGATGGAATTAGAAAAAAAAATGCAGTTCCACCACAGTTTTATGGGTTCTGTTTGTACAGAGTTCCCTATGCGCTAAAAATGACCCATTACCTTCATCCTCCGGGTCAGTACAATTACAGCGATGCCACATTTATATAGTTTTTGTTGTGTTTTACTATTGAAAAAAAAAATATTAAAACTTTTAAAAAAAAGAATTTTTCTATTCATCCCCATATTCTGACCTCCAGAACTTTTTTTTTTTATAGTTATGTGTACTTTTTTTTTTGTAGGATGATATTTAGGTTTTTTTTATCCCATTTTGGCGTGTGTAAGACTTTTTTTGAACTTTTTGTTCAATTTTTTTGGAGGAGGTGAAGTGAAAGAAAATGGTGAATTGGTCATTTAGATTTTTTTCTATTATGCCATTTGCTGTATGGGATAAACATTTTAATATTTTAATAGGCGTGGCGATAACCATGACATTTATTTTTTTATTTTATGTATTTGTTTATGTATTTTTTTATTCTAGGAAAAGGGGATTATTTGAATTTTTATATTTTTTATATTTTAATTTATTTAATAATTTATATTTTTATTTTTATAATATTTATAAATATGTAAATATAATATTTATAATTTTATTTAATTATTATTATTATTTATTTATTTTTACTTTTTACAGTCACTCTAGCTGACTGTAACAGGCAATCGCTAGATTGCATCTTGTATTATATAATTCATATTTATGGATTCTAGAATACTAAATTCAGTATATTCTCATGCAGGGATGACCAACCTGCGGCCCTCCAGCTGTTGCAAAAGTACAACTTCCAGCATGCCCAGACTGCCTACAGCTATCAACCTACAGCAGGGCATGATGGGAGTTGTAGTCTTACAACAGCTGGAGAGCCAGAGGTTGGCCATCCCTGTATTGGTCAGTGCTGCCATCTACAGACCTGCATTGGAATATAGTAGTAATCAGCCTTTAAGCCTACTACAGGCTTAGGCCTATTACTACTACAGGCTTAGGCCTATTACTACTACAGGCTTAGGCCTATTACTACTACAGGCTTAGGCCTATTACTACTACAAGATTCCTTCAAGATCTCAGCCAGGGGAAGGCGGCCCGGGCTGGGAAGCGCGCAGCTCCTGGTTGTAGTGGGAAACCAGTGAATCTGAAAGAGTTGTCCATGATTAGAAAAATGTGTCCGCCTTCTTTCAAAAACAGCACCACCCATGTCCTCAGATTGTGTTTTGTATTGCAGATCATACATATTTTTCTGTTGGTGGGGAACCCTTTAATTGTGTCTTCTGGTTTGATACTATATCACATAGAACAGGAGGTAACAATCCTAGAAGAGCAGAAGGCTTGGACCTCCACAGGAGGAGCCTCGCACCACCTGCCCTCTCACACAAGCAGGATCTCAGCCTCCTGTGAATATTTTTGACTCCTTTCTATTGAATTCTATGGTTCGATTTCTCAGGAAATGATTAACAAATACATTTCTGCAGCAATTATAACGAGTTCATCAGGAGAAGTTCACCAATGAAAGCTCCACTGTCAACATCAACGCGTCTTCTTCTTCTGGTTTCTCCCTTGAAATGAAGCAAATAAGATCCCCAGATATTGGTCTGTGTGTTATTAACACGGAGGCGCGCGGCCGCGTAATAAATCTATCCATTCACATGACAGATTCCAGATTACATTCTTACAGCGGCCATGACATTTTGAAGTCGATCATCTTTGTTGTGGGGAAGAGAGGGAAGAAAAGGTCAGCGCTTCCTTATCAGACAGTCATATTTTGCTGTAAAATAGAAATGTCTGTTTAATGTCACTGAACAGCATGAATGAGTATTTCTGGGTGATTGCTCTGGAGCCGGGGCCGGTATCGTCCTCAGATCTCCCTGCCCATCACTCCCATTCATCTCAATTAAAAGCAGGTGAAGCTAAGCAGCAAAACACTGTCTGCCAGAAACAGCGCCACCTCTGTCCACAGGCGGTGTGTGGTATTACCTACCATCTCATAAAGTGACATCAGCATCAGCCATTTTATGATCAGTGGGAACCGCAGAAGAAAAGGTCACATGACTGATCTCACATTACACTCATTTCCCTGATTACATAAGCAGCTTCTGAGAAATAACCAGCAGAATAGTGAGTGCAGCTCTGGAGTATAATACAGGATGTAACTGAGGATCAGTACAGGATAAGTAATGTATGTACACAGTGACTGCACCAGCAGAATAGTGAGTGCAGCTCTGGAGTATAATACAGGATGTAACTGAGGATCAGTACAGGATAAGTAATGTATGTACACAGTGACTGCACCAGCAGAATAGTGAGTGCAGCTCTGGAGTATAATACAGGATGTAACTGAGGATCAGTACAGGATAAGTAATGTATGTACACAGTGACTGCACCAGCAGAATAGTGAGTGCAGCTCTGGAGTATAATACAGGATGTAACTCAGGATCAGTACAGGATAAGTAATGTATGTACACAGTGACTGCACCAGCAGAATAGTGAGTGCAGCTCTGGAGTATAATACAGGATGTAACTCAGGATCAGTACAGGATAAGTAATGTATGTACACAGTGACTGCACCAGCAGAATAGTGAGTGCAGCTCTGGAGTATAATACAGGATGTAACTCAGGATCAGTACAGGATAAGTAATGTATGTACACAGTGACTGCACCAGCAGAATAGTGAGTGCAGCTCTGGAGTATAATACAGGATGTAACTCAGGATCAGTACAGGATAAGTAATGTATGTACACAGTGACTGCACCAGCAGAATAGTGAGTGCAGCTCTGGAGTGTAATACAGGATGTAACTCAGGATCAGTACAGGATAAGTAATGTATGTGCACAGTGACTGCACCAGCAGAATAGTGAGTGGAGCTCTGGAGTATAATACAGGATGTAACTCAGGATCAGTACAGGATAAGTAATGTATGTACACAGTGACTGCACCAGCAGAATAGTGAGTGCAGCTCTGGAGTATAATACAGGATGTAACTCAGGATCAGTACAGGATAAGTAATGTATGTACACAGTGACTCCACCAGCAGAACAGTGAGTGCAGCTCTGGAGTATAATACAGGATGTAACTGAGGATCAGTACAGGATAAGTAATGTATGTACACAGGGACTGCACCAGCAGAATAGTGAGTGCAGCTCTGGAGTATAATACAGGATGTAACTGAGGATCAGTACAGGATAAGAAATGTAAGTACACAGTGACTGCACCAGCAGAATAGTGAGTGCGGCTCTGGAGTATAATACAGGATGTAACTCAGGATCAGTACAGGATAAGTAATGTAATGTCACAGTGACTGCACCAGCAGAATAGTGAGCGCAGCTCTGGAGTATAATACAGGATGTAACTCAGGATCAGTACAGGATATGTAATGTATGTACACAGTGACTGCACCAGCAGAATAGTGAGTGCAGCTCTGGAGTATAATACAGGATGTAACTCAGGATCAGTACAGGATAAGTAATGTATGTACACAGTGACTGCACCAGCAGAATAGTGAGTGCAGCTCTGGAGTATAATACAGGATGTAACTCAGGATCAGTACAGGATAAGTAATGTATGTACACAGTGACTGCACCAGCAGAATAGTGAGTGGAGCTCTGGAGTATAATACAGG
The DNA here is from genome assembly GCA_900303285.1 of Rhinella marina. Classification (NCBI taxonomy): domain Eukaryota; kingdom Metazoa; phylum Chordata; class Amphibia; order Anura; family Bufonidae; genus Rhinella; species Rhinella marina. Next base: position 375,943 of record ONZH01024834.1, on the reverse strand, counting down.
ATGTAACTCAGGATCAGTACAGGATAAGTAATGTATGTACACAGTGACTGCACCAGCAGAATAGTGAGTGCGGCTCTGGAGTATAATACAGGATGTAACTCAGGATCAGTACAGGATAAGTAATGTAATGTTCACAGTGACTGCACCAGCAGAATAGTGAGCGCAGCTCTGGAGTATAATACAGGATGTAACTCAGGATCAGTACAGGATATGTAATGTATGTACACAGTGACTGCACCAGCAGAATAGTGAGTGCAGCTCTGGAGTATAATACAGGATGTAACTCAGGATCAGTACAGGATAAGTAATGTATGTACACAGTGACTGCACCAGCAGAATAGTGAGTGCAGCTCTGGAGTATAATACAGGATGTAACTCAGGATCAGTAAAGGATAAGTAATGTAATGTATGTACACAGTGACTGCACCAGCAGAATAGTGAGTGGAGCTCTGGAGTATAATACAGGATGTAACTCAGGATCAGTACAGGATAAGTAATGTATGTACACAGTGACTGCACCAGCAGAACAGTGAGTGCAGCTCTGTAGTATAATACAGGATGTAATTAAGGATCAGTACAGGATAAGTAATGTATGTACACAGTGACTGCACCAGCAGAATAGTGAGTGCAGCTCTGGAGTATAATACAGGATGTAACTGAGGATCAGTACAGGATAAGAAATGTAAGTACACAGTGACTGCACCAGCAGAATAGTGAGTGCGGCTCTGGAGTATAATACAGGATGTAACTCAGGATCAGTACAGGATAAGTAATGTATGTACACAGTGACTGCACCAGCAGAACAGTGAGTGCAGCTCTGGAGTATAATACAGGATGTAACTCAGGATTAGTACAGGATAAGTAATGTATGTACATAGTGACTGCACCAGCAGAATAGTGAGTGCAGCTCTGGAGTATAATACAGGATGTAACTCAGGATCAGTACAGGATAAGAAATGTAAGTACACAGTGACTGCACCAGCAGAATAGTGAGTGCAGCTCTGGAGTATAATACAGGATGTAACTCAGGATCAGTACAGGATAAGAAATGTAAGTACACAGTGACTGCATCAGCAGAATAGTGAGTGCGGCTCTGGAATATAATACAGGATGTAACTCAGGATCAGCAAAGGATAAATGATGTATGTACACAGTGACTGCACCAGCAGAATAGTGAGTGCAGCTCTGGAGTATAATACAGGATGTAACTCAGGATCAATACAGGATAAGTAATGTATGTACACAGTGACTGCACCAGCAGAATAGTGAGTGCAGCTCTGGAGTATTGAACTCTATGTGCTCTTTGTATTGTATAGATGATAAGGTGGACACATGGAGCAGTCATTAGAGCATTTATCCTAAAATTAATTCCAAACCTAATTTACTACATAATAATTGTAGATATCGGTTTTCACTTTTCAAGTTTTAAGGGATCAATATCTACACCTTATGGCCGCAGTCTGGGGCTCGGCTCTTCTATGTACAATATCATCTAGAAATAGAATAAACTTATGAGACATCGATTCTACGACGCTTGCAGTACAAGACAGAGAAGCAATCAGTCCAGTTACTGCCACCGATCAATGGCCGCTGGGCTGGACGGGTCACATCCATGTGCAAATATGTGATTTATCTCCTCACTATGCAGAGAGCCCGAGAAATCAGCACAGGGATTATGGATCTGAAGGTTCGGCCACAAACCACGTCTGACATTGCTGATATCACTTGTTGTGCTCAGTGTGATAAATAGCGGAGTAAACCTGAAGTCCCAACGTCTGACCGAGCTAATTCATTCTAATATAACAAGACATGACGCCGCCATATGGAGCCGATCAATAATCAATCAATGCTTTTAATCAAGACGTCGATGCCGGAGACCTTTCACTTACAGCAAGCAGTTCCCCGGTTTTAGAGGCTTCGGAGTGAGGTTCGGCCTCGACAATTACTCATCGATACGTCAGGTTAGAAGAAGTGACATTCTGTAACACTACAAGTCCTGGAACAAATCCAAAGTAAAATAACAACCAGCTCAGCAAACAAGCACCGGTCCGGGAAGCGGCAAAACAAACGCAGCGCGACGGGAAATGGCGACCGCTAAGAGCTAAGCAAAGTTTAACGCTATGAAATGGTGTTTATGGGATTATCTGTAAGGTACAGAAAATAAAAAAGAACATTAGATATATAGGATATGTCTACACAATGTCAGATTATAGGAGAAGAAAAGTAAATAAAACACAGGATGAGATACTGTAGAGATAGATAGATAGATAGATAGATAGATAGATAGACAGATAGATATGGGATAGATAGATAGATAGATAGATAGATAGATAGATAGATAGATAGATAGATAGATAATGGATAGATAGATAGATAGATAGATAGATAGATAGATAGATAGATAGATAGATAGATAGAAGAGATAGATAGATAGATAGATAGATAGATAGATAGATAGATAGATAGATAGATAGATAGATAGATAGATATGAGATAGATAGATAGATAGATAGATAGATAGATAGATAGATAGATAGATAGATAGATAGATATGAGATAGATAGATAAAAAAATAAAAAATTCCATGGCACTCCCAGAAAATAGTATCAAGTGTTGTGTTCTTTAATCACCAAACAAAACCGCGAGGTGTCAGTCCTCTCACTGGGACTTTTCTCAAGCAGTGATACAATACAAATGGTGTCTCAAACATATATATATATATATACACCTCCTTGTAAAACAATTCATTGTGCTCATTAAGAATATTATACATGACTTAACATAAAAATTCTAATTCATACATCAAAAACCATGATTCTAGTGACATCATCCCTCCAGTGATACAAGTGGTGAATCCGTTTATCATACATATGTGATCATAAATACAATATAACTCATTAATTGACGTTCATCTTGTGCATAATTCGTAATCATTAATAACATCTGGTAATATAGAGACACTGAAACTAACCAGTATGGACATCCATATATCGGCCATCCTGGCACGCTATTTTCCTTATGGCGCATCAGTATTACCTCATCCACATGTTCGCTTTGAATGGAACGCGTATCGGGTCTATAGTTATACTGATAGAAATCTGTGCCGTGAACCCAGTGCATCATAATACAATAACAAACTGGAAATAAATATAAGCTACTTTATACAGCATCGGAGCAGGGAAACTACATTAATACTGCAGGAAAAAACTAAATAAAAAAATAAGAAAAAAAGGGGAAACAATAATATATACACAAGTATACTGTGTGAACTGTTCGGTGTGTCCTTTCCTTTACATTGCTTTGTACCTGAATATCCCATCATGTGCTCAGTATATACCAGGTATACACACAGAATTCTTCAGGGGATGATAGCGATCCAATAAATGTTTATTATTTTTGATATATTTTATTTTTTAAGGTGTCCCACAGGTGACCTCATGTGAACATCACACAAGTATCCGCTAGGATGGGAGCACCAGTCGCTTGGTATCTACTTAGTAGACACCAAATACCGCTGAGCTACACCTTTCACCTCAACATTTTCAGTATTTTTTGGACTGTTTATAAGTCCCCATTCTTTCACAGTTTGTGAACAAAACAAATAAAAATAAAAAAATAAATAAAACTAAGACATTATTATGTAGATTTCTCATTTCTCTTTCTTTCCTTGTCTTAACTGCAAGTATATGTGTAAAGGCAGTGAGTTTGTACATCCAATGACACGTGAGCGGTATAAGATAAAGTTTTTCCTGACGTGCTCGTCAACTTTTCAACATTTTACAATATATATATTATGGTGCCGGTGTTCTCTAGTGTACGTGGGGGAGACGTCATTAGATTTCAAGACATGGTTGAACCAACACCGGTATTCTATACGTAAAAAACGTATGGATCTGCCGATGTCAAAACATTTTTCGGATCTTGGGCACCGAGAACTAGATTTGAAATGTACGATTATCGACCATGTCCCGAAAGGGTGGTGACCGTATTTTGTATTTTGCAGACTACGAAACGTGAAATATTATGGATCACTAGATTAAAAACATTGGAACCGCAGGGCCTCAATGTGGATTACAAACCCTGGATATTTTTGTGATTCCCATGGCATTTTTTATAGGATTAGCCATAGAGCATTATTGTGAAGGACGGTGTTTCTCTGATATGGAGATATTGATTGTATTTCTTTTGTCTCGGCAGATCAGAAGGGAATATTGGACATAATGGATGAACAACCAGCACTGATCCATTGCGATCAACTTCCTATTACTTTGGAACATTTAGTATGTGCCTAGACCCACGTGTAACATATGTACAATCAGTGCATACCTTTCTGTGTATTGTATCTGCAGAGGAGCAGTGTGAGGAATCTACAGAATAATTTCTTAGTTTTATTTATTTTTTTATTTTTATTTGTTTTGTTCACAGACTGTGAAAGAATGGGGACTTATAAACAGTCCAAAAAATACTGAAAATGTTGAGGTGAAAGGTGTAGCTCAGCGGTATTTGGTGTCTACTAAGTAGATACCAAGCGACTGGTGCTCCCATCCTAGGGGATACTTGTGTGATGTTCACATGAGGTCACCTGTGGGACACCTTAAAAAATAAAAAATATAAAAAATAATAAACATTTATTGGATCGCTATCATCCCCTGAAGAATTCTGTGTGTATACCTGGTATATACTGAGCACATGATGGGATATTCAGGTACAAAGCAATGTAAAGGAAAGGACACACCCTACAGTTCACACTGTATACTTATGTATATATTATTGTTTCCCCTTTTTTTCTTATTTTTTTATTTAGTTTTTTCCTGCAGTATTAATGTAGTTTCCCTGCTCCGATGCTGTATAAAGTAGCTTATATTTATTTCCAGTTTGTTATTGTATTATGATGCACTGGGTTCACGGCACAGATTTCTATCAGTATAACTATAGACCCGACATGCGTTCCATTCAAAGCGAACATGTGGATGAGGTAATACTGATGCGCCATAAGGAAAATAGCGCGCCAGGATGGCCGATATATGGATGTCCATGCTGGTTAGTTTCAGTGTCTCTATATTACCAGATGTTTTTAATGATTATGAATTATGCACAAGATGAACATCAATTAATGAGTTATATTGTATTTATGATCACATATGTATGATAAACGGATTCACCACTTGTATCACTGGAGGGATGATGTCACTAGAATCATGGTTTTTGATGTATGAATTAGAATTTTTATGTTAAATCATGTATAATATTCTTAATGAGCACAATGAATTGTTTTACAAGGAGGTGTATATATATATATATATATTTGAGACACCATTTGTATTGTATCACTGCTTGAGAAAAGTCCCAGTGAGAGGACTGACACCTCGCGGTTTTGTTTGGTGATTAAAGAACACAACACTTGATACTATTTTCTGGGAGTGCCATGGAATTTTTTATTTTTTTATTTAGTCTTGGATTTTTTGGATCAAAGTCCACAGCCACTGGCACACCGAATAATCCAGCATACGCAGTGCCGCTCACATTACCTGTTTTCTAGATAGATAGATATCAAATAAGCTTTATTTGAAGGACAAAATACATTTTAGCATTTCCAAAGCAAGTAGGAAGTAATTGTGTAGGGTTGGGGGATGGGGACACATCCAGAGTATCTATCTATCTATCTATCTCTCTTCTATCTATCTATCTATCTATCTATCTAAATTCAAATAAGCTTTATTGGCAAGGCTAAATGCATATTAGCATTGCCAGATCAAGTGCAAAATAATTAAGTAGGGATTGGGATGGAGACACATCCATGGCAGGGATATAGGAGTCCATGGTATTTTAGGCTCCTCACAGTCTATGGCAGGCAGTGATATATTGTGCTGCTATGGCCGCTGTGTTCTCCTCCTCCCCCAGCAGTATGGAGAGTCTCTCTTTCCTCCTCCATAGAGGTGAAGTCTGGGCAGAGATCAGACAGTCTCCTGAGATGAGAGTCCCTCACTGCTGAGTATTTGGGACACCACAGCAGGAAGTGGGCCTCATCCTCCACAGCCTCCTGGTCGCACTGCTGGCACAGTCTGCTCTCCCTGGGCATGTACTTACCGGATTCATTGAACAGGCTGTGGGCACTCAGTCTGTACCGGCTCAGCGCCTGCTGAACATGCCGTGTCTTATATTATTTTTTCTTTTGAAAAAAGGGCTAGGGCTTACTTTTGGGGTAGGGCTTATTTGGTGGTGTAGTGTCAGTGTGTGTTACTGGCACTCTCTCTCTCTCTCTCTCTCTCTCTCACGTTCTCTCTGGGGCAATTGCACTGTGTCCTATCTCTCTATCTCTTCTCTGCACTTTGGAGGCAGGATTCTGGCAGTGGCACCGTGCTATCTCTATGGTATCTCCTCTCAGGAGGCAGGACATGGAAGGCAGTAGAAGCGTCTCGTGATTGGGTGAGTGGATTCTGCCGTGCCTGCTTCCGTCCTGGGTACAGTGTAAGGCTACAGTATTCCTATTCTCCTTGTTTGTGACATCAGTGATGTCATGCAACTTAACCTAGAGCTGGAGGCGCTCACTGTATCTAGGGCTTATACTTGGAGTAGGGCTTATATTTTATGCCTACTCCAAAAACCCTGCAAAATAGCGCTAGGGCTTATTTTCAGGGTAGGGCTTATTTTTGGAGAAACAGGGTAGATGGGCAGATTCAAACTATAGCTTGCTGTCCAGAAGAAGGCGCTATCATTATAGGTCCATTTACATAGCAGTGGTCCAAGCTTCTAGCATCAAGCTTTGCTGCACCAAGAATCCCCAGGAAACCAAAGCCCCCCGGAACAAGTCACCCAAACTCAGCCTGACCAGGCCACCAACAACCTAAGAAAGGGGAAATCTAGAAGTCAATACAAGAGCAAAGAGGAGTATATTAGCCTCTGGAGGAACCACATAAGACGATCCCAGAAGCTGACAGTATACCAGAGCCTACAGAGGGAGCACAGACTGGCCCCATATCTGGAGAAGCTCCCCAACCCCAGAGACCGACAGATCCTGAGCCGGTACAGACTGAGCGCCCACAGTCTGCTCATCCAATCCAGGCAGCACCAAAAGAACTACAAGCCCAGAGAAAGCAGACTGTGCCAGCAGTGCAACCAGGAGGCTGTGGAGGATGAGGCTCACTTTCTGCTGCGGTGTCCTAAATACTCAGCAGTGACTCTCACCTCAGGAGACTGTCTGATCTCTGCCCAGACTTCACCTCCATGGAGGAGGAAGAGAGACTCTCCATACTGCTGGGGGAAGAGGAGAACACAGAGGCCATAGCAGCACAATATATCACTGCCTGCCATAGACTGAGAGGAGCCTGATATACCATGGACTCCTATATCCCCACCCTGCATGTGTCCTCATCCCGCAACCCTACTCAATTATTTTGCACTTGATCGGGCAATGCTAATAAGATGATAGATAGATTGATAGATAGATAGATAGATAGATAGATAGATAGATAGATAGATAGATAGATATGAGATAGATAGATTTTAGAGGAGGCTTTGGAGTGAGGTTCGGCCTCGACAATTACTCATCGATACGTCAGGTTAGAAGAAGTGACATTCTGTAACACTACAAGTCCTGGAACAAATCCAAAGTAAAAAAACAACCAGCTCAGCAAACAAGCACCGGTCCGGGAAGCGGCAAAACAAACGCATATCTAAAAAAGAACATTAGATATATAGGATATGTCTACACAATGTCAGATTATAGGAAAAGAAAACTAAATAAAACACAGGATGAGATACTGTAGAGATAGATAGATAGATAGATAGATAGATAGATAGATAGATAGATAGATAGAGAGATAGATAGATAGATATGAGATAGATAGATATGAGATAGATAGATAGATAGATAGATAGATAGATAGATAGATAAATAGATAGAAGAGATAGATAGATAGATAGATATGAGATAGATAGACAGATAAATAGATAGATAGATGATAGATGATGTAGGTGTAGTTCTTTGGGCGAGAGCAACGTCCTGGCTATGAAGTCTCTGTGCACCACCAATATGGAGGGGTGACCTGTTACACCATCGGCGCTCCTACGTCCAGCACAGAAACATTTACGTAAAACCTCTTTCACCTTTTAATATCACGAAGTAAAGTCGTTGCGGTAACGGAGCTGCCGTGACGCCTTCAAAAACTAAAGGTAATCTGCCGAGCCTCTACAAAAGATAAAAGGTGAATCCTCTAAATCTGCCATTTAATGCCGTCTGAAACTCTTCTCGCTACAAACGCTGAAAGCAAACGCTTTGAACTGAACCTTCGCAGATTTGCCCACCTCTAATAGCGAGCAGGAGCTGAATCAAAGAGAGGGGGAAAAAGTATAAAAATCTCTCTGTCTGTTCTCGGGATTGAACCTATCAATCCGGCGACCAAGCCCTGATCAGGGATGATGCTGAGGATGAATCCTGTACATCAGATAACAGGGAACGGGGGGCGGGGTGTAGCTGAAGAATTGCAATAAAGTAACTGAAATGTAAAATAACCCAATATCAACAGAATTTCTACAAAAACATCACTAGGTTATGCTGGACATAATATGGTATTATCATACACATATAAAAAGGACTTATCATTCAGATTTGGTCTTCATTCACATTGACTTGTTGATCTGTAGTTATAGTAGATATCAAACCCTTTCTGTATTCTCTTTTGCAAATGTCTTAGCGCCCCTAGGGCAGCTCATCACATTTGCTCCTTTTGTATCCTGCCACCTAGTTCTGCCTTGTCCCAGCACGTTTCACTGTCATTCATTCCAAAGGACGGTTCTTCAGGGGACTTCTGACGGAGGAGATGTGTAACACCCCATGTATCCTCACATGTACATATGTTTTTCTAGGTCCTTCAATAATGTGCATCCATATTGTTATGCAACTGGTTTATATGTAATGTACCTGGTTCACCAGCAGGTGGCAGCAAATATGGCAGAGCTACAGTTAGAGAGTATGGAACTCACTATTCCATTCTCCCCCCTTTGGGCAGAAGTGGGCTAGTCCTACTGGCAGTGCTAGATTTTTCCAGTTCAGACTCCATGTTAGAGCTGACAAGACTCTAACTTGTTCCCTGGCAGAACATAAGTCCGACTACAGAGAGAAGTTCAGCATCCAGAAGAAATCCAGTTATGTAGTCAGCTTGTCAGCACAGCAGAGAGCAACAGCGATAGAGCAGAATTGTGTTTGCCTACCAGTTACATGCTAAAGCCTGCTGGAACCAAGACAAAGCCTCGGAATTGCTGGATGCAAGTCTACCCAAGTAAAGCTGCCATTGAACTTCATCTCAAAGCTTGGACTTGTTTATTCTTCAAATTATTCAATTATTCCTCCCATTTATTGCTTCGGAGCCAAAGCCTGGGACGCGATTCCTATTTAGCGGGCCCTGGTGGCGGTTCCCCCATTGCAGATACAGTTTATGGTGGACGAATTAAAGGGATTTTCCAGGGACTCATTTATCTATTTTATCAATCTGCACCCATAAGGTTGTCACCCTGCTTTCCCGTGTAATGTTACGAGATGCAATTCTACAGAGCATTGACTTTCAGGAGGAGAAGAAAAGACGGAAAACCATATAAGCTTTGGTGGTCTGGAGGCAGATGTGGGTTGGGAAGTCTTGTGGTGGAAGTTGAGTACAAATCTGGTAAACGAGACCCAAAAACAGAACCCAGTTTTATGTACTATTATATTATTTAGTTCTGTAAATTACAATTTTCCTCTTCTCTTCTTAGACTGAAGAAAACAGGAATAAGGACACAGAAATGGTCGCCTCAACAGAGAAGTATCCTATAATTCCAGATTCATCTTCCTGAAAAATTGCTTTGAGTTCATACAGATCAACATTCCTCAAATTATGTGAGTCTGGCCGGAGGGAATTATTCAGCAAATTCTGAAAGACGAAGCTATTCAGGTAAACCACACGTGTACTCATACTCACACACATACTCATCCACTCCACACAATGGAAAACATGAAAGACGAAGGCTCTGAGGTCTGAGCTTAGAAGATATCTGGGACTGGGCAAATCTAAAGAGGCAAACACTTTCTCCTATGATACTCAGGTACAGCCTATCCGCTAGATATACCAAAAAGTCTTCGCTAAGGGGTGAAAACCACCCCACAATTCCCAGAAAAGGGATGCACATTATATGAATAGAGGAGCCCAACCTTGAATTTTTGTATCTTCACTCTTGAGACTGTTGAGGTTTCCTGTAGATGAAGCCATTTTTAGGACAACTAACTTTGAGGACATGTAACTGTCAAGCTTCAATATTACTCCGTAGTAGAAAAACGCTGTGTTACATTTTTCTAGACTTGACTGAAAAAAAGTTGACGTTGCAAGAATTCCTATGCAAGACGGTCACATTGTACACTTGGAGACAGGAGGCACTACAACTGAAAGTCTTGTGTTAGTAGTAAAAACAACTAGAAATGAATTATGAATTTGGATGCTTCAAACTCTGGTATTGTTGCAAGATGGTGGGGGAAGTCAACCTTGGGGGAAGGTGGGGAAGGTGGTGGTGGCCCTTTGGAAGTCAACAACTGATGAGAATAATATCCACAGTCATGCACCTTATACAAAACAGGTTAAGGGGATTCCAATACGGTTTAGGTTCCCAACCTTGATACAGGGCTACCCAAGTTTGGACTACTATGTCACAGTCCAATAAACGTTGAAACTCCAGTGCACCACAAACTCTGTCTTCCTCATTCTAATCTGTTCTGTTCGTCAAATGATGACTTCTTATCTGTGTGGTAGACCAGGAAACCCAATCCCTGATGGTAATATGTATAGAAACATTTCACCAGATTTGATAGTATGAAAAAAAAACAATGGTGGCCAGTGAGGCAGGAGGTTTCTAGTCTCACATGTCCAGGCATTGTCTCTAGCCAGTGTTGATCTGGCTGTATCAACAACACTTGGTGTAAGATGCATCCTCCCTCTTGTTACCAAACATCATGGAGTGTGATATCACCGTCATATCCAGCTACAAGCATCACATCCTCAAGGGAAACCGAATATCCATCCATATTGCTTCTTATCACACGTCACAGATGAAAAAAATAAACCACCACCGACCCGCAAAACAATGAAGGGAGAAGACAAAGCAACAAGCGGGATCCACTCAACTCTACCTAATTGTGGAAGACTTTGATCAAGCGTACTTCTAAGTTCTGTCTTAGTGCCTGGAAAAGACACAGCTGTAAGAAGTTCTTAGACAGAAGCCGATCAGCAGCATGTTAATGAATGTGCCCGCGCTCCGTACATGGCACACAGTAAGCTCATAATAGGATTATTGTTTAGAAAATGCAAAAGGAAAAAAAAAAAGAAGAAGAAGAAATGGAGTTTGCAATGCATGCTTGGGGGAAATTAATGAATTCACAGCTGTTCACCTTCGCCAACAACAGATTGGGAATATATTATTAAATTCAAAAGGAAAACTTTGCATATGGTGTCAGAAATGAGGGTTTGATCTTTACAAGTGTTGTGATGATGTGAATAATCAATTAATAATTGATTAAAAGCGTTTCCACATTTATCATGTCGGTACAATCTCTTCCCAGCGTTGAAAGCTCCGATGATTGGTGGATCTCTTGTGGGAAATCATTAATAACTGTTTAGTAATTTTATATTAATGAGAACTTTTTTTTTTTCAGAGAAATTTTGGATTTGGTCAAGTAAACTCAGATTGATGTGTTACATAAGAGCAGAGCTTTTAGGGTTGCGAGCGTTAGGAGGTTCTGTGAGCTGAAGGATCTTCTGTTGTCCTGGAAATCACTTATGAAATTGGCAACAATGTGGATAAAAAGTAGAAACACGGGAAAAGTAGCCGTGTCTGAAAACAAGGCAATTAAGACCCAATCAAAGCACAAGGGCAAAGGATCACATAGGATCCACGTTTCTTCTTATACATCCTGGAGTCTGTGGATCCTCTACCCAAACCACAATGTAATCCTCTAATGTGAGTCCCGAACCAGAGGGTGTGGACCCACTGTGCCTCGTGTCCTACCTTCTCTAAGGGAGTTGTCTAAGTGAACCCTTCGATCTTCACAATACCCCTGATGGTGGGGATAAACTTTCCGAGAGGAACACCAGGTCGATACCTCTTGAGGAGGATAGGCACATGAGGCAGCTGGTCCAGGCAGACCAAGAGGTATCCTGCGAAGGTACCAGAGGTACAGCGGTGGTCAGAGGGCCGAGTCGTAACCAGGAGCAGGACCAATGCAGGACCGAAGGATGAGGCAGAGGCGAAGTCAGACAGGCAAGGATCAGGGCAGGCGGCACAGTACAGGTCCGGCAATCCGGGACGGCAACAAGAAGGTCTAAGCAGGCAGGCAGGGATGAAGCAGATAACGGAATCCAGGACACTAGCACGAGTCAGCAACACAGGAATTCAGGCAGGAACAAGGGTAATCAAACAGGATACAAGGACCTTGACACTGAGGCATCTGAGAAGAGGGCAGAGCCACTTATATATGAGCAGGAGGGCCAGGGTTGGTCAACAAGGTCACATGATCAAACCCACATGATCCAACATGCGCCGGCCCAGAGGGAGTGATGCAAGGAACAAGCAGCACGTATGTTGTAGCCAGGGCTGAATGGAAACTTTGGAGCGGATCCCAGAGCAACATAACTTACACAGACAGGGCCCAGGACTGCAGTGGTGAACGGGAAGCACAGGCAGCAGATCACCACTGAACACAGTGCCCAGGACCGCGGCAGTAAGTAGGGGAACAGCGCCGCACAGTAGCCACTGTTACAACGTGGTACTATATGTGATAACTGAAACTATAATGAGAATTTTTGGGTTTCTTTATTCATCACCTGTAGTCTACCTACCGTCCTCTGTTGTCTCAGAAGGAACACTGGACCTTCAAAGACAAGGACCAAGAATTAAGCATATACTTTGCACCCTTTATGGTTAAACACCAGGTGATAACTTTAACAAAAACACTCTAAAAATCAAGTATTACACATCTAACCACACACATCAGATCAGGGGTGCACAACCATACGGCTAGGGGGCCACATGCAGCCAGCGATGGTATTCTATGTGGCCTTCACCCTTCTGGGTGACATGTTTGTCCTTTTCACGTTTGTTATGTTAAAGAGTAGCATATATTGTCGGAGCAGAGACAGGTAAGTACTAAGGGTGCACTGTGTGACCATTTCTGGGACCCCCATATATTGGCCAAATGGAGATTTCCTAATTTCTGTGTGACACTCCAGAAAATGCAATGTCTTTTCCATCATCTGAGGAGCTGACAGGCTCCTTATCTCTGTTCTCTCACATCATAAACACTTATTAAAGCTCAATCCTTATCTTACTGGTAAGAATGTGGCTTAAACAAGTGTTTATGACCTCTTAGTTGCTTAGACATAAGGGTAATTAGATGACGGCACAAAGTCAAAGTGAAAGTACCTGTCACACAGTTTGAAAAACAGTCAACCCTTTGTGACTGAACAGCTCAATATTTTTAATAAAGACCAATTAAAAATATACCATGCATTTGATTCCCTGCCTTGTAGAGTATGAGTGTATGAGTTCAGCTACGATGCGTTTTCTGGAGTGTCACACAGAAATTAGGAAATCTCCATTTGGCCAATATATGGGGGTCCCAGAGATGGCCACACAGTGCACCCTTAGTACTTACCTGTCTCTGCTCCGACAATATATGCTACTCTTCATTTCTTTAACATGACAATGTAAAAAGGACAAACATGTCACCCAGAAGGGTGAAGGCCACATAGAATACCATCGCTGGCTGCATGTGGCCCCCTAGCCATGATCTGATGTGTGTGGTTAGATGTGTAATACTTGATTTTTAGAGTGTTTTTGTTAAAGTTATCACCTGGTGTTTAACCATAAAGGGTGCAAAGTATATGCTTAATTCTTGGTCCTTGTCTTTGAAGGTCCAATGTTCCTTCTGAGACAACAGAGGACGGTAGGTAGACTACAGGTGATGGATAAAGAAACCCAAAAATTCTCATTATAGTTTCAGTTATCACATATAGTACCATGTTGTAACAGCGGCTGCTGTGCGGCGCTGTTCCCCTACTTACTGCCGCGGTCCTGGGCGCCGTGTTCAGTGGTGATCTGCTGCCTGTGCTTCCCGTTCACCACTGCAGTCCTGGGCTCTGTCTGTGTAAGTTATGTTGCTCTGGGATCCGCTCCAGAGTTTCCATTCAGCCCTGGCTACAACATACTTGCTGCTTGTTCCTTGCATCACTCCCTCTGGGCCGGCGCATGTTGGATCATGTGGGTTGGATCATGTGACCATGTTTGATCATGTGACCTTGTTGACCAACCCTGTCTCTCCTGCTCATATATAAGTGGCTCAGCCCTATCCCCAGATGCCTCAGTGTCAAGGTTCTTGTATCCTGTTTGGTTACCATTCCTGCCTGAATTCCTGTGTTGCTGACTCGTGCTAGTGTCCTGGATTCCGTTATCTGCTTCATCCCTGCCTGCCTGCTCAGTGTCAAGGTCCTTGTATCCTGTTTGGTTACCATTGTTCCAGACCTGAATTCCTGTGTTGCTGTATCTGCCACCTCATTTTAGTAACTGCCCCCCACCATTCAAAACTTCTGACATGTCACATACCATGGGTGTGACAACATAGTCAAATGATGCCATATGGGCACACTCTACATCAGAAGTCTAAACTACATCTCCCAGCATGCCCTGACAGCAATTAGAGGGATTGCGCCTTTCTCAATAACCCCTGAGATGAGACTCAGAAACACACTTTGATCCAGAGCAGAGAACTGCTAGTAAGCCTGACCCTCACAGACCTGGTCCATCCATACATCAGCAGTCATACTGTCATTTTGATGGCCACTTGTCATACCAAACTTCACCTGTAGAGGCCACTGCAGAGGTAATGAGGGAGCAGGAGCCGTGGCGATCAGGTGATCAGAGCAGCTGCTTTCATATTAAAGGGGCCGTCTGTGAAGATTCCTTTAATTAGCTGAACTGACTCATTGAAGATGAGGATGATGATGGATATTTTGTATCTTTTTGTCAGCATTTGTATTCAGCGCATGTTCTCAGCTTCCAGATATTGCGTTCTTCTCCGCTATGAATCTTTGCAGAATCGGTGACTCCAGCTGCAGCTCTTCATCAAAACCAAGAGTCTGAAGTCGTGTTTGAAATCCCGAGATATCAGTTATACAAAGAGGCAATAAAACTTTCCACTTATACGTATTGCGTTTGTGATGTCCCCCCTGGGAACAGCTCGTCCCATATTTGTCACATTAGATATATATTGGCGCACGTTCTCCTGAGTGCAGCCTATAATGAGCGCAGTAATGTGCTGCATGCGGTTTAATGACAATCTGCAATCAATGGCAACGAAAGAAAAATGGCCCCGAACATTCTTGTGTTTGTTATCATGCAAACCCTGTGGCATTTACATTATTGATCCATCATGAAAGCTGACATTATAATGTGTTAGCGCTCAGAAGGATACAGCGAATAAATATATGGTGAGAGCGGCCCCCGACTGCGCGGGTTCTGTATGTTTTATAGTCAAATATTTATGATATCACTCTTTTTGTGCCAATATATATAGTTACAATTGTATTATAAGTAACACTGCAGGATTATAGGCAGGACGTGACGGACTTCTGTCTCTTTCCAGTCTTACCCACCAAGTTACTATGTCTTATCCGCCGTGTTACTATGTCTTATCCACCATGTTACTATGTCTTATCCACCGTGTTACTATGTCTTATCCACCGTGTTACTATGTTATGTTACTATGTATCCACTGCATGATCACGGTTAATGTCTTACCATGCCACCATGTTACTATGTCTTATCCACCGTGTTACTATGTCTTATCCACCGTGTTACTATGTCTTATCCACCGTGTTACTATGTCTTATCCACCGTGTTACTATGTCTTACCCACCATGTTACTATGTCTTATCCACCATGTTACTATGTCTTATCCACCATGTTACTATGTCTATCCACCTGTTTATCCACCCTATGTACTAGTCTTATCCACCGTGTTACTATGTCTTATCCACCGTGTTACTATGTCTTATCCACCGTGTTACTATATTGTGTCTTTGTTACTATGTCTTATCCATGTTACTTTATAGTCTTATCCACCATGTTACTATGTCTTATATGTTACTATGTCTTATCCACCAACACTATGTCTTATCCACCATGTTACTATGTCTTATCCACCATGTTACTATGTCATATACGATTCTCCTGGTGTTTGGGAGTCAGCAAGACAATAATCAGCAAATGACAGCAAAGTCACTACAAACAGCGAACTGTATTGCAAATGTCATAGCGTTTTTCACATTCCTCTTTTAACATGCTCCTTCTACTAAGCAACCTTTAGTTGGTGACCCCCCCCCTTCCTCCGGAAATCAGAACATTTGTCTCCTATAAATGCTCTGTGCTGCTATATAATGTTCAGTCTGCAACCTCCCCGAAGAGCATCACATTCCTCCCTTAAAATACTCTGTGCTGCTGGGAAACCTGCTTGGCTCATGACCTCCCACATGCACATTCCTTACCGTAAATACTCTGTGCTGCTGACAGTATCTTGTGCCTTCAACTCTGTTCAATGAGTCCAGGAGAGGAGAGAGAGGATAGGAAAAGTAGTAGCACCAATGATGGTGGCAGTAGCTATTTACTCTGGCGCTCTCCCAGGTCCGTGAAGTGATGAGGAAGGACACAGCTTTCTTTTCTTCAGAGCACACTCTGGTTCTGGGGTTCTCCTGCCTGATGATGGTTGAGGAGCCCTTGGTGTTAGTGATTTTCAGGTGCAATGCAGGGTCCCTTGGTGCAGCTGAGGATGTCGGTGCAGTGTAGCAGCGCAGGAAATTATCTTAACAGCGAGCAATTCTTTACTGAAGATTCATGTTCATGAGTGCATTACAGGTTCAGCATGCATGGACTGGCAGATGTTTCACAAGTGCAGTTTCCACAGATCCTACAGGTTACAAGGCTATGATTTGAGTTAGCAGGGACATTTGTCTCTTGGCGGCACTTTTATACACTGTAATTCTCTAGCTGACTAAGCGTCCAGGCACAAGGGTGCAACACTTTGCTTTCTCTTTCTATACGATGCAACCACAGGGCGGTCCCCAACGTCAAACTCCACTCTTCACCTTGTTTACAGTTTGCCATACTCACAAGGTATACGTCCGTCTGCAGTGTCCTCAGCGTGATGTGGATCTTCTTTAGGCCTCATGTACACAACTGTATTTTCATTCTGTATCTGATGCAGACTTCTTCATTTTAATGAAGCCACAGAAGATGCAAACAGCATATTGTGTGCTTTCCTCATCTGTATGTCCATTCCGCAGCCCCATAAAAAAGACAGAGCATGTCCTGTTCTTGTTCCGTTTTGCAGAAAAACATACAACTCTGGAATTCATGTGGTTAGAATCCGTGTTTTGCGGATCCAGGATTTGCGGACTGCAAAACACATGTGGTCATTTACATGAGGCCTCATGCAGATGGCCAATCTGCTCTTCAGTTCTGCAAAGGCACCAGAAGAAAACTCCTGAAAACATAGCTATGGAGGCTGGTGGTCCTTATCAGTCAGCATTTCTCCTCAGGCTTCTACACTGCACCTCCTCTTTACATCTGGCATGCTCTTTTCTTCTTTCTGTCTGGCTGATTTATGCAGAACTGGTTGTAGCCAGCTCTTAGCTCCTCACACTTCACTAACTGTCTCTACACTATGCTGACTCACAGCTCCACCTAGTGGCTGAGGGTTAAGGCTTGTTTTCTCAAATCAGTAATTACAGAAATACACAACAAATCAGAGCTTTGGTTTGTAGCAGCTTAAATCTAGAAATTGTACAGCAAACACTTTTTTTTTGCAGTGGGACACGGCATATGTAACTCTCTGCAACCTCCCACAAGATACAGCATATTCCTCTCTGCTGGTAGACCCTATTCCTCCCAGTACTTTGCAGTCTGTGAGCTCTCCTAACATAAATACTCTGTGCTGCTGAAAGTACCCAGCAACTTCTACAAGTCATACTCAGTCTGCAAACTCCCCAAAGATTGACACACCCCTATACTGAAATACTCTGTGCTGCTGGGGACCCTTCTCACCAAGTAATTCTCAGTCCCACAACATCAGCATACTTTTTACCTGAAATACTCTGTGCTACTGGGTGAACCTGCTCTTTCTATTCTGTAACACTTTGGAGGTCTAAAAATGTGGGCTCGGATGGAGAAGGGGAGGGGCAGGCATATCAATGACCTTTATTCCAAAATCTAGGTGCACTCACCTTAGTAAATGTGGGTAAATATTTGTAGATTTCCATCACATATAATTTTCATCTTCAGTTTTCTCACCACAACCTTCAATTCCTCCCATCCCACCCTTATCCGGCCGCTCCCCTCCCCCCTCACGTCCTCCATTGTGGCTCAGGGTGTGACTTTCATGAAGCCCGGACGGTTTAATGGCCGTGAGTCAGTCTATTAGCGGCCTAAGTGTGCACCATTATTACAGCTCAGAAGCCTCCACATCCGCTCTCAGGTGCGGGGAGACTTCATTAGGGGTCATAAAAAGAATCGATCATTAATATATCGCTGGCGATCCAGACGGGGACGTAAAACAGGAAAACAGAGGGATGAATCAGTCACCTTGGGATGTACGTCTACGGATACAGAGGTCTGATATCTCCAGTCCTGTCACTTCTGTAAACGTGCTCAGCTTATCACATAGATTCACAGAAATCCCCAATCTTGGAACTCTGCTCATCCTGAGCTGCCTGGTTCATGACTATAACTCTAAAACTACAGTTGAGACTGACAGAATAGCACAATAATGCTAGTGGATGCAGGCTGGGAATGTAACTCTGATTACCTGCCAGTCTATGGTAACAACACATATAGGCTCAATAATGGTTGTCACATACTATACATTAAAATTAAAGGGGCATAGGGAAATGGGTTTTATAAAGTGGACAATTCCTTTAATTCCAATCATTTTTAATATTCTCATCTTCCTTTTAGTCTTTTGTGAGTTGTCACGGTCAAATAGATGCTGCATTTCCAATGGTGACAACCACTGTGGTAACCATTATAGTGTTTAAAGGGGTACTCCGGTTGTTAAAAGTTATCCTCTGTCCACAGAATATATGATAACTATTAGATTGGTGGGTGTCCTATTGCTGGGACCCCTAAGCCCTGCAGAGCTCCCCAAAATGAACATATTAGTAGGTCGGGCATGCGAACAGCTACTCTATTCATGCCTATGGGAAGTTCTGGAAATAGCCGCGGCTACTTAGGCTACTGTGACACTAACGTTTTTGCTGGATCCGGCAGGGTTTAGTAAAAACGCTTCCGTTACTGATAATACAACCGTCTGCATCTGTCATGAACAGATCCGGTTGTATTATCTTTAACATAGCCAAGACGGAACCGTCATGAACTCCATTGAAAGTCAGTGGGGGATGGATCCATTTTCTATTGTGTCAGAGAAAACGTATCCTTCCCATTGACTTGCATTGTGGGTCATGATGGATCTGTCTTGCTCCGCAACCCAGGACGGAAAGAAAACCGCAGCATGCTGCTCTCCGGTATGAGAATGGAATGCATTTTGGAGCGCTCAGTTCTGTTCAGTTACATTTTGTCCCCATTGACAATGAACGGGGACAAAACGGAAGAGTTACTTTCCGGTATTGAGATGCGTCATAGGTAGAGATGAGCGAATGGAATCCCATGAAGTTGACTTCGATCTGAATTTCAGGATAAATTCAATTCGCCTAGAAGCCGAATTTCCTTGTGCTTCGTGTCAGCGAATTGATTTAACCTGAAATAGTGTAAAAAAACAAAAAAATCCATACTTACCTCCTCCATTTGCTTGCGACGGGCCGCCAGCTACCATCTTGATTGAAGATCTTGGAAGAAATCCCGTGCGTAGTCATGTATGACCTGTGCGAGATTTCACTCCAGATATTCAAGCAAGATGGCGACGGCAGGCCCGTGGCGAGCAAATGGAGGAGGTAAGTATGATTTTATTTTATTTAATGTTAATTTTACACTTTTTTTGCACTCAGATGCCGTGATCATGTATGAACGCGGCATCTGAGGGGTACAATGACGGGGGCGATTGCAGCGACCAGTTATTGCACCCGCTATTTACCAAAAAAAATGCGCTTCGTGGCCAAGTAATTCATCACAGAGCAAATTTTTTTTTGTAAAATGCAGCGAATCAGCCGAATCAAACTTTTCAAAAGTTCGCTCATCTCTAGTCATAGGATCTCAATACTGGAAAGTAGAAACGCTAGTGTGAAAGTAGCCTTAGGGCCTGTTTACACGACCGTGGAGCACGGTCCGGGATGGTCCGTGAAAACCCGGACCGTGCTCCTTCTGAGGGCAGCAGCGCACGGCGTCATTGGTTGCTATGAGCCCGTGTGCTTCCTTAAGGCCGCCACTGTACAGTGATGCACTCTATATGAGCGTGTACAGTGAATCACTGAACAGCGGCGGCCTCAGGAAGGGCACGGCGTCATAGCAACCAATGACGCCGTGCACTCCTACCCTCAGAAGGAGCACGGTCCAGGTTTTCACAGACCGCCCCGGACCGTGCTCCACGGTCGTGTGCAAGGCCCTTATACAGAGAAGAGCAGCGGTGCACGGATCACAAAAACGGAGAAGATGTTATAGGATTAGTAAATAACTTTGTACCCGAGACGGAAAGATAATAAGAGAGGAGAGAAGAGGGCGGGGAGAGCAGGGGCTGTGCGTTCCTATGCAGCTCGGGTGACCCTGGGACTAGACTATAGTAATATCTCCATAACTGCTGAAAATGGCTGCGGTAACTACTGGAACCGACTCAGAGGCAGAGAACAAGTCGTTTCCAGCAGCAAATGAGCGGTCAGAGAGCGGCCGGCGTCATCTTAGACTCTTGTCTCTTCTCTCTAATCAAACCCTTAATGCTGCCTACGAGTAAATTATCATCTGGAGCAGGACGAGGAGCTTCTCCACATTGTTGTATAATCAGAAACCTTCCTCCTGGGCATAAATTCAAGTTTTTAATTGATTAGCCGCTGGGTCACGGTAACTTTTGATATGACCCTAATCAGACGCCGCCGTCCTCGCCGCGCCTCGCCTGGTCCTGGCTCACAGCTGGCGGCCTCTTCTTTAAGATTTGTTGTAGTCTTTTTCTTAAAAAGCTTGAACGTCTGTAGACGTCTTCTCAGTGGGAATCATTAACACAGCTCATGGCGTTAATCTCGCTCGTCCCGTCCGTCGCCTGCCGCGCCATTCTCACCATCTTGCACCGAGCTACAATGGAGACGTCTCCAGATAATGCTCATCACAGTCATTGTAGCACTTGCTCATTTCCCTTTGATAACTTCTTGTGTTAGAAAATCTTAGATACTCATCCCTCCCCCCTCATGTCTCCAGTACTCTACAGGACTACCAGCCTCATCATCTCCGAGGGTCATTATCTGTATTTAACTCCTCTAATCTAGAAAATATTTTTCACAAAAAATTTTTTTATCAGAGTTATCAAAGTTACCGGGCTCCGGGAAACATACTATTAAAAAGGCACAAAAGGCAGAAACAGCCTGTCCGTGGCTTCTGGTTGGTATTGCTACTAAATAATCGGATTGTCCCTTCAATAGTTAACATTTACAATAATAAGAAAATCAGATCCGTTAACAGCAGCCTGCCGATGGGTTCTGGACAGAAAGTGAATGCATTTGCAACCAGAGAATAAAAACAGGGAGAAATGAGTGAAAAACACAAAAAAGACTCAATTCCATTATCAGAGATTTTCCATTTGATGACTATAGTCAATGTTAGAGGGGTTGTCTGAGTTTCTGATGGTCAATTCTCAGTACAGGTCATCAATAGTCTTGAGTGAAGCGAAGCATTCACAGTGGAATTTGGTCAAAAGTTTAGGAAAACTTTGATTTGCAAAGAATCCAATCCGATCACGTTACAAATAGAGATGAGCGAACGTGCTCGAAACAAGCACTGTACCGCTCGGCTCCCCTGTGCTCGCATGGGCCTGAGGAGGACGGAAGCGGCTGCCTGCGCCCATGCGAGCGCAGGGGAGCCGAGCGGTACAGTGCTCGTTTCGAGCACTTTCGCTCATCTCTAGTTACAAAGAGAAACTAAGTATAGAGGAGACAAGCCCAGGAACGCGAGATCACCCATAATCCCATGCAGCCAGCCAAACTACCCCCTGTGAAGTCACAGCCTTAGAAAACCCTCATCCTGCCAGGTCTCCGCCATTGTCCTGTGAGCTGAACGCAGGGAGAGATGTGGAAAGTGCTCATGTGCTAGGTACAGTGTTTCTGAAAATGACAAATAGAAGAATATTGGAGAGGTAGAGTGCAGGGATAGTACAGAGAGAGTACAGGGACAGTGCAGGGAGAGTGCAGAAAGAGTGCAGGGAGACTGCAGGGAAAGTGCAGGAAGAGTATAGGGAGAGTGCAGGAAAAGTGCAGAGACTGCAGGGAGAGTACACCGAGACTGCATGGAGAGTGCAGGGAGACTGCAGGTAGAGTGCACAAAGACTGCATGGAGAGTGCAGGGAAAGAACAGGGAAAGAACAGGGAGAGTGCAGGGAGACTGCAGAGATACTGCAGGAATAGTGCAAGGAGAGTGAAAGAATACTGCAGGGAAAGTGCAGGGAGAGTGCACAGAGACTTCAGGGAGAGTGCAAGGAGACTGGAGGAAGACTGCGGAGAAACTTATTCTGCATCAGTTTTAGTTATTTATTTATTCCTACATTTACTTATTCCTACATCAGCCATAAACTAAGATATGTAATTCAATACCAATAAGATGAAGGCCCTTATTATTCCTGTGCCAGTGTGCCAACCAATACCATCCAATCTGCACCACTTAGGGGGGCCAGGTCTTATTGATGACTATCTTGATCTTTTGCTTTTTTGCTCTTTACTTCTTCCAAATCATCCTTCAAAGTCTCATGTCCTAGAAAAGGCAGCAAGATGCAGAGAGAGGAGGAGCTGGATGTTCCTGATGACATATTCTCATTGATATTAGGTAATGTGGAAAAGAGGGAAAAGCAGATGGCAGAAGAAGGGTCCACACCTGTAGGGCAGGAGAGCACTGGGTTTGGAGAAGTGGATATGCCAACATATTGCCTCCCCCACCTAACCAGCCAAACCCATACCAGCAACAGCCCCTGTTTAAAGGTGCATTAAAAGTTTCATGTGGCTATTAACAATCATGACTGACTATACAGTTTGGTCTTAATTAAGAAAAAACAAAAATAACAGAGTGCAGGATCCATCCCATGACGGACAGCAAAGGTTCCTGATGGAACTCCTTGACTTATAATGGGTCCGTCAGGTTTCCATTTACGGTGGCCATCGTTTGACCTAGAAGCATAGGACAGCGTGCTGCGCTATATCTCTGGTCAATTATGATGGAATTTCCAACTAATGCTCCTAATAAAACCTCCGATACAAATGTGAACAGAGCCTGAATCTGTGTCAGCAGTGGATTTCCCGGCAGATTTTCTACATTGTTTCCACTTTCTTTTTTTGGTTACAAATTGTTTCTATTTGTAAACGATTGAAACAACAGAGCGGCTCCCCCTTCACGGTGAATGGAAAGAGTCTCTTTCCACCGCGCTCTCGTACAGTAGGGTCTCCTGTAGCAACGGATCCAATGTAATACCAAATAATAGGCGACTCACACAGGCATCCTCATCAAATACGAGAAAATCCCGCAGAGCCTCACAGAACACTAATAATAACACTCAAAATTGAATTTGTACTTAAAAGTAGAAGCACGCAAGAAAATTCTAGCGCTCCGCCGAGGATACATGCGACGGCTTGGAGGGTTCAGCACCAGGATTAATCACAAGGTAGTTCATGTGCTGAAGGATCTCAAGGGAAAAGTCCATTTTTTTTTCTTTCCATTGTCTTACAGGGTTATTTCTACAGAATGCTTTTTAATCATTTCTATAAATTTTGTAAATACGTACATTTTATTTGAGTGGGTTTTCTTACAATTGACATTTACTCACTACATAACTATATATACAGTATATATAGTCCCTATAGTCCCCTGCTATGAAGAGTAGGCAGTCGCTAACCACTGTATAATTGCTCCTTATTTGATGGAGGCATTATCCACTTAAAGAGAATGTATCAGCAGTTTCAACCCTATTATACCTTACATATTGTCTCTCGGGGTTGATCCTGCTGATTATAATTATATGTGAGTGTGTTCCTCAAGGAAAAAAAAAATAGCCTTTTGTTCTTCAGTGCACTAAGAGGTGCTGTCCACTCCCTTAGTGCACTGAAGCGCCTCAGCTTTCACATGCTGGCCCCCGCCCCTCAGTGCACTGAAGCCCTAATTTGCATAAAGGATAAAGCTCTTCTTTCTCAGGAATGCTACAACCAATTTCCACAAGGCAGGTGTAATTTTGATCAGCAGGGTTAACCCTACCATGCAGTATGCATGGTTTAACTGGGTTGACCCTGCTGACAGATGCTATTTAAAGCAGTGCATACCTCCGCATCAGTAATGCTCTGCCAGATCCTATATGAATCAAAAAATAAACACATCTCTGTATCCTTCTGCATATAATCATACTTTCTAAAGAAATAGAACAATCTAGAAACTATATTGCCATGCAATGCGATAAATGATACCATACAATAACCTCTAGGTCAGGGGTCAGCAACCTACGGCTCTCCAGCTGCTCGGAAACTACAACTCCCAGAATGCTTCATTCAGTTCTATGGGAGTTAGAGGAGCAACCAAGCGTGTTTGCATGCTGGGAGTTGTAGCTTCATAGCAGCTGGAGTGCTGAAGGTTGCTGATCCCTGCTGTAGGTAGTACTGCCATATAGTGCCCGCAACACACCCACTATATTGCCTTATAATGCCCAAATAAAAGCTGCTATTCCATGTCCAAAAAATACCGCCATACAAAGCCTAAATAGCCAAGGTTTTAAAGGTAAAGTCTCAAGCTTCTTTCTTAAAGGGGTTATCCCATAAATAATGTAAAAAATGAAAATCAGACATCATATAGTATGTAACAACCTCTTTCTAACAAAGCTAGAACCAGCCCTGTACTGTACCTCACATGGCTCCAGAGATCTCCTCATTTCCGCTGATAGATTTATATCAAGCTGGCAGCTTAAGGGGAGTGTCTCTACTGCTGCAGCTCAGGGGGCGTGTCTCAGCTCTCCCTATCACAGCTCAGGAGGCGTGTCTCAGCTTCTCCCTATCACAGGCTCAGGAGGCGTGTCTCAGCTCTCCCTATCACAGCTCAGGAGGCGTGCCCTCCCGCTCTCCCTATCACAGACTCAGGAGGCGTGCTTCCACTCTCCCTATCACAGCTCAGGAGGCGTGTCTCAGCTCTCTCTATCACAGCTCAGGAGGCGTGTCTCAGGTCTCCCTATCACAGCTCAGGGAGGCGTGCCTCCGCTCTCCCTATCACAGCTCAGGAGGGTGTCTCAGTCTCCCTATCACAGCTCAGGAGGCTTGTCTCAGCTCTCTCTATCACAGCTCAGGAGGCGTGTCTCAGCTCCCCTATCACAGCTCAGGAGGCTTGTCTCAGCCCCTCCCTATCACAGCTCAGGAGGCTTGTCTCAGCTCTATCTATCTCAGCCTCCCTAAGCTCAGGAGCGTGTCTCAGCCCTCCCTATCACAGCTCAGGGGGTGGTGTATCAGCTCTCCTATCACAGCTCAGGAGGCGTGTCTCAACCTCCCTATCACAGCTCAGGAGGGCGTGCTCAGCCTATCACAGCTCCTACCTATCACAGCTCAGGAGGCTTGTCTCAGCCCTCCCTATCACAGCTCAGGAGGCGTGTCTCAGCCCTCCCTATCACAGCTCAGGGGGTGTGTATCAGCTCTTCCTATCACAGCTCAGGAGGCGTGTCTCAACTCTCCCTATCACAGCTCAGGAGGCGTGCCTCAGCTCTCCCTATCACAGCTCAGGAGGCAGCTGAAAGATTAAACTGAGCATGTGTGGCCTTCTCAGTGAGCAGGGCAAAGAAATAAGAAATTAAGTTGCACTATACAGATACATTTTATTGAATAAGTCCGTAGCTATACAAAATTGTTAATGACATGCAATTACAAAAGTATTCAGATCCAGGTGCTGGTTTGAAAACTGTAGAATATTTTTCGTGGGACAACTCCTTTAAGTTGCCACCTGGGGTCAAAACGTAGTGAACCTACTATGAAAGCGGGGCCCTCAGCAACTAGTTCCTTACAAGCGTTCCTGCCTCTACAAGTGCCACATTACCTCTCTGTACAACTTGGGGCTTGTACAGAGGCATAATATGCCCTAGTACATGAGGCCTGGGGTAGTTTACAGATGTAGCAAATGTTAACTTTGACACTTAACCTGTTAAATACACAGTTGCAGCAAAGTTTACCTTAACTTTTCAATGGCTTTTGTTGTTTTATCTCTTAATTTAAAGTTTGCAGAAATTGTGTCTTAAAGTGTCACGTTCATGTTTGCTATGTCTGTACATCAGGAGCCATGTCATGAAATGGATACAATAACCCTAAGCTGGACAAGGAACCGATAGGACAATGACATTTTGCTGCGCTGTACCATCTCCCCGCAGTAATATTCAGACTGTAAAACTCAGTGACTTTCTTTCCGCTCTATAAATATGAATACATCTGTACTACTTAACATCCTTGGCCTTGGATACATAATTCAGTGGGTTCCTTCTTGGAGCAGATTTCCAGTTACTATGCAAGTGTAAGAATCACTTTGTCAAAACAGAACTGAAATTCCAACATTTGCTACAAAATTTGCTTCTTAGCGAGAAGCCGGCGCGATGATAAAAGAAGATTCGAGATGTCACAGTCTGAGGCGAAAATGATACAAAGTCAGAAGTTTGCCCAAGAGATGATTTACAGTTTAATTAGTAACTAAAAAAAAAAGGGAAAAAATGATTTTTTCGATGATCCATCTTGTGCCTAACTTTACCGGTCATTTCTATAAGATTTAAAGGGCAAGTCCAGTAAAAATTGTAGTATTTGCATGGTGGTGTGGATACTTTATGCTCCCTGTACTCTGTTACAGTATCATTTCCACAATGTAACAGCTTATGGGTCTTTTTTTTTCCTTTTATCTCTGACCACACCTACAATGTATACAGTCATGTGACAATAAACCCCGCCCACTGAGTGATCTAGATTTTAAAAAAATTGGTTAGGTGGAATTCATGCATCATGTGACAAGGCTGTAACAATAAATAATGCTTGATACAATGTTTCAAGCTAAATTCTTTATTTGTCATCATTCAAAGGTGGAGCCCATGCTGCCCTCTGCTGGTGGATTGCAGTCCATTGGATACATCATGGTCAGCAGTATATGAAGGCTGGTTTGAGGTGTATGTGGGTCTGTCAGAGGCTCTGCAGCCTCTAGTCCAGCACAGCTTGTGGAAACCATGTGTCCACCAACAGATTTGACTCTGAGTTACTCTTAATGGTGTTATCCTGGCAGCGCCCTGGTTTTCATCCCTGTGCAGGGGAACCATCAGGCCACTACCTCCTCATGTAGTCTATGTATAACTGACAAACTGGCCCATGGAGGGTCAGAGGCACCTTTGCAGGCAAAATAATAGGCAGGGACAAGCTGCGGTCGTCAGGCAGAGTATATTCTATATGATAAACAGTCCAAGGCCAGGGCAGGTAGCGGGGGGTCAATATTGGAGGTCAGGCACAGGTCAGGCAGCGGAGGGTCACAATCCAGGAAACAGATATAGTTGGTACATGGGCAGAGAACAGAACAACACATCTTCACAGGATACTAGCAATCTAGAAAAACTACTGCTAAGACACTTTCCCATAGTGGAGGATTTCTTAAGTACCCCAGGGCTGGTCCTTTAAGAGCCAGATGTGGCGAGCACCCTGCAGGCTGCAGAGGCGGCACTGCCAGGAAGCAGGCTGTGACCTGTGAGAAGAGGGCTACTCTGGTGGCCAGGCCCACTAGGAAGAAGAAGGGAAGGACCAAAGGTTCCGGACCACAAGAGTGGAGGGGCCGGTGAGCAGAACAATGGTAGTGTCCACCAGGAAGAGTGAAGCGGCAACAGGCATGGGCCACCGTCATAACCGCCTGTTTACCCTGATCACCATGAGATTCTCAAACCTGGTGGGCCCAAGCATCTGCCCAGGTCTGTCTGGTCTTTATGGGACCCAGGGGTGCACCTAGCCTTTCTGCTGCCTGAGGCGAAAACTGAAATGGCACCCCCCCATGCCAATTTCTTAATGTAACCCCTTTTCCACAATGAAAGTGCTCATTGCCCATGGCCCTTCTGCTGCCCCCTCTCTTGCCCCTACCTGGTGCTTCCTGAGGTGATCACCTCACCTAGCCTCATTGGTGGTGCACCCCCTCCATCTATCATGTGCCATTTATAATACTGGTATCTTGGATCCCTTAGGCACCAAGTCTTGGGTGTGGCTGCCCAATATGAACCCCTGATGGCACCTCATAGGTATTCCAGCTGGCACTGCTTCTGTCAAAGTTACCAATTCCTTACAGGAGCCTCTTGTCATCTATAACCGGCACATGATGGGTAATACTATGCTGATTGGATAATTACTATTACAGTCTGATTACATTTTTCCCATGCTAGAGGCAGAGATTATGTCAAGAATGAGCACCATCATGGCGGCCATATGTGGTTGTCACTCCGCATCTGTTGGTAAGACACCAAAACAGTTCCACAAGAGGTAATGTTATGTAAGAAGTAAGAAGCCCCTCCCACCTTCTTCCAGATGACTAGGGGTCGATTCCAAGCATGTTCTTCTTTACCCTAACCTCCCATATCTTCCTATGGTTTCTTGATATCGTGGCAGAATTTAATGATCAGACTCATTTCCGTAATTAGGACCCCACAACACATGGCGCTCACCCATATACACAAGTGCAGTATTACAGGTCCTGCCCGTCCAGCCCGCGTACACCGCATCACGCTCTACGGTATGTGTCAAGGACAATTAAAAAGAAGCTGGCTCAGTGGCTTTTCCCGACAAATGAACGCAAGTCTAATATATTCATCCTCATCCAAGCAAGAACCCAAAATGAACTAATGTATGGTAATGACTTGCTGACAAGACGGAAACCTTCGTATTTTATCACATTTCAGCTCTCCAGTAATTGTTTATTACCTTCAGCCTCCACGATGAAGTCTACAGTGGGAGCCTCGTGAAACGCGTGAGAGACAGATTCACTACTCTACATATTACTGGATGGCTCCTCTATAAAACAGATGGTCAGTGATTAGACATATTAATAATCTGATACTGCAGTCACATCAAGAGCTGCATTCAGAATTCTGCTGGATGTAGAACATCGTTTTGTTACCCTCTGCTTGTTGTCTCTCTGTACAGGATATGAAGGGTTTCTGGAAAGTTTACATTTTTTATATATGGGGCAGGATGGGTTAAAAAATAAGCATTACTGACCTCCCCTGCCGTGGCCGTGGCTGAGTAGGCATTTCCTGCCACTTCCTTTGTGTCAAGCCAGAACCAGGAAGTGGAGACCAATAAGTGTCGGAACGGCAGAGGTGGGGGATCGGTGAGGATGAGTATTGAATATTTTATTTTTGAAACCATTAAAAAAAATCCATTCTGTACCAGATATAAAACAATCTATTAGCAACTTCTATAACCAATAATTTAATGGAAATCAATGCACTGACCTATAAATAGCATCTAAAGAGAGCAAGCAGAGCTGCAGTGTAAAGCATGAGAGGGAGACTGAAAGACAGCCCAAGTCTATAATTATACAATAGGCGGATATTAGACTTCAATAGACAGTGCAGCTGAAATGGAGTCACTGGTCACAGCTAGAGATGAGCGAATCAAAGTTGACGAAGTACAATTCGATGTGAATTTCAGGAAAAAAAAATGGATTCCTCCCGAAGTCAAATTTCTTTCCATTTTGTGGTAACGAATCACATTTTTTCTAAAATGGCTGCTGCACATGTTACAAAATGAAAGTAAGAAGAACGAGGGAGCACCCACAATGCCATGCAGATAGCCAATCAGCAGATAGCCAGCCTCTGTAATGTCACAGCCCTATAAAAAGCCTTGCCTATTTTACAGTGAAATTAGTGCAGGGAGAGACGTTACAGGCACTAAGAGCTAAAGCAACCAACACTAAAGACAATAAACAGATGGGAGACATCACTGGAATGGTTCATTATGATCGCTCATTTGCGGTAATCTCTGCTACAAATGATTAGAGGTAGGACTTTTGTCACTGTCAAGGCAGACAGCAGAACCATGAGTGCAGCTCTGGATGTGACTGGAGTATCAGACCAGTACAAGATCTGTGCAGAGCGCTAGGACATAAATGCACAAAATGTAAAAGGGAAGTGAAAATATTCTTTAAATGTATTAACTGTAAATATGGTGAACATAAAAAGTAAGTGTCCCGATCCTGCTAATCATGACACCACCATAAAGTCTCTCCCAGCAATTCATCATGTCCGGTCCATTTGTGGTGAGGGTCCGGTTATTTGTTTCGGTGACGGCTTTATACTATTTAATTGCTCCGGGTCCAGAATTCAACAACAAATCAAAGCGATTTGTAACCAGCGGCAGGGCGCCCGTCAGCAGACTTTATTACCGCCTAGAAAACATCAGATCTTCATTTTTGTGAATCATGGAGTTTTGCATCTTTGTACTTATCGAAAACCTATTCGGAAGCTGCTTTAGGGGTGATTGCTGCAGGAAACTGAGCTCTCTTTATAACTTTCCTTTTCTGAATATAATTACCTGTTGCTGCAAAGTAGAGCAAAAGTTATGACATTACACAAACAGTACAGCCAGAAAAAATAGGGAAAAAAATCACCTGTAAAATATAAGTCCTTAAAGGCTATGTACACATTTGAGGGCAACTTTTTTTATTATTGCATTGTACTTATTTTGAGCTAAAAATATATTTTTTTAAATTGGTATTTATTTAAAAATATGTAATCCTTTTGTCTGTACAGAGCTGAGATGCTCTACTAGCACACTGTGGACTTTTTGGCCCTGATTTATCATACCTTCAGTCCAGAATTCTGGCATCAAAAAGTCGCAAAATAGGGCTTTTGTGACTTTTTTGCACCCCCTTACGCAAAATGTATGTGATTGCGCAAAAATTGAGTTTCACTCCAGATTTATCATTGTGACTTTTTTTTAAAAAGTCACAAAAATGCAATCTCACTCCAGGAGGAATGTGGAGTAGGAAAACTGGAGGAGCTTCTCTAGACAGAAGTGTTAGGTTTAAGGACAAGCCAAATTTATCGAACAACATGTGACATGTGATAAATGTGGTATAAAGTACTCCAACACAGACTCAAGCAAAACTGACTTCAAATATTCTCCTAATAATAATTTCTCCCCTTTGTCTTTTCCATCATCCGAGGAGCAGACAGACTCCTTATCACTGCTCTCTGACATCATAAACACACTATTCAAAGCTCAATCCTTATCTTACTGATAAGAATGTGGCTTACATAAGTCTTTATGACATCTTAGTAGTCTTGAAATAAGGGCTATTAGATGACCGGCACAAAGTGAAAGTACCAGTCAAACAGTTGGGAAAACAGTTAACCCTTTGTGACAGAATGGCTCAATATTTTCAATAAAGGCCAATTGAAAATAAAGGTTTTAGCCAAAAATGAGTAAAATGCAATAATAAACAAACATTGCCTCCAAAGGTGTACATAGCTTTTAAGAAGCTTTTCATGCTGTTCTGTTAGAGATATATATTATCTACAAAAGGTAGTCCTATGTATAGACACTCACTCAGCATACAGATGGTGCAGACATCAACTCAACATGCTAAGTACCCAGCGGTAAATTGTACTTTGATGCTTAGCAGAAATAAAAGCCATTAAAACTGCCAAGTTAAAGTTTGCTGCAACTGTACATTTAACATGTTAATATTTGCTACGTCTGCATTTTCTCACCCTCTTCTTCCCCCATAAAACACATCCAAAAACAAGATTTAAACTATTTTGCATTGTTTCTCATCTGTACTGATGGCTGGATGAATAAAGTAGACTTTACTGGGCCGGACAAGTGCTGCTTCTACATGTAGTCCGTCCAGCTAGTGGTGTATAGCCGTGGATCACACCTCTGCCATGAGGCCAATGATGAGATGGGCTGGTGCTGAACGTCTCTCCTATCTCTCTTCATGTAGTGATCAAAGCAAATGATACATTTCTAGCTACCTGGAGCCACCACTAGGTGGAGCTCACAACATAAAATGTTACCTGTTGACTGTTGGCTAAACATTAGGCTCCAAAATGTAGTTTTCTTTTTTATATTATTGAATGAATGAAGATAAAAATGATACAATTAATGAAAATTATAAAATGAGTTAAAAAATAAAAATGGTGACACCTTTAATATTTTTATTTTTCTATCTCATATTTAATATTTTCACTTTGCATTTACAACATTGTATGTAATTATTTGTATATCTTTTGTGGCACTGAATCATTTTATTGTTTTAATAGCATTTCCTACAGAATTGTAACAATGTTTTCTGTCTCTGATATAACATCCCCCCCAATCCCAAATAAAGAGGGAAGAGTCCAGAAAGGTGACTGTAATGACGCCCCCACGATCCGAGAAGGAGCGATTTTCTCTTTTCTAGGAGCCGAGTTATTTGTAGAAATAGTTTAATCTCCTCCAGATTGTCTTATCTAATAGAAGGAACCAGTAAAAGCATTTTCATCACCGTAATCTTCCTCCAGCAAAAATAATCATACGCTCGAAAGGATGACGGCAGAAAATTCCTCCTGGTTCTTATTTATACCTGACAAATTGCAGAAAAAAAAGAGAATCCATCGGGTATTGTTTGGATTATATTAATTTTCAAAAGAGGAAAATAACATAAGGTGACTTATTGGCGTGAAAATCTGCAAACCGAAGGAACTCGTGCTCGGCGGGATCTGTACAGACGGGAACATTCACAATATCACCTCCCTTCCTGCACATTGGAAGGCGTTTTACCTCCTTCAGGTCACTGTTGGTTACAGTATGGTTTCCACACAGATTTCTCCAGATATCCCAATGATACATGTTTTACCATGTTACAACATGTGTCATTTTTTTCTTAAAGGAACAGTCCCATCTGAAACATTTATGGCACCAATGTAAAACTGGATACTGGCTTAAACCATGTGTAACACCTACTAGATAGTTTGCTGCCTGTCAATGATGTCACCACATCATGACATCACAAGTAATTATAGCATAGTATTTAAAGAGAGTCTGTGACCTGTTTTTCACTAATATAACTAAGAGCACTGCCCCATAGAAGAGTGCAGACACGTTCTGACCATACCTGTGTGCACTTTATGTGTGTATTCCATGTCCAGGAAAAGCGCTTTTTTTTCTGCTGGAAAACAGCTCCCAAGTGCCCAGCTCTGCTGCTGCAAGTGTCCAAGGCACACCAGACTGAAGAGGGGAAGGCAGCTTTAGTTGTTCATATCTTGGGATTTGTAGCCACTAGAAATATGAGTGACCTTGTTTGAAAACTGACATTCCAACATTTCAAACGATACCAGAATCATAGAATTATATCCACTATATCAGAAGATATAGCTTTTAGAAATAGAGTCTGGAGAGAAAGCTGCTTTTACTTTCACTTTCAGCTGGGCACTTGGGAGCTGTTTTCCAGCAGAATTCTCTGGGATGTGTCTGCAATCTTCTGTGGGGCAGGGCTCTTATTTACAGTGCCTACAAGTAGTATTCAACCCCCTGCAGATTTAGCTGGTTTGATAAGATGCAAATAAGTTAGAGCCTTCAAACTTCAAACAAGAGCAGGATTTATTAACAGATGCATAAATCTTACAAACCAAAAAGTTATGTTGCTCAGTTAAATTTTAATAAATTTTAAACATAAAAGTGTGGGTCAATTATTATTCAACCCCTCAAACCACCAGAATTCTGTTTGGTTCCCCTAAAGTATTAAGAAGTAGTTCAGGCACAAAGAACAATGAGCTTCACATGTTTGGATTAATTATCTGTTTTTCCAGCCTTTTCTGACTATTTAAGACCCTCCCCAAACTTGTGAACAGCACTCATACATGGTCAACATGGGAAAGACAAAGGAGCATTCCAAGGCCATCAGAGACAAGATCGTGGAGGGTCACAAGGCTGGCAAGGGGTACAAAACCCTTTCCAAGTAGTTGGGTCTACCTGTCTCCACTGTTGGGAGCATCATACTGTTAGCCTTCCACGGCCTGGACAGCCTTTGAAAGTTTCCTCCCGTGCCGAGGCCAGGCTTGTCCGAAGAGTCAAGGCTAACCCGAGGACAACAAGGAAGGAGCTCCGGGAAGATCTCATGGCAGTGGGGACATTGGTTTCAGTCAATACCATAAGTAACGTACTCCACCGCAATGGTCTCCAGACGAGCCCATAAGGTACCTTTACTTTCAAAGCGTCATGTCAAGGCTCGTTTACAGTTTGCTCATGATCACTTGGAGGACTCTGAGACAGACTGGTTCAAGGTTCTCTGGTCTGATGAGACCAAGATCAAGATCTTTGGTGCCAACCACACACGTGACGTTTGGAGACTGGATGGCACTGCATACGACCCCCAAGAATACCATCCCTACAGTCAAGCATGGTGGTGGCAGCATCATGCTGTGGGGCTGCTTCTCAGCCAAGGGGCCTGGCCATCTGGTCCGCATCCATGGGAAGATGGATAGCACGGCCTACCTGGAGATTTTGGCCAAGAACCTCCGCTCCTCCATCAAGGATCTTAAGATGGGTCGTCATTTCATCTTCCAACAAGACAACGACCCAAAGCACACAGCCAAGAAAACCAAGGCCTGGTTCAAGAGGAAAAAAATCAAGGTGTTGCAGTGGCCTAGTCAGTCTCCTGACCTTAACCCAATTGAAAACTTGTGGGGAGCTCAAGATTAAAGTCCACATGAGACACCCAAAGAACCTAGATAACTTGGAGAAGATCTGCATGGAGGAGTGGGCCAAGATAACTCCAGAGACCTGTGCCGGCCTGATCAGGTCTTATAAAAGACGATTATTAGCTGTAATTGCAAACAAGGGTTATTCCACAAAATATTAAACCTAGGGGTTGAATAATAATTGACCCACACTTTTATGTTTAAAATTTATTAAAATTTAACTGAGCAACATAACTTTTTGGTTTGTAAGATTTATGCTTCTGTTAATAAATCCTGCTCTTGTTTGAAGTTTGAAGGCTCTAACTTATTTGCATCTTATCAAACCAGCTAAATCTGCAGGGGGTTGAATACTACTTGTAGGCACTGTATATTGGTGAAAATTAGGTGACAGACTCCATTTAAATAATGTGTCCATTTGCACAGGGTCAACCCATTTATTCACGTTATTACAATTTCATGAGCTATACAGGGAGGAGCTGAGTTTGTCATATGACACAATATTCTGATGACATCATTATTTTTTCTTGAAGTGATTTCTGAGTGAACATAGGGGGTCCGGTATAAGACAGAATAGTTACCAAGAAGATCCCTCACCTTGGAGGAGTCAATAGGTCAGTGTATCAAACAACCCACTGATTTCAATAGGAATTATGTAATACCTTACTTCCCCTGTGGGGGAGCTGCAGGAAAATTCTACTTGTGCCAATTCCCCACAGATTACAGATGACCGGTGGAGGCACAGCTATTAGGACACTATGATTAGCATCTTCTGCTCTGCTACATCCATATTATTTTTTCTTGACCAGCTGCAACTAAAACCCTAGCAGCCATATTGTCGCATTCCCAGATGTCCTTTAGCATTCTCATTTACACTTTTCTTTCCTCCGTGAACCGGTTAAAAATGAGAAACAACATTTTAATTATTGAGAGAAGTATCTGCATGTCCTACCGCCTCTAACCTGAGGTCGAGGGTTCTTCACTCTGGCAGAGTTAACTTAATTTACCCTCTTCAGGTCACCGTCTTTCGGGACGCAGCTGCTTGGTCACTATGGGAACTGTTTATTGGCACAGCAAGGTCTGAATAGAGAAGAAGCCTGATGTGTCACACCTTGGTCACACGTTACTCTGTGCGGATAATGCAACGTGAGGATAATGGGATGTTGTCATTTTACTCCTGTATTCATGGGATAGGAGATGAGTGGATAAACAGAGATTGAGCTCTAGGTTTCACCTTCTCTCTGATCTCTCTAGACTTTCAAAAACAATAGCTTAATCAGGGGCCACTAGTGAGATTTCAATAGAAAACTGTTAGAGAACCTTGAAGGAGACTGGTATGCTCCTCTGGGTTTCTGGGGAAAATACATGTGTTGTCTGGTGGCTACTCTTTCTCATTACAGAGCTCACCTAGTATGGCAAGAATGCATGATGAGTAGGGATGAGCGAACCGAACCGTAACGAACCAGATTCGTTACGAACTTTACCGAACGTTCGGTTCGTCCCCGAACCGAACTTTCGTAAAGTTCGTATGAATCAGGTTCGTAAAAAATAAAGTTTACTTTTTCCACAGAATAGACCAGGATACAAGGGATTATTTATTACTCCTACAATCCCTTGTATCCTGTGTGACCCTCGTGTCAAACCACCCTTTTGGGAGGAGAATGGCCGAGATGGGTTATTATTTCGTTCGTCCGAACGTTCGTTCGGACGAGCGAACAGAACCGTAACGAACCAGATTTAACAACGCTACACTGTATGTTCGTCACTGGAGTAGGAATGTTCGCAGACGCAGTGTATTTGTACGCTAATGCGTACATATTCAGTTAAGTAGCGTACGCTTTGACAACGCTACACTGTATGTTCGTTATTATGAATGTTCGCATTAGCGTACGCATTAGTTTAAATTCTTTAAATATGCCGTTATCATGAGTATTGTAGTTAGCTAATGCTGCTCTGTATTTCTGGGAAAAAATATATGCAAATTAGCATATCTTAATATTACCATCAGGCAGGCTTAGTGTTTTTCTCTTTTTGGGAGAAAAGCTAATTTGAATATCTTTCCCAGAAACCTAAAGTTAGGCAAATTAGCTTTGTGTCTAGTGTTGTGTGTCAGTGGAGCAGTACATATTCTCCTTGCGTACCGGCAGCAGTGGCTTATATTTTGCATAGGGTCTGTTTCTAGTTTTGTCTAGAAACAGAAGTTTCTGGTTTGAAGTTTCTCAGTCTGCCTTCTAGTATGTCTCTGTATTGGCGGGGTTGATTCCCCAGTCTGAATCTCTTGCTGCCTTCTGTTGCCTCATCTATCATTGGCTCATCTACTTATTTGTTCTCTGGGTTGTCTCAGTCTGGGTTTTTGGGGAATCCTGTTTTCTGTTCATATCCAGAACTTAGCACTATATTAGTTCGAGCATGGCTATGCTCGGCACACCGCAGTGTTCGGCCAAACACCGCGTGTGCTCGAGCGCCATGATCGAGTCCCCTCCCTGCACGTTTCTTGGCTGCTACGCATCCAGTCAGCGTGCGGGAAGGTACTGGCATTCACTGTAATGCCATAGTCATGTTGGCTACTGGCATTACAGTGATTGGCTGGCCGGGAACGCGTCATCGGGTGCTATATAGCACCCGGTGAAATGTGACCCGGCTCAGTCTTAGTTAGGGAGAGCTGCTGCAAAGAGGGACAGATAGTGTAGGGATAGGATTTTGCTAGGCAGGTTTAGTTTTTATTTTCAAAAGACCCAAAAGTCCTTTTAAGGACTATTGTTTTATCTGGCTGCAACATCTATTATTTTTTTGGGGCAAAATTTGCGCAAAATTGCCTGACCATAACACCACCTGTGCTGCGTGTGCTGTTTAACGTTTGTGCATCCTAAATACCTGTGACATCCGGTGTATTTTTTTCTGCCGCTAATCAAGGTGACATTACCTGCGCTGCGTCTGCTGTATAACATTTGTGCATCTTAAATACCTGTGACATCCAGTGTATTTTTTTTTCTGCCGCTAATCAAGGCGACATTACCTGCGCTGCGTCTTCTGTATAACGTTTGTGCAAGGAGGGACAGAGAGTGTGGGGATAGGATTTGGCTAGGCAGGTTTTGTTTTTCTTTTCAAAAGACCCAAAAGTCCGTTTAAGGATTATTGTTTTATCTGGCTGCAACATCAATTTTTTTTTTCTGCTAAATTTGCGCACAATTGTTTGGCTGACAATAATACAACCTTCACTGTGTCTGCTGTATAACGTTTGAATATCCTAAATGCCTGTGACATTCAGTGTAATTTCCTAACAATTGTTCCTCTAATATCGATTTTATCTTTGGTTTTGGGTGTATTATTGTCATTCTGCAAAAGTGGCGTAATACTCAGACAACATCATTCACAGCAGCGACTTTGGAGTCCAAGATGCATCCAGACATCCCCCCATGCTGTTCCCAAACCATTTCAGTGGTGTTTCCACCATTTTCTGACCTTTTCCTGTGAACCAGACTCCCTCCCCTCTGCAGAGCAGGGGGTGCCTGGTTTAGTTCTCTGGTGCTCCCGTTGACTTCTATTGTGCTTGGGTGCTCTGTAGAGCTGAGCATCACCTAGTGTTCTACCCGAGCACTTTCGATCAAGACTACTTAACTGTCCAACATTGTACTGCATTTCTGAAGTCCGTTCAGTTTCCTTGTCTTTCTCCGTCTGTTTCTGCCTTGTCTGTGGTCCTGAAGCCTGGTCTTGTGTCTGTCAGTTCTGCCTTGCCTGTTGTTCAGTATGTTAAGATTCCTGTTATTCTGTCTGAACAGTGTCCTGTGATTGCCTGGGTTCCTGTTCTGCTAGTCTGCCTGTGATCCATGTTTTGGATATGCCTGGACCACTGGTGCTTGCACCAGCGTCTCTGTTTTCTTGTAGGTCAGCTGCCAAGAGTCCTGGGACCATTCCAGGAGGTAGCAGTCTGGTTATTCCACTGCAGCGAAGACCAGATCCCTGTATAGAGGTTAAAGGGTAAAGACCAGAGGACTTTGGCACAAAGTCAAACCGGTCACTTGGCAGTAGGTCCACATCACCGCTGATCCATGACAGCTCCATGAAAATATTGCTTTAGTTGCATTCAAAGCCATAGCTTTGAGGCAACTATAACACTCATGATGACCTCCGAACACTAGACCAACATATCTACCTAGATAAGATGACTGAGCTCGAAATGCGTCAGCCACTGATTACACAGATCCTTTACATTGCAGGATCCACTACATTGGAGAAGAAGCCTTTGTTTCCTCCTTTCCCAGCTCAAGCCGCCGACGCTGACAATAGACGTATAAATTCCATATCAGAAAAATGGAAACAGAATAAAGAAGTTACATTTTCACTTTGGAAGACCTGTGATGGAAGTCAGACAGGGGGAAATTGTCTATGTAATCTCATAGTCCTAATTAGAAAGACTATCAGTCCTCCCTCCCATTATTCAGAATGCAGGGTACGACTTGCTTCATGAACCTGTAATTGTAACCTATAATTATAAATATGAAATTAAACTGTGATAAGCCGGCTTCTTGTCACATGGCATTACCTGCTCCGCTAATTTGTAAAACCTGGTGCACACGCTATTAAAGAGAGTACAGAGTGTCCTGGTTTCTACACAATCCTGCTGTATTATTTTCTATGCAAAATGTCATTAACTTACATAGAAGCTCCAGTAATATATTCCCCTGTGTTATAATGCAGCCCATTCACCGCGATTCATAATGTGCATTTTTAATGACGGGGTCTGCTGTATGGCAACGGCTCATGTAACAGTAAAGTGGCCGCACTCTCCAGGGTGGACTTATTATTACACATGCTTCATACCGCATTTATTGTTTTAGACAGGATCACACTTTTTTTTTTATACCTTATCATATAAGGGGGTGTTATTTACCAAAAGGGGTAAGATATCAATGAGCCCTGCATTCAAAATGATATTGTGCAAGAAAAAAAATAAAAAAATAAAAAATTTGTTCCTGTTTCCGTATAAAGTAAGCCAATAAATAAGTTTAAGTAGACAGATTTATCATCCGGAATCAGCCGTAGTAAATCTGGCACAGTTTAAAGCTGTCTGTCTCAAAATGTCGGGCACTGTGGGTAAATGTGCCTTCTTGAGTAACACGGTGGTCACTTTTTTAAGGGGAGCAGCATATTTTTCCATACACAAAAAGATATAAGTACAGATAGTACTGCCTCCCTGTCTCTTCCTGTAAATGATGTAGGTACAGATAGTACTGACTCCCTGTCTCTCCCTGTAAATGATATAGGTACAGATAGTACTGCCTCCCTGTCTCTCTCTGTAAATGATGTAGGTACAGATAGTACTGCCCCCCGTCTCTTCCTGTAAATGATATAGGTACAGATACTGTAGTACTGCCTCCCTGTCTCTCCCTGTAAATGATGTAGGTACAGATAGTACTGCCTCCCTGTCTCTCCCTGTAAATGATGTAGGTACAGATAGTACAGCCTCCCTGTCTCTCCCTGTAAATGATGTAGGTACAGATAGTACTGCCTCCCTGTTATCCCTGTAAATGATGTAGGTACAGATAGTACTGCCTCCCTGTTATCCCTGTAAATGATGTAGGTACAGATAGTACTGCCTCCCTGTTATCCCTGTAAATGATGTAGGTACAGATAGTACTGCCTCCCTGTCTCCTCCTGTAAATGATGTAGGTACAGATAGTACTGCCTCCCTTTATCTCCCTGTAAATGATGTAGGTACAGATAGTACTGCCTCCCTGTCTCTTCCTGTAAATGATGCAGATACAGAAAGTACTGCCTCCCTGTCTCTTCCTGTAATTGATGTAGGTACAGGTAGTACTGCCTCCCTGTCTCTTTCCTGTAAATGATGTAAGTACAGATAGTACTGCCTCCCTGTCTCCTCCTGTAAATGATGTAAGTACAGATAGTACTGCCCCCCGTCTCTTCCTGTAAATGATGTAGGTACAGATACTGTAGTACTGCCTCCCTGTCCTCTCCCTGTAAATGATGTAGGTACAGATAGTACTGCCTCCCTGTCTCTCCCTGTAAATTATGTAGGTACAGATAGTACTGCCTCCCTGTCTCTTCCTGTAAATGATGTAGGTACAGATAGTACTGCCCTCCCTGTCTCCTCCTGTAAATGATGTAGGTACAGATAGTACTGCCTCCCTGTCTCTTCCTGTAAATGATGCAGATACAGATAGTACTGCCTCCCTGTCTCTTCCTGTAAATGATGCAGATACAGATAGTACTGCCTCCCTGTCTCTTCCTGTAAATGATGTAGGTACAGATAGTACTGCCTCCCTGTCCCTCCCTGTAAATGTTGCAGGTACAGAAAGTACTGCCTCCCTTTATCTCCCTGTAAATGATATAGGTACAGATGGTACTGCCTCCATGTCTCTCCCTGTAAATGATGTAGGTACAGATAGTACTCCCTCCCTGTCTCTCCCTGTAAATGATGTAGGTACAGATAGTACTACCTCCCTGTCTCTCTCTGTAAATGATGTAGGTACAGATAGTACTACCTCCCTGTCTCTCTCTGTAAATGATGTAGGTACAGATAGTACTGCCTCCCTGTCTCTCCCTGTAAATGATGTAGTACAGATAGTACTCCTCCCTGTCTCTCTCTGTAAATGATGTAGGTACAGATAGTACTACCTCCCTGTCTCTCTCTGTAAATGATGTAGTACAGATAGTACTGCCTTCCTGTCTCTCCCTGTAAATTATGTAGTACAGATAGTACTGCCTCCCTGTCTACTCTGTAAATGATGTAGGTACAGATAGTACTACCTCCCTGTCTCTCTCTGTAAATGATGTAGGTACAGATAGTAACTGCCTTCCTGGTCTCCTCCCTGTAAATTGATTAGGTACAGATAGTACTGCCTCCCTGTCTCTCCCTGTAAGAATGATGTAGGTACATGATAGTACTGCCCTCCCTACTGTTATCCTGTAAATGATGTTAGTACGATAGTACTGCCTCCCTGTCTCTCCCTGTAAATGATGTAGGTAACAGATAGTACTAGCCATCGCATGTCTCTCCCTGTAAATGATGTAGTTTACAGATAGTACTTGCCTACCCTGTCTCTCCCTGTAAATGATGTCAGGTACAATAGTAGCTGCTCCCCTGTCTCTACCTTGTAAATGATGTAGGTAGGAGATAGTGCTGCCTCCCGGTTAATCTCCGAGAACCCTTTTAATGACATTTTCAGCTCTGCTACATCTCTAATTTTATATTTTTTGGATAGGCCATAGAGTAAAAATAAAACATGCCAAGAGGGTGCACACTGGTAATAGGTTGAGACTGTATGCCCAGTTCATACCATGTGGGTGGCTGATAAGACTCTGCACAGGGATCTTTTTGAGATAGAAGAGGGGGCTAAATTCAGAGGATGGCCTTGTTGCTCATTTCAGGGGTAAATCCTAAAACCAGTGAGGAAGTGAGCATTTTATATAGTTTACACATGCAGAAAGAGCTTGTGCAGAATATTAAATACCTGCAATGTGTGCGGAGCTTGTGCACAATGTGGATTATATATTTAGATCCTCTGCTTTCCAGTTTTTAACAGCTGAATAGGTCACAGATCAGCAATCCTGTGAACTGACTTATCTGCAAGATGATTCAGCGAGCTAAATGAGTCCTGCTGAATTACCTGCTTCATTTGCACCCATTAACATAATTTAAATTATATGTTGACGACAAACTCGTAAACAGCAAAACTCGCTGTAGGAAATGAGACCAAAAACATTTTACCGATGAAAGATATTAATAAATATCTAAGAAATACTGAAATAAATTATTGTTATTATCCAAGAGGAGATTGGAGGGTGCACCTAATCAGTGCTGTAGCAGAACTATAAATCTGCCCTATTGTTGTCCTCAACATTTCTTGAGATGTGCTGAGCGAGAAGACCAACTTTACAAAATACAACATTTTACGATACTGTGTCACCAGATGTCTATCCTATATGAATCTATGTGGTCTCTATGTGGCCACCCAGTGGTTATTATGTGAATTGCAGTCTGAAAAAGGTTTTGCTACTATGTCTTTTTCATTTGATACATGATAAATTGCAGTCTCAAACCAAATTCATCTCTACGTTGGGACATTGCCTTCCAAACTCCCTGCATTACATCAATCTCTAAATGTACTTTACTGAATTCGGCATAGGGAAAACACCTGAACCACAGGTCCCTGACGTGTTTTTCTTGCCCTAGTGCTCATTTTGGGTAATATAACATTGACCCCGATGCCAAGGTTCAGTGTCACTCTGTCATCATTAGTATCATGAGGGCACATTACCATGTAGTAACCAACTGGGGAGCCACATACTGGGAGACTGAGAGTCACCAGTGGCTCATGAGCTGCGGATTGGGCTATTCTGAACTAAAACGCATGAGACTAAAGCAATAACGTATGGTCTGTGTTGACCTAAAAGCTGAATACTGTATCTTCTGTTCATGTCTACAGCAACCTCAACATCTAAAGGCTCATCTCTCTGAGATTGTGGATGTTCACTTTGCTCCAAAGCCCATGGATATCTTTGACATAGAAAAAAATATATTTTTGCATGTTAGTGGTTACCATGAATTAAGAAAAATGCACAGATTCAGTAATTCACTTTCAGACTCCCTGATATTTAGTTTGCAACTTCCTCATATGAACATATTCTTTCCAGTAACAAATGTTGGATTTGTGTTTCCTCCCAGTAATACAGGCTGGATCTGTGTGTCCTCCCAGTAATACAGGCTGGATCTGTGTGTCCTCCCAGTAATACAGGCTGGATCTGTGTGTCCTCCCAGTAATATAGGCTGGATCCTGTCGTGTGTCCTCCCGGCTGGATCTGTTGTCCTCCCAGTAATATAGCTGGATCTGTGCGTCCTCCCAGTAATACAGGCTGGATCTGTGTGTCTCCCAGTAATACAGGCTGGATCTGTGTGTCTCCAGTAATACAGGTGGTCTGTGTCCTCAGTAATACAGGCTGGATCTGTGTGTCCTCCCAGTAATACAGGCTGGATCTGTGTGTCCTCCCAG
Organism: Rhinella marina; assembly: GCA_900303285.1. Taxonomy (NCBI): domain Eukaryota; kingdom Metazoa; phylum Chordata; class Amphibia; order Anura; family Bufonidae; genus Rhinella; species Rhinella marina. The sequence goes on along the minus strand of ONZH01024834.1, from coordinate 332,023 downwards.
TAATACAGGCTGGATCTGTGTGTCCTCCCAGTAATACAGGCTGGATCTGTGTGTCCTCCCAGTAATACAGGCTGGATCTGTGTGTCCTCCCAGTAATACAGGCTGGATCTGTGTGTCCTCCCAGTAATACAGGCTGGATCTGTGTGTCCTCCCAGTAATACAGGCTGGATCTGTGTGTCCTCCCAGTAATACAGGCTGGATCTGTTGTGTCCTGCCCAGTAATACAGGCTGGATCTGTGTGTCCTCCAGTAATACAGGCTGGATCTGTGCTGTCTCCCTCCCAGTAATACAGGCTGGATCTGTGTGTCCTCCAGTAATACAGGCTGGATCTGTGTGTCTCCCAGTAATACATGCTGGATCTGTGTGTCCTCCCAGAATGGCTGATCTGTGTGTTCCTCCTCAGGCTGGATCTGTGGTCTCCCAGTAATACAGGCTGGATCTGTGTGTCCTCCCAGTAATACAGGCTGGATCAGGCTGATTGTGTTCCTCCAGTAATACAGGCTGGATCTGTGTGTGCCTCCCAGTAATACAGGCTGGATCTGTGTGTCCTCCTAGTAATACAGGCTGGATCTGTGTGTCCTCCCAGTAATATATGCTGGATCTGTCTGTCCTCCCAGTAATATAGACTGGATCTGTGCGTCCTCCCAGTAATACATGCTGGATCTGTGTGTCCTCCCAGTAATACAGGCTGGATCTGTGTGTCCTCCCAGTAATACAGGCTGGATCTGTGTGTCCTCCCAGTAATACAGGCTGGATCTGTGTGTCCTCCAGTAATACAGGCTGTGGATCTGTGTGTACCCCAGTAATACAGGCTGGATTGTGTGTCCCCCCAGTTAATACAGCAGATCTGTGTGTCCTCTTAGTAATACATGCTGGATCGTGTGTCCTCTCCCAGTAATACAGGCTGGATCTGTGTGTCCTCCCAGTAATACAGGCTGTGATATGTGTGTACCTCCCAGTAATACAGGCTGGATCTGTGTTCCTCCAGTAATACCCCCCCCAGTAATACAGGCTGGATCTGTTGTGTCCTCCAGTAATACAGGCTGTGTGTGTCCTCCCAGTAATACATGCTGGATGCTGTGTGTCCTCCCAGTAATACAGCTGGATCTGTGTGTCCCCCAGTAATACAGGCTGGTGTGTGTCCCTCCAGTAATACAGCTGGATCTGTGTGTCCTCCCAGTAATACAGGCTGGATCTGTGTGTCCTCCCAGTAATACAGGATTGTGCGTCCCTCCCAGTAATACATGCTGGATCTGTGTGTCCTCCCAGTAATACATGCTGGATTTGTGCATCCCTCCCAGTAATACATGCTGGATCTGTGTGTCCTCCCAGTAATACATGCTGGATTTGTGCGTCCCTCCCAGTAATACAGGCTGGATCTGTGTGTCCTCCCAGTAATATATGCTGGATCTGTACTGTCCTCCCAGTAATATAGGCTGGATCTGTGCGTCCTCCCAGTAATATATGCTGGATCTGTGTGTCCTCCCAGTAATACAGGCTGGATCTGTGTGTCCTGCCAGTAATACAGGCTGGATCTGTGTGTCCTCCAGTAATACAGGCTGGATCTGTGTGTCCTCTTAGTAATACATGCTGGATCGTGTGTCCTCCCAGTAATACAGGCTGGATCTGTGTGTCCTCCAGTAATACAGGCTGGATCTGTGTGTCCTCCCAGTAATACAGGCTGGATCTGTGTGTCCTCCCAGTAACACATGCTGGATCTGTCTGTCCTTCCAGTAATACAGGATGGATTGTGTGTACCCCCAGTAATACAGGCTGGATCTGTGTGTCCTCTTAGTAATACATGCTGGATCCGTGTGTCCTCCCAGTAATACAGGCTGGTTCTGTGTGTCCTCCCAGTAATACATGCTGGATCTGTGTGTCCTCCCAGTAATACAGGCTGGATCTGTGTGTCCTCCCAGTAATACAGGCTGGATCTGTATGTCCTCCCAGTAACACATGCTGGATCTGTCTGTCCTCCCAGTAATACAGGCTGTATTGTGTGTACCCCCAGTAATACAGGCTGGATCTGTGTGTCCTCCCAGTAATACAGGCTGGATCTGTGTGTCCTCCCAGTAATACAGGCTGGATCTGTGTGTCCTCCCAGTAATACAGGCTGGATCCGTGTGTCCTCCCAGTAGTACATGCTGGATCTGTGTGTCCTCCCAGTAATATAGGCTGGATCTGTGCTTCCTCCAGTAATACAGGCTGGATCTGTGTGTCCTCCCAGTAATACATGCTGGATCTGTGTGTCCTCCCAGTAACACATGCTGGATCTGTGTGTCCTCCCAGTAACACATGCTGGATATGTGTGTCCTCAGAATACAGGCTGGATATGTGTGTCCTCCCAGTAATACAGGCTACATATGTATGTCCCTCCCAGTAATACAGGCCAAGTCTATATTCCCCCAGTAATACAGGCTGGATCTGTGTGTCCTCCCAGTAATACAGGCTGGATCTGTGTGTCATCCCAGTAATACTGGCTGGATCTGTGTGTCCTCCCAGTAATACTAGCTGGATCTGTGTGTCCCTCCCAGTAATACAGGCCAAGTCTATATTCCCCCCAGTGATACATACTAACTGTCTACAGTCTGTATGCGCTGCCCTTTCATAATCTTCACCTCTCCACACATATCTGCCATGTACAACCTCCTCCCCCTCCCTGCTGCTGGCTCTAACACTGAGAGAAGCCATCAGAAACAGGGGCAGAGCTCTCATGTCAGTGGCATCAGCTAGGTGAATGACTTATACAAACTCTACAAAATGGTTGGAGAATTTTAATTATAACTGTTTAGAAAGTTGCTTCATTCTGAATATAAGAAGCAAATAAACAATTAAAAAAAAAAATCAGTCCAGAGTTCTCCGTGGCTTTTAAGTCACAATTAATTTTTACTGTATATTATTTTTAACCTTTTGCTATTTTATTTAAAAGATCGATGAAACCAGACAAGTTTTACTCTCAACAATAACACACAGAGACGTTTTATTTCTAGTTTCTCTACACTTTGAGGCAAGCACCACTTTTTGATGTCACCATAACTTTTCTCTTCAAAGAAAGCGGTTGTTTGGGGCCTGATTTCATGTTATTTTTACATCAAGTGAATTAGGCTGTTCTGTGATGTGCAATTTGCTTCAATCCCGCCGACCATCTCTGTCATTTTATCATTAACAATAAGCAAACTCCACTTATTCACATACCTGCCGTACTTTTCTCCAACAGCGAAATCGAAAAAAAAATTACACAGATTGTAGTATTTTCGTTTTACTCAGTTTAGAGAGTAATATAATCAAATCTGACTCAGAGAGGCAGATTATTAAAGGGAGAAAGGCACCTCTCAAATAATTTAGTGTCTATATAATAAATAGGGCATTCTGCATGTGTCACCTTAGATGGCCTAAAGTGAAGTTCTGCTCTTGAATACTAGTTTTTTGACCAAAGAGATAACGCATTATATGCTGCCTACTTTGATCTTATATCTTTATAGCAGTTATAGTTCTATTTTCTGATACAGAACTCCATATCCCCTACTTAAACATAGAACTATATGAATAATTTGTCTACCTGTAGCCACCACTAGGGGGAGCTCAATATAATCATAATAACTCACTAATACAGTGGATACAGTCACCTTGGACCCTCAGGACAGTATTGGTGGTACTGCTGTCAGGGGCCCAGTGTGGATGCTCAAGGAGATGGGGGAAGATTTAATCACCCACTGGGTTTGGGACATTGCAGTTTAAAATTTTGCAGACCACAGCATTGCCCTTGCAGACAGACAGATTTTATTTTATTTTATCATATCACTATGCCTATGCAGGGGATTGTGAGCTCTGTATGAGAAAATAGAAGTAATGAATGAATCAGCATTGAATAACAGCTCTATAAATGAAATAGTGTCAAAATAAGGTCAGATAGTAAGAGGGAAGAGTGGCCCAAAATTGTCCTATGTCCTCCAAAAGTCTTGTTTGAAATATAAAAAAAAGTTGAAAAAATATATATATATATATTTTTTTCTTTTTTCTTTTAAATAAATAAATAAAATAAAATGCCACCACAATTATATACTCCATATATTAAATAAATAAATAAATAAAAAATATATATATTAAAAGGAAAGGAGACATTATATATATATACAGTACAGACCAAAAAAAGTTTGGACACACATTCTCATTCAAAGAGTTTTCTGTATTTTCATGACTATGATAATTGTAGATTCACACTGAAGGCATCAAAACTATGAATTAACACATGTGGAATTATAGACTTAACAAAAAAGTGTGAAACAACTGAAAATATGTCTTATATTCTAGGTTCTTCAAAGTAGCCACCTTTTGCTTTGATTACTGCTTTGCACACTCTTGGCATTCTCTTGATGAGCTTCAAGAGGTAGTCACCTGAAATGGTTTTCACTTCACAGGTGTGCCCTGTCAGGTTTAATAAGTGGGATTTCTTGCCTTATAAATGGGGTTGGGACCATGAGTTGTGTTGGGCAGAAGTCAGGTGTATACACAGCTGATAGTCCTACTGAATAGACTGTTAGAATTTGTATTATGGCAAGAAAAAAGCAGCTAAGTAAAGAAAAACAAGTGGCCATCATTACTTTAAGAAATGAAGGTCAGTCAGTCCGAAAAATTGGGAAAACTTTGAAAGTGTCCCCAAGTGCAGTCGCAAAAACCTTTCAAGCACTACAAAGAGGATGATTAGCACTTGTTGGCCCTTTTGCCTTCACTCTGCGGTCCAGCTCACCCCAAACCATCTGGATTGGGTTCAGGTCTGGTGACTGTGGAGGTCAGGTCATCTGGCGTAGCACCCCATCACTCTCCTTCTTGGTCAAATAGCCCTTACACAGCCTGGAGGTGTTTGGGGTCATTGTCCTGTTGATAAATAAATGATGGTCCAACTAAACGCAAACCGGATGGAATAGCATGCCGCTGCAAGATGCTGTGGTAGCCATGCTGGTTCAGTATAAATCCCCAACAGTGTCACCAGCAAAGCCCCCCCACACCATCACACCTCCTCCTCCATGCTTCACGGTGGGAACCAGGCATGTAGAGTCCATCCGTTCACCTTTTCTGCGTCGCACAAAGACACGGTGGTTGGAACCAAAGATCTCAAATTTGGACTCATCAGACCAAAGCACAGATTTCCACTGGTCTAATGTCCATTCCTTGTGTTCTCCTTAGCAGTGGTTTCCACCATGAAGGCCTGCTGCACACAGTCTCATCTTAACAGTTGTTGTAGAGATGTGTCTGCTGCTAGAACTCTGTCTGGCATTGACCTGGTCTCTAATCTGAGCTGCTGTTAACCTGCCATTTCTGAGGCTGGTGACTCGGATGAACTTCTCCTCCGCAGCAGAGGTGACTCTTGGTCTTCCTTTCCTGGGGCGCTCCTCATGTCAGTTGCTTTGTAGCGCTTGATGGTTTTTGCGACTGCACTTGGGGACACTTTCAAAGTTTTCCCAATTTTTCGGACTGACTGACCTTCATTTCTTAAAGTAATGATGGCCACTCGTTTTTCTTTACTTAGCTGCTTTTTTCTTGCCATAATACAAATTCTAACAGTCTATTCAGTAGGACTATCAGCTGTGTATCCACCTGACTTCTGCCCAACACAACTCATGGTCCCAACCCCATTTATAAGGCATGAAATCCCACTTATTAAACCTGACAGGGCACACCTGTGAAGTGAAAACCATTTCAGGTGACTACCTCTTGAAGTTCATCAAGAGAATGCCAAGACATTTAAAATTGAGACTATTTTTCCTCTTTTTTTTTTTTTTACATTTTTTTTTTACATTTTTTTTTTTTAAATAAAAACGTTTGCCCCATCAGGAAGAGGGGTAAGTGGCCCAGTCTTCAACTGGTTAATAAAAGTTGAAAACACATTTATACATCATTGACAAAATTCTTTAAAAATACCGGTCAGACTAATGAAAAGATATTTATTTATTTTATTTTTATTTATTTATTTATTTATTGGGAGGGTAATGACTTTTCTGACAATGATCTGGTCCATCTCTTGCCCCCCTAGTCATCAGAGATTGTGAAGGGATTTGTAGGATTTTCCGTATGCGTCTTGCTGCCATGTAATGATATTCAAGTTGGGAATAAATATATTCAGCGGTAACAATATGAGTGTGTATTACAGGGTTCTTGTGATTGTCGGCTCGGCTCCCTTATCGTGCAGCCCAGATGCTGTGTCATTTTCCCTGACAGTTTCCAAATCTTCCTTTATGTAATTAGGGGTAGTTATTATAAGTATATGTCAAGGCGCAAAATAAATTCAAGTATTACAAATATTTCTGTGGCTCTTTTATTGGAGAATTTCTATTGTTCAGCTATTTCCTTGAGTTGCATCCACTTGGAGCAGAAGATGGAAATAAATGAGGATGCTGGTGGTTTATGAGATAGATAAAGACAACGGACGTTTCAGAGGATGGAAAATTAACTCGAGACGTAGACGGCTTTCTTCAGAAGTCACAGAGTAAGATGTAACTACAGAGTTAGACTGAATGCAGCTGCAATGTTACTGCAGATTGGTGCAAAGCTTTTTAGATTCATGTGGTTTTTGCAGGGAAATTACCATTTACTTGTCCCAGATCTGCACCAATTTGCTGCAAACCTGCAAATAGGTGCAGTTTTCATGGTTGCACTTCGGTCAAAGTTTCACTACCAGTTAATGGACTGTAGTCAAGACTAGCCTTATACCAGCCCCCGCTACAGGTTGTACTTGCTGGACAGTTCTATGCTTTTGACAGTCCCTGCTTTTTTGACAGTCCCTGCTTCTCTTATGACAGTCCCTGATTCTCTTATGACAGTCCCTGCTTTTCTGACAGTCCCTTCTTCTCTTATGACAGTCCCTGCTTCTCTTATGACAGTCCCTGCTTCTCTTATGACAGTCCCTGCTTTTCTGACAGTCCCTGCTTCTCTTATGACAGTCCCTGCTTCTTTTATGACAGTCCCTGCTACTCTTATGACACTCCCTGCTTCTCTTATGACAGTCCCTGCTTCTCTTATGACAGTATCTGCTTTTCTGACAGTCCCAGCTTCTCTTATGATTTCTGCTTCTCTTATGACAGTCCCTGCTACTCTTATGACAGCCCCTGCTTCTCTTATGACAGTCTCTGCTTTTCTGACAGTCCCTGCTTCTCTTTTGACAGTCCCTGCTTTTTTGACAGTCCCTGCTTCTCTTATGACAGTCCCTGCTTTTCTGACAGTCCCTGCTTCTCTTATGATTTCTGCTTCTCTTATGACAGTTCCTGCTTCTCTTATGACAGTCCCTGCTTCTCTTATGACAGCCCCTACTTCTCTTATGACAGTCCCTGCTTTTCTGACAGTCCCAGCTTCTCTTATGACTTCTGCTTCTCTTATGACAGTCCCTGCTTCTCTTATGACAGTCCCTGCTTCTCTTATGACAGTTCCTGCTTCTCTTATGACAGTTCCTGCTTCTCTTATGACAGTCCCTGCTTCTCTTATGACAGCCCCTACTTCTCTTATGACAGTCTCTGCTTTTCTGACAGTCCCAGCTTCTCTTATGACTTCTGCTTCTCTTATGACAGTCCCTGCTTCTCTTATGACAGCCCCTACTTCTCTTATGACAGTCCCTGCTTCTGACAGTCCCAGCTTCTCTTATGACTTCTGCTTCTCTTATGACAGTCCCAGCTTCTCTTTTGACAATCCCTGCTTCTCTTATGGCAGTCCCTACTTCTCTTATGACAGCCCCTACTTCTCTTATGACAGCCCCTACTTCTCTTATGACAGTCCCTGCTTCTGACAGTCCCCACTTTTTAGAACACTCCCTTAACTATAAGCTGGTCACAAAGTGACCCTAACAATTAGCTTGTATCTGTGGAGAAGTGTGCCATTGCCTTGCAGTGCCTCCACAGGGAAAATGAAGTATTACACAATGTCCGTTCATATCAGTGGGTTTCTCTGTGTCATGAAGAACAGGACAGGTCCTCCAGACTGGTATCTTTTCATTACATGGACGGTCCATTCACTACTTTTTTTTAAATATTTATTTTTTTGAATTTTAACATTTTGTTACATTTTCATAAAGTTGCAAAGAAGTACATGGAAATAGAATTCATTTTTGCCTCGATTGGCATCAAGTACAGACTCCAAAGCTGCAGCTGTCCCAACATTGAGAGTTAATTACCACTGATCATGGGGGATCCCAGCAATCAGGTCACTGTCCAGGGAGCCTTCTTGCAAAAAAGGTCACCCAAATTTGGCAACCATTTTAAAGATTAAAAGACTGTGGCCCTGATTTATCATACCTTCACTCCAGAATTCTGGCATCAAAAAGTCGCAAAAATGTGCTTTTGCGATTTTTTTGCACTCGTTCGCGCAAAATTTATTCGTTTGCACAAAAATTTGCAACCTTTTTTCACTCGCTTGCGCAAACTACAATTTGTAATATGGGTGGTAAAGTGGGTGTGGTTAGCTTTGTTAATGAGTTTCACTCCAGATTTATCATTGCAACTTTTTTTAAAAGTCGAAAAAAGTCGCAATCTCACTCCAGGAGGAAGGTGGAGTAGGAAAACTGGAGGAGCTTCTCTAGACAGAAGTGTTAGGTCCAAGGACAAGCCACATTTATCAAACAACATGTGACATTTGATAAATGTGGTACAAAGTACTCCCCTTATATGAATTTCTGTATAATTAAATATGAATTTTAAGGAATTGTTCTCTTAGTAATTCCTTTGTAGACATTTACTAGAGGGTTTTTTATGGGAAACAGAGAAACCAATTAAATCCATTCAGCATACTTCAGTGGGATATGTGAGAAGTACTGTAAATGGCAGTATAATCTGGGCTCTTTTTTGGAGTATTATTCCAATGTTGCATATTATTTGGACACTATGTGGTTTGAACATATGAGCTGTCTATGACACTATATGGCAGTATTATATGTGCTGAAAATATCTGAGATGGAAAGTGGGAAGGAGGGCTTACTTTGCATATTGGCCAGGGCTTTTACTATATAAATGCCCTGAGGAAGTCATAGCAGGGACTCGAGAAAGGAAGTGGACAGGGAGAGAAGACTGGAGGAACAATGGACATTCACTTCAATGGATAATCCAGAAGGTCCACTGCTACAGATGGATCTGGATAGACTGGAGGCTTGGGCAGAGAAGTGGCAGATGAGGTTTAACACTGAAAAAATGTAAGGTTATGCATATGGGAAGGAATAATGCAAGTCACCAGTACATACTAAATGGTAAAACACTGAGTAAAACTGACATGGAAAAGGACCTAGGAATTTTAATAAACAGCAAACTAAGTTGTAGAAACCAGTGTCAGACAGCTGCTGCCAAGGCCAATAAGATAATGGGTTGCATCAAAAGGGGCATAGATGGCGGTGATGAGAACATAGTCCTGCCACTTTAAAAATCACTAGTCAGACCACACATGGAGGACTGTGTACAGTTCTGGGCTCCTGTGAACAAGGCAGACATAGCAGAGCTGGAGAGGGTTCAGAGGAGGGCAACTAAAGTCATAACTGGAATGGGTGGACTACAGGACCCAGAAAGATTATCAAAATTAGGGTTATTCACTTTAGAAAAAAGAGGACTGAGGGGAGATCTAATAACTATGTATAAATATATCAGAGGTCAGTACAGAGATCTCTCCCACGATCTATTTATCCCCAGGACTGTGACTGTGACGAGGGGACATCCTCTGCGTCTGGAGGAAAGAAGGTTTGTACACAAACATAGAAGAGGACTCTTTACTGTAAGAGCAGTGAGACTATGGACTCTTTACTGTAAGAGCAGTGAGACTATGGACTCTTTACGGTAAGAGCAGTGAGACTATGGACTCTTTACTGTAAGAGCAGTGAGACTATGGACTCTTTACTGTAAGAGCAGTGAGACTATGGACTCTTTACGGTAAGAGCAGTGAGACTATGGACTCTTTACTGTAAGAGCAGTGAGACTATGGACTCTTTACTGTAAGAGCATGGAGACTATGGACTCTTTACTGTAAGAGCATGGAGACTATGGACTATTTACTGTAAGAGCAGTGAGACTATGGACTCTTTACTGTAAGAGCAGTGAGACTATGGACTCTTTACTGTAAGAGCGGTGAGACTATGGACTCTTTACAGTAAGAGCAGTGAGACTATGGACTCTTTACTGTAAGAGCAGGGAGACTATGGACTATTTACTGTAAGAGCAGTGAGACTATGGACTCTTTACTGTAAGAGCAGTGAGACTATGGACTCTTTACTGTAAGAGCAGTGAGACTATGGACTCTTTATGGTAAGAGCAGTGAGACTATGGACTCTTTACTGTAAGAGCAGTGAGACTATGGACTCTTTACTGTAAGAGCAGTGAGACTATGGACTCTTTACTGTAAGAGCAGTGAGACTATGGACTCTTTATGGTAAGAGCAGTGAGACTATGGACTCTTTATGGTAAGAGCAGTGAGACTATGGACTCTTTACTGTAAGAGCAGTGAGACTATGGACTCTTTACTGTAAGAACAGTGAGACTATGGACTCTTTACTGTAAGAGCAGTGAGACTATGGACTCTTTACTGTAAGAGCAGTGAGACTATGGACTCTTTACTGTAAGAGCAGTGAGACTATGGAACTCTCTGCCTGAGGAGGTGGTGATGGTAAGTTCACTATAAGAGATCAGGAGGGGTCTGGATGTATTTCTGGAGGTAATAATATTACAGGTTATAGTTACTAGAGAGGGGTCGTTGATCCAAGGAGTTATTCTGATGCCTGATTGGAGTCCAGAAGGAATTTTTTCCCCCTAAAGTGGGGAATATTGGCTTCTACCTCACAGGGGTATTTTGCCTTCCTGTGGATCAACTTGGAGGATAACAGGAAGAACTGGATGGACAGAGGGCTTTTTTTGGCCTTATAAACTATGTTACTATTTATTTTTTAGTTTATTTGCATCTTGAATTAATCATCAGCATAAGGCCTCATGCACACGCCCATTATCCGGCTGTGCCCGTATTGCAGCCCGCAAACAGCTTGAATGGGTCCGTAATCCGGAAGGTCTAGTGCGGAATGGAGGCATGGTTTCTGTCCGTGCCGCCACACCTCAAAAAAGTAATGCATGCATTTTGCGGTGCAGATGGACCACGGACCCATTCAAGTTGAATGAGTCTGGATCTGTCTGTGGAATCCGCGTGGATATGGCCCATGCATTGGGGACTGCATGGAATGGACAATCAATGGCAGTGTGTATGAGGCCTAAAGGTGAGTCCTTTTTTATCTTTTTCACTTGGCTCAGGATAATGTGTGGCTCAAGACCAGCTTAAAACAAAACAACACATAATTTAGTGATACTGTGTCATGAGATGTCTCTCCTCCATAAGCCTATATTGGGCCACCCAGTGCTCGTGATGTGAATTGCAGCCTGTCAAGGGTTTTACTAGCATGTTGCAATATTGTATCATGACCAATTGTAACCAAACGCGAGCACAGGTAAGAGTGGACACATCTGGGATCAGCACAACCTTACCTGAGGCATAAATACTGAATTTAAACCCTTTCTGTCTTCTCATTTGTGTCAATGAAGACATGAAGGGCACCTAACTCCCCACATGATACACTGAAAACCAAAAGAAGGAATAAAACAACCAAATGAAAGAATGTTTCCATTTCAGACGCTCCTTGCGGCAACATTGTCTCTGTAAAGACTCGACCGGCATATAAACAGCTCAGGATGAACAGAACACAAGACATTGGAAGCCGTCGTCTCTGAGTCTGCGGATATAAGTTAACATGAGAGCTGAACGCCAAAATACACAGCATACGCCGGTCATTATCAGAGGCGAGAACCGGCTTTTATCTCTCTATGAAATGTTCATAAAGTATTTGTTTATCGCAATGTGCAGACTTGTTAATTGGTTAGTTACTTGCTTAAGTAAGCAAATAATGCAAAGCAAGAAGTTTCCTATTACTCTGAAACTAAACGAAGTGGCATTAAATGTGCTATCAATTTCCGGCTAATAGTCCTTCCCCGTGGCTCTGGTGAATAGTCAATCTGGAACTTCAGAGACGCCATCCAGGCTTCATGACCGGCGCTATATGCTAAGCAGATAATGCTAGGGCCCGGCTGAAAATACCACATTGTCATCTCTAATTTTATATATGGGTAATCTGTGGGTTTTTTTTTCTTTGACATCTCACGTTGTTGGAAATTATCCCTATGGGAGCGACGCTTTCTTCATTTGCGCAAGCGAAACTTCCAGCTGTTGCTATGGTAACACAGTAGTACGTTTCAGCACAGACAACGTCTAATCTTATTAGAAGGGAGAGAATTCCTCTCATTTTTGGACATCAAGCTATTTTATGGAGAGTTTTTGTGTATGCTGTAGTTTGTCGATAGGAAAAAACACAGACAGAGTTGAGTTAACCAAAAACAGGAGAAAAACCCGGACCGGCCGCAGGATGATAACGTAAACCAGGATAAAGGAAAAATCCCCAAATCTTCTAAAATGTAATGCTTTATTAGTCACATTGTAACTATATCACAGGGTCAATTAAAAAGATTCTACCGCGTTTCGAACAAGAGAATGTGAGATCTTAATCATCGCTATGTTTTCAGAATGTGACCAATAAAGGATCGAGTTTTAGAAGAGCTGGAGATTTCTGACTGTCCCATAGAAATGAGTGGGGTATGCTTGGTGAGAGCACTTGGTGGTGGCCGGACCTGGGGAAACCCAGGGTCTTCTGGCCACCCACTTCCCCTCTCCGTTTTTGGTGTAGGTGCAGGTAACAGAGGTCAGACAATCATTAGGATATCCCCCAATTTCTCAGAAGAGAATACCCCTTTAAATACAGCCATGATGACTATATAATGTGAAGGCAACGAGGACAACGCCAACTGTATAGATGCAAAACATAAAGAGAGTGTCAGCCTTTTAGGCCTAAACTGTTGTGCTGATTCCTTTCATATTATCTCTTTACCGAGGTCATAGCTCTGTTATTTGGGATACAGTGCCGCATGGCCATAGAGTCCCATGATGAAATTCTAGCTTTTTGCTTCTACCACTAGGGGGAGCTCAGAGGTTTACTGTGTATGGTTTATTAAAAGGGTATTCCTAACTTAGCCATTTATGAAATTTCCACAGGTGTTATAGATGTGAGGCCCGCAGCTATGTGAAGAATGGGGGTCACTTGACCAACAACCCACCTGGTGAGGTGGCTGCTACTTCAGGGCAGAAGGTGAATGGTAACTGCACAGCTACATATTTCCCACCATTCCCCTGTATGGGACTTAAATGGGTCATCTGCCATTTTTTTTCTACTAATGTGTCCCCCTTCATGTGGCTCACAATTTTCAAGTTGATAATTATGACAATGGTCCTACTGGCCCAGCGTTGCGCTCCCCGATGAAATTAGACTTCTCGCATTTTCTGGACCACGTTCCATACATTGGGCATGTGATCCCGGCCTGGCTACAACCCATAATGTACCGGTGTAGTCAGGCAGCTTCGGGTGAGCAAAAAAAAAAGACGGATAACCAGAAATAAACATGTCCAGCTACTTCCGTAACTCCCATAGCAGTGACTGGAGAGCAGGGGCGGACTGGGAACTTAAAGTGGCTCTGGACAAAAATACTACAAGTGGCCCCATTTTGTAGTTGGGTCCAAATTCATGGAAGGCAGGGCCTGCAATACCATATTGTGGCAGATTATATCACCCCAACAGAGCCAAATACCACAGTCCATCACAAAATACATCCCCAAAAGCTTCTCTGGGCATCAGGCCATCGGGAAATTTCCCTGTAAGGTCTATGGCCAATCTGTCCCTGCTGGAGAGTATCACAAACATCAACGATAACCACTCCAATCATTCTCCATCTATATGCAGAGACATCGGCCTTCTGATCGGCCATTTTCCCAGAGATGGGACCCACATCTATCAAACATGTAATGGCAACCTACAGATGTGTCCACCCTAATGTTTGCTTAAATGTGGTTATTAATTTAACCTCCCCGCCCCCCCAAAAAAAAATACATTGAAAAAAATAAAAATAAATATATAATTTCAATACAAATATTACTATAAGCTAGCAAAACCTTTGACAAGCTGCAGTTCACAACTCATCCACTGGGTGGCCACACAGACAGAGTTTAGATTCCTAGAAAGGATTAGAAATTATAAATAATGAAATAATAGAAAATGAATTAGGTAGACATTCCTTTAATACAGATCCAAAATATAGGAAAATATGGGTATAAGGGGAAATTTATCAGGTTATTTTGCATCAAAAACACAATTATTTGTAAATTCAATACAAGTTTCTGGAGGTTTTAAGATTGGTTGGCTTTTTATTTCAGGGAAAAATGTATCCAAACAGGAAAACTTTAACCTGATTGACCTCTAAGAATGGTTGCCCAAGCCAATCTGAAGTTATTCCATAGGAAAGAGCAGCAATACTATGTCAGGGGTTGTTTATGCTATAGGTGTCTACCTGTGGCCACCCAGTGGTTGAGTTGTGCATTGCAATCTGGCGAGGATGTTGCTGGCATGTTGCAAAAAATTAGCCTTGTGGGAAAATGAAGTCCTAAATGAAATTAACACCCCGCCCTGTAGTGCTCTATGAAGTTATCATGCAGTGTATCTGCCATAGACATTTGGATCAGAAAACAGATGATGAATGGATTCTCAGACCTTAAAAGTGTCCATCATCGATGTGTTATCCAGTCGTTAACCATTTGGTTCCAGGAAGCTGCTGCCAAGCAAACACCATAATATCATGGAAAGCATCAAGACATTAAGCACTGACCCAGTTTCTCCAGACAAAGCCCCGTGTTATGCCTCGTGCTGGGCCTGAGGGGTCAGTGCATGACACAGAGATTTCTGTCGGTGGAGTTCTTTGTAACCCAGTGTCAAGCTTTGCCCCTTGCGGCCAGCGTTCAGTATATCAGCTTTACTAGTAAATGTGAAGGTGTCAGTTCTGTCAGGAAAGCTGATAACCTCGACGGTTAAGGCTAATGCTTCATCTGGCCGGGTGCCATGTCTACGGAGATGAGCTGCTCCCCGGTGCACTGAGAATTTAGGTGCTCGCGGCCACTTAGATAAGGGTTGTTCTCCCCCTAATCAGCATGTGAAAGGAGATTCCTGGGATCCAGCGGATCCCACAATGACACCTTATTTACACATCTCACATGTAGAAAAGAGTTTGTAATATACTTACTGTACCTTCCAAAGTTGTGTGGATTGACCTCCAAGAACCTGGTCCGTGATGATTCTCTTCTGAAAATCCTGCTTCTGCTTAAAGGGCATCTGTCAGCAGTTTTGTCCCTATGACACTGGCTGACCTGTTACATGTGCACTTGGCAGCTGAAGACATCTGTGTTGGTCCCATGTTCATATGTGCCCGCATTGCTGAGAAACATGAGGTTTTAATATATGCAAATGAGCCTCTTGGAGCAACGGGGGCGTTACCATTACACCTAGTGGTTCTCCTTTCCCTGCGCTTGCCATGTCCTCTGCACTTTCAATGACTTTAGAAGAAGTCAGGGCCAGGTATGATGACATTTTCACTGTCTGGCCCTGTCAAAGTGGAGAGGACACTGCAGTTGCAGAGAGAGCAGAGCCTCTAGGTGTAAGGGTGACGCCCCCGTTGCTCCTAGAGGCTCATTTGAATATAATAAAACATCATTTTTCTGAGCAATGTGGACACATATGAACATGGGACCAACACAGATGCCTTCAGCTGCCAAATGCACATGTAACAGGTCAGTCAGTGTCATAGGGACAAAACTGCTGACAGATGCCCTTTAAAGGGGTTTTCCGGGATTTTACGACTGATGACCTATGCTCAGGAAAGGTCATCAGTATCTGATTGGTGGTGGTCTGACACCCGGGACCCCCGCCAATGAGCTGTTTGAGAAGGCAGCAGCACTCTCATGAGCGCCGTGGCCTTCTCTTAGCTTTTCCTAGGCCAGTGATGTCACGTTCTTCGGTCACGTGGCCTAGGAGCAGCTCGGCCCTATTCAAGTGAATGGGGCTGAGCACGATACCAAGCACGGCCACTATACAATGTACGGCACTGTGCTTGGTGAGCGGAGAGAAGGTAGCGGCACTCACAGGAGCGCCGGTACCTTCTCAAACAGGTGATTGGCGGGGCTCCCTGGTCCAGAGGATAGGTCATCAGTAGTAAAATCCCGGAAAACCCCTTTAAGTCACATCCTTTATCTGTTTTCCTGCCTGAGCTATAGACAGGATGTCACTTTTGCTGTAGATGAGTCCAGAATTATCCTCACCCTTGCACATGCGCAGTTCTAGCCACTTCCACACTGGAAGTGAAGCCCCATCTATAGCTCAGACAGAAAACCCGGTGAAGGGTGTAATGTCGGTGGAAGTAGAATTGTAACCAGATTCCGCGGAGGCCGATCCAGGCAAATTTGGAGCGGTAAATACTGTATATTGCAAACTTTCTGCATGCAACTCATGGACCGCCACTTATGGACCATAACCAGTCTCAGCCTATGGAAATGATGGTCTTCATACTGGAGAAAAAAGACCAGGGGTGCACCACCAATGAGGCCAGGTGAGGCGATCGACTCAGGCAGCACCAGGTAGAGGCAAGAGGGGGGCAGCGGAAGAGCCATGGGCTGAAGGGAAGGGGTTAGGTTAAGAAATTGGCATAAGGGAAGGGGGGCGCTGTTTCAGGTTTCGTCTCAGGCAGCAGAAAGGCTAGGTGCACCTCCTTCTTCTAAAGCCTTAACCCCTTTAAATGACACCTGAGCCCATAGCTTGAGTTCCCCTTTAAATTAACCCCTGCAATAAAGTAAAGCCGGCCGCTCCTGGATGTAATGAGGCTGCGGGTTGGAACGTCTGTGGCATTTACAGGATTTTCCAGGCTGTTAAGCCCTTTCCTCCTGACTGTGCAGCTCTACGGAACGAAATATTTGTAAGATAATAAAACCAACAAATTAAACCATAAAAAATATAAATAATCGGCGCGCTTCATATTAAATGTTGACAGAAGACATCAAAAAAGGAAAGTTCAATGCTAAGGTCACACATCAGGACCACATGAGGCACTGGTCTGAACCGGAGCAGCCGTCACCACCCCGATAATCAGTCATCAATTAACAGATAAATGTATCGAAGAGCCCCGTGTGATGAGAATTCTCAGCAGATCTTGCTCACAGAAGCTTACAATCTAATTTCCACCATCTCCAGAGCTGTGGACGGTGCTGGCTGCAGTCTCCTGCCCAGGTGGGTGGCTGGAAGTGAAGGGGTGCAGTGCTACACTGGTGCTGCAGACCCTTCATTATCAGGGTAGTGGGGGGTCAAAGAGGTCAGACCCCCACCAATCAAATCTGGCTTCAGTCCCAGGCCCAGATGGACCACCGTGACCCCTCCATTCATCTTGGTTGGCCTCTTCATTCATCTGATTGACCCTTTCAGCCATAAGAACAGCCCTTTATTCATCTGATTCGCCCTTTCATTCATCTTACTGGCCCCTTCATTCACCCGATCTGTCTCTTCATTCATCTGATTGGTCCCTTCACTCATTGGCCCCTTTATTCATCTGAGTGGCCCCTTGATTCACCTATTCGGCCCCTTCATTCATCTGAGTCACCTTTTCATTCATTTTATTCACCCCTTCATTCACTTGATATGTCCGTTCATTCATCTGATTGGTCCCTTCATCCATTGGCTCCTTCATTCATCTGAGTGACTCCTTTATTCATCTCAGTGGCCCCTTGATTCACCTATTCGGCCCCTTTATTCATCTGATCGGCACAATCATTCATCTGATTGGCCTTTTCATTCATTTGATTGGCCCCTTCTTTTATCAGATTGGTCCCTTCATTCACCTGATCTGTCCGTTCATACATCTGTTTGGTCCCTTCATTCATTGGCCCCTTCATTCATATGATTGGTCCTTCATTCATTGCTCCCTTAAGTCATCCAAATGGCCCCTTCATTCATCTGATTCGCCTTTTCATTCATTTGATTGGCCCCTTCTTTTATCAGATTGGCCCCCTCATTCACTGGATCCCTTATTCATTTGGCTGGCCCCTTCATACATCTGCTTGGTCCCTTCATTCATTGGCCTCTTTATTCATCTGAGTGACCCCTTAATTCAACTGAGTTGCCTCTTTATTCATCTGATTTACACTTCATTCATCTAACTGGCCCCTTCATTCATCTGATTGGCCCCTTCATTCACTGGACTCTTTATTCATTTGACTGGCCCCTTCATACACCTGATTGGTCCCTTTATTTATCTGAGTGGCCCCTTCATTCATCTGATTGGCCCCTTCATTCATCTGATTGGCCCCTTCATTCACTGGACTCTTCATTTGACTGGCCCCTTCATACACCTTATTGGTCCCTTTATTTATCTGAGTGGCCCCCTTCTTCATCTGAGTGTCCCCTTTATCCATTTTATTGCCCCTTCATTCATCTGATCGGCAGGATGCTTTTTTTCATATGTTGATGGTCTATGCTTTATCTTGTAACATTTCACCTGCTATAACGTATGTTTTATGTGTGTTTTACGTTGCGTGCGACATCTTCATTGCTTCCCTTTCTTGCACTTTTCTAGAAGCACTCGAGCTCCTTGCAGATGGTTCGGCTGGTGCTCAGCAGGATCGCCATGTCCAGCGCCAGCAGTCGCTTAGCTCAGTGCCCTCGTACCGACACTGACACCTTCTATACAATTGTATCATTTTACGCTACAACAAATGTAACTTTATTTCTAAGAAAGTAACAAATCGGTGAAACTGCGACAAAGCAAATTCCTCGACTCCTCATCGCCCGGGATTATTACTGTTATTACTACATATTGGGTTCGAGTATTTCCTGATTATTTATCCTGAGCTCGTGGAGCTGTGATATAAAGACTCGGGGGGGGGGGGGGGATATTTATTTTGCCATTTTCCGTGTGAATCAGGATCCCTGCCTCCGCCATAGTGATGCAGGAGATGCAATGATATACATAGACAGGAACAATCAGCGTGCGGGGGGAGAAGGATTAATATAATCGGAGCCCCTGAAAGAAAGCGGCAGAAATAATAGCGAGCCGCTCTATAGAGAGTGATACCTACTAACAAAAGGCACAAAAGACATGCAGAAAAGGAGCAGATGTGCGGACGGACGCCGTATCCTCGGTACAGCACAAAGCCAAAATAATCAGCCACCAGCTCCCGGGTACAAGAGTCGCCCCGCTCCGTATACCGCCAGTGAATGGCTTTTGTACGCGGTGTCACTCTTTACAACAGCAGCCATTTTTCATTACATACATCTTTTCAGGCTGAACCAATAAAGGCCATTATGCAGAGAGGCTGCGTATCTAACAATCCCCGGGCTGCTAAGCAACGGCCGGGAGTAAAAAAAATCAGGAGAGTAATATACATAGTACTCCGGGAGTAACGCACCAAGATAGGAGGGGCAGGGAGTATCCCACAGCATGGGCTTAGATCCACAGTATCCCACAGCATGGGCTTAGATCCACAGTATCCCACAGCATGGGCTTAGATCCACAGTATCCCACAGCATGAGCTTAGATCCACAGTATCCCACAGCATGAGCTTAGATCCACAGTATCCCACAGCATGAGCTTAGATTCACAGTATCCCACAGCATGGGCTTAGATCCACAGTATCCCACAGCATGGGCTTAGATCCACAGTATCCCACAGCATGAGCTTAGATTCACAGTATCCCACAGCATGGGCTTAGATCCACAGTATCCCACAGCATGGGCTTAGATCCACAGTATCCCACAGCATGGGCTTAGATCCACAGTATCCCAAAGCATGGGCTTAGATCCACAGTATCCCACAGCATGGGCTTAGATCCACAGTATCCCACAGCATGGGCTTAGATCCACAGTATCCCAAAGCATGGGCTTAGATCCACAGTATCCCACAGCATGGGCTTAGATCCACAGTATCCCACAGCATGGGCTTAGATCCACAGTATCCCACCGCATGAGCTTAGATCCACAGTATCCCACAGCATGGGCTTAGATCCACAGTATCCCACAGCATGGGCTTAGATCCACAGTATCCCACAGCATGGGCTTAGATCCACAGTATCCCACAGCATGGGCTTAGATCCACAGTATCCCACAGCATGGGCTTAGATCCACAGTATCCCACAGCATGAGCTTAGATCCACAGTATCCCACAGCATGGGCTTAGATCCACAGTATCCCACAGCATGGGCTTAGATCCACAGTATCCCACAGCATGAGCTTAGATCCACAGTATCCCACAGCATGGGCTTAGATCCACAGTATCCCACAGCATGAGCTTAGATCCACAGTATCCCACAGCATGGGCTTAGATCCACAGTATCCCAAAGCATGGGCTTAGATCCACAGTATCCCACAGCATGGGCTTAGATCCAGCAGCCCGGCAACACAGTATCACATAAGATACAGAGAGCAGCAGGCAGTACCAGACATGATAGGCTTAGATACTGAGGAGAAGCAGGCAGTACCAGACATGATAGGCTTAGATACTGAGGAGAAGCAGGCAGTACCACACATGATAGGCTTAGATACTGAGGAGCAGCAGGCAGTACCACACATGATAAGCTTAGATACTGAGGAGCAGCAGGCAGTACCACACATGATATGATTAGATACTGAGGAGCAGCAAGCAGTACCACACATGGTAGGCTTAGATACTGAGGAGCAGCAGGCAGTACCACACATGATAGGCTTAGATACTGAGGAGCAGCAGGCAGTAACACACATGATAGGCTTAGATACTGAGGAGCAGCAGGCAGTACCACACATAATAGGCTTAGATACTGAGGAGCAGCAGGCAGTACCACACATGATAGGTTCAGATACTGAGGAGCAGCAGGCAGTACCACACATGATAGGCTTAGATACTGAGGAGCAGCAGGCAGTATCACACATGATAGGCTTAGATACTGAGAAGCAGCAGGCAGTAACACACATGATAGGCTTAGATACTGAGGAGCAGCAGGCAGTACCACACATGATATGATTAGATACATGAGTACAGCAGACAGTACCACACATGATAGGTTCAGATACTGAGGAGCAGCAGGCAGTACCACACATGATAGGCTTAGATACTGAGGAGCAGCAGGCAGTACCAAACATGATAGGCTTAGATACTGAGGAGCAGCAGGCAGTACCACACGTGATAGGCTTAGATACTGAGGATCAGCAGGCAGTATCACACATGATAGGCTTAGATACTGAGGAGCAGCAGGCAGTACCACACGTGATAGGCTTAGATACTGAGGAGCAGCAGGCAGTATCACACATGATAGGCTTAGATACTGAGGAGCAGCAGGCAGTATCACACATGATAGGCTTAGATACTGAGGAGCAGCAGGCAGTAACACACATGATAAGCTTAGATACTGAGGAGCAGCAGGCAGTACCACACATGATATGATTAGATACATGAGTACAGCAGGCAGTACCACACATGATATGATTAGATACATGAGTACAGCAGACAGTACCACACATGATAGGCTTAGATACTGAGGAGCAGCAGGCAGTACCACACATGATAGGCTTAGATACTGAGGAGCAGCAGGCAGTACCACACATGATAGGCTTAGATACTGAGGAGCAGCAGGCAGTATCACACATGATAGGCTTAGATACTGAGGAGCAGCAGGCAGTATCACACATGATAAGCTTAGATATGGAGGAGAAGCAGGCAGTATCACACATGATAGGCTTAGATACTGAGGAGCAGCAGGCAGTACCACACATGATAGGTTTAGCTACAAATAAGCAGCAGGCAGTACCACACATGATAGGCTAAGATTCAGAGGAGCAGCAGGGAATATCACACATGACAGGATTAGATACTGAGGAGCAGCAGGCAGTATCACACATGATAGGCTTAGATACTGAGGAGCAGCAGGCAGTATCACACATGATAAGCTTAGATATGGAGGAGAAGCAGGCAGTACCACACATGATAGGCTAAGATTCAGAGGAGCAGCAGGGAATATCACACATGACAGGATTAGATACTGAGGAGCAGCAGGCAGTATCACACATGATAGGCTTAGATACTGAGGAGCAGCAGGCAGTATCACACATGATAAGCTTAGATATGGAGGAGAAGCAGGCAGTATCACACATGATAGGCTTAGATACTGAGGAGCAGCAGGCAGTACCACACATGATAGGTTTAGCTACAAATAAGCAGCAGTCAGTACCACACATGACAGGATTAGATACAGTGGCTCAGCAGGGAGTATCCCACAATAGGATTAGATACAGGAGCTCGGTTGTGCAGTAGCACATGTAATAGCCTAAGATACAAAGGGGCAGCAGGCAGTACCACATGATAGTCTTAGATACAGTGGTTCAGATGAGGTTCAACAGAATAGGATTAGATACACAGCTCAGCAGACAGTATCACACATGATAGGATTAGATACATGTGTACAGTACCACACATGGTAAGATTAGATACATGAGTACATCAGACGATATTGCGCAGGGTAGGATTAGATACATGAGTACATCAGACAGTACCACACATGGTAAGATTAGATACATGAGTTCACCAGTCAGTACCACACATGTTAGGATTAGATACATGAGTACATCAGACGATATTGCACAGGGTAGGATTAGATACACTTGTGGTACCCTTTCCCTGGGGTCGCTGTATAATGAATGCACTGTGGCAGGCTTCCTTACTCTCGGCCATGGCTGACTTCTCAGAACTTTCCGTCAGAGGTTGAGATGGATGGCGGAACACCTTGGCTGAATTCTAAGTGAGAATTATTCACAACGGGGCAGTAAAGAAAGTGGATGGAGCCCCACGAAGCGAGCGCAGTAAAGGACGGGAATCACCATTAATCACCGCTACATTAATGACTCTCAACTCCTCCAAGTTGATTGTAAATTGGTAATAAAATGCATTATTCATTTCTGAGGACGAGGAATATGAATCTGCTTAATTTTAATTAACTATAATTTAGAAGGACAGTGCAATCTAAACATGTCTGTGCACCCACATCACAGGGCAGGTAGGTGCTCACTCACCGCTCTCGTCTGTCAGCGCCCTGTATACAGTGTATCTAATGCTGATACATTGTATGATGCAGACAGTAGCTCGTCAATAACACAGAAGAGTTCAGAAACCCTCTAATGCAATTGTGTCTCAGCACTTTACCTTTCAAGATCTCTGCTTGGTGTCAGTGAATTCTGGATTACAATCAGCGGCTGTAAAACCATCCGTAGGGCACATTCACATTACTTTGTGACTACTGTGACCATTTTGCGGGTCGCAAACTGCTGAAAAACACGGCACCAGCCGCGTGCACCCCTCATCACAGCACAGAGCCATTGACTTCAATGGTTGCTATCTACAAGATGCAGTCAAAGATAGGACATGTCTTATCCTTTGGGATGTGGAGGCACAGACCCAGAAGCAGACGAAATCACACGGAAGCCCTTCCACGTGCTTCTGGGTCCATGCTTCAGCGCTTTGCGAACCGGTGCCCTTGTTTTGATGATCCACAGTTTGCGGTCCACTAAACAGGCACGGCCGTTACACAGTCATGTGAATGGGCCCTTACACCGCTGTGAGCCTGATTGTTCATACACTGATACATTGTAACAATCCCAGCCATGTTTGATTCTTTGTGTGCCAGGAGATAAGCCACAGAAGTGTCTGGCAGCTGCTTGTCTCCATATTGAAATTGGCGCACACACTATGGTCTATATTTTAGGAGGTGGGGGGTTCACTTATTTGCACACAGGCTATAGACATTAGATGCAGGTAGGTTGGTGGAAAGTCCATGACCTTCTATTAGATGCTCCAGGCTTATGGACCCCACCGATGGCACCTTCTGACCTATCAATGTGTCAAAATACAGTATTTAGACTTGTTTTTTTAGACTTAGTTCTTTGCATTTGTCACCCAAATGTTATGCTTTTTGCATTTTTCAAGGTTTTACTGCCATTTTGTTACGCTTTTTTTTTTTTTTTTTTTTTACACTTTTACCCTTTTACCTCCATGGGTTGGCTGTAAGTCTATGGGAATTTATGAAACACAATACTAATTATTGAGTGATGTTTTTCTTCACTTGTGGTACAATTTTTGGGTCCCTTAAAGGGGTTGTCCGGGTTCAGAGCTGAACCCGGACATACCTTTAAATTCACCCAGGCAGCCTGCCTGAACAGGGCATCGGAGCATCCTATGCTCTGATGCCCTCCTTTGCCCTGCGCTAATTAGCGCAGGGCAAAGGCATTTAGCCCGGTTCCGGTGACGTACCGGGCTCTGCCAGGCGGAGGCTTCCGCCCGGCAGTGAGCCCGGGTGACGTCACCAGCGCTGATGGGCGGGCTTTAGCACTGCCCTAGCCAGTAAAACGGCTAGGGCAGCGCTAAAGCCGGCCCATTACAGCCGGTGACGTCACCTAACTCACTGCCGGGCGGAAGCGTCCACCCGGCAGTGTGTTATATAAACAAAAGAGCCCTTGCCCTGCGCGATCCAGCGTAGGGCAAGGGAGGGCATCGGAGCATGAGATGCTCCGATGCCCTGTTCAGGCGGGCTGCCGGGGTGAATATAAGGGTATGTCCGGGTTCAGACAACTCCTTTAAGTTTTTCAAAAATACCAGTATACTTCTGCTATGGCCTCTTTTGTGTCATAGACATTCATTGACTTTATTGCTATGGTTTGAAAACATATTTTCATTGTGTTTTTTTTTAAGGTGATTTTATTATTATTTTTTTTTACTACAGTTTCCTGTTCAGAAATGTATTGCTTGCAAAAAAATAAAAATAAAAAACAGCCACAAAGAAAAAAAAAAAGACTTGCACTAAATCCTACTATTTGCAAGAAAAAAGGTCAAAACAAAAGCCACGAAATATGCTTGTAACACGAGAAA
Organism: Rhinella marina; assembly: GCA_900303285.1. Lineage (NCBI taxonomy): Eukaryota > Metazoa > Chordata > Amphibia > Anura > Bufonidae > Rhinella > Rhinella marina. Next base: position 307,169 of record ONZH01024834.1, on the reverse strand, counting down.
ACATGTTGCCATTTTTTTCTGGATGCTTTTTGGATTTGAAAGAAAGGACAAACCTAACTTATATGTAAATAAGACCTTAAGCTGGTATTACCCTTTAGGGGTCCTTCACACACAGCTTTGGTCCTGACTGATCAGCTTAGCCTTTTTCATTGCATTGTTGTGGTGTTTTGCTCATATTGAGTGTTTTAGCACCTGGCCAGGGGCGTATCTACCATAGCGGCAGACCATGCAACTGCTATGGGGCCCAGGGCAAGAGGGGGCCCAGTCTTAGTTGGGATTATCTCCTCTTCTACTGCGGGTGAAAACTTGGACTCTACCCTCTAAAGGAACAACTTTTAGAAAATGAGGCAGTGGAGAAATGGCCCAAGGGTCATTGAAAGGGGTTTAGGTGGAAACCCTTGTGTCCTGTGTGGGGGGCCCGGTCTGATTCTGCACCTGGCGTTTTCTAAGGCTCCATTCACACGTCCGTATTTTTCATCCGCAACCTTTCCGCATCCGTTTCCGCATTTGCGGCCAATTCTGCGGATAGGTTGCGGATCCATTCATTTCAATGGGTCCCGAAAAAATGCGGACAGTACACCGTGTGGTGTCCGCATCCATTAATCTGTTCCATTCCGTTTTGCGGATTCGCAATCAGAAATCCTCCTGTCCTACTTTTCCTCCTGTTTTGCGTTCCGTAGCCCAATACAAGTCTATGGGACGTCCATAAATTCGGAAGACATACGGAAAGCCATCTGCATGTCATCCGTATTTGAGGATTCCGTTCCAGGAGTGGTAAAAAAAAAAGATGTTATTCATCCTTCCGCTTTTTGCGGATCTGCAAAAAACGGAAGACATATGGATACATCCTTTCCATTTTTTACGGAAAGACAGAACGGATGTCCTGGAAAAACTGAGTTTTTTTGCGGAACAACGGATCCGCAAAAAACTGACCGTTTTCCAGGATGTGCACACATACAGACATGTGAATGGAGCCTAATTGTGTTTTTTGTATGCCTGTTTTTTTTTTTCTTCATAAGCATGTAATAAAGGAGCATTGGTAAAAAAAAAACCACACATTGCACATGCATTTTTTTTAAGGCACAAAAAGTAAACCAATGCACTGTAGGCATAAAGCAGAAGATCCCAAGCAATGAGGTGGAAAATGCCAGAACCAGATCATGGTGCAATTTGATAAAAAAAAAAAAAAAGTCACTGTCCCAAAATGCAATGCAGGACTGAAAAAAGCCACTAATAAAAAAACAAAAACAATTATTTATCCCAGTTTTAATATTTCCCATAAACTTCCATTCAACAACTGGAGCTGCTGTTTTTGCCTAAAAAAGGTACAAAAATATCTACCAAAAAAAACCTCAAAACACCACAAAAACACTAGAAAAAGAAAAGTCTGACACCAGTCCTAAAGGGTTAAATGAGCAATCTCTCATCTCATCATAGTTTTTAGGTTTTATAGATATGTCTTTGAGATGTGTAGTTCCATCATGGACAGGAAGCATCTTCACCCCCACCTCCTGGTTATCAGACAACATCCATAAACCTCCCCCGTCCATTATCTTACCATAATCATCATTGAAAAATGATGGGAAATCTAAGGCAAGAACTTTCGTAGACGGCAAGCTCGGAGGTAGAATACAGAAATAGAAGAGAAAAAAAAAAGTCTTAAAGAAATTATTCAATACCAGCTCATCCTTCAACCTCAAGATTTCTCAGCCCCCTTGTGGGGCATAAGTCATTCATGAAAAGAGCCCACAGGGTTTATGTAGGAGATCAAAGCCATAAGTGCAAAGGATATAGATCGGCCTGGCAATGCTCGTTCCATGAAGAAGAGAAGAAGAAAAACTATGTCCTACTTTTCAACTTGAAAACTGACAGATGATTTATCGTCAAGTTCTCATTTATTTCACCTGCACCAAATACAAGTGGAAAAAAGGTTTTCTCTGCGAGCAACAAGCATCAAAAGTGTAATTTACATGTCAATGGACGCATAAGACATGCACAAGGCCAAATTGTCAATAAACGAGACGCTGGTTACAATGTAAGAATGTATAAAATGTGAGAAGATAAAAAAAAAAGTTTCTTTTGAATTCTAATTTTATTTTCTTTAATAGTTTTGGTTTATCAGTATAGTTTGGCTATCCTTGGCTACCAGAGGTCTAGGGCAAGGACATCACCCATTGTGGTGACCCTATTTCCAGAAAAACCATTAGCTGGACAAAGTTGGAGGATCCTCAGTTCATAAAGAAGTCCACCATTGGGTCCAACTATTTGGACAAGACAATCAAAGAATCGGCCCAAGAGACCTTACATGACATATTGATGGATCTTAATATTCTGATGGGCACCTGTTCCAAAGACTCTTGAGGGTTGGGAATAATGAAGCTCAAGACTCAATGACTGAAGACTAAATATCTTCAATATCATAAAACAATGTAGCAGCCTTGAATTCGTAGTGCTGTTTTGGGTCTGCTTACATTTGAGGGCATCTGTCAGGTTGTGTTCTTTTGTCGATTTTATTTGTCTTGTCCGTTGACCACAGTCTCATGGATCCATCGACAGAGACCAATCAGTTGGAAAAGTTCATCTTCCACGAGCTTGTTTATAGACACGTTACTAGAAGACCCAATATACACAGCCTCCCGTGCCTTAGTTTACGGCCATTTTTTGTTGTTTAGATGGATCACAGATTTGCAACTTTAAAACTATTGGAAGGGCTTGACAGGCAATGTCACAACAAGGTAATCTCCAACATTGATATTCTGCCATTGCTGAGAAGTACAATCAGCACAAACTACGTACTTATAGGGTTGGAGACTGAGATTATATAAAAGTGTCATCCTGTATCTAATAACATAAAAGAAAAAAAAGAAAAATAAAAAAAAAATCATAACTATAATCCTTAGTGAAAAGTTTTTAAAAAATGACACGTTGTTCAATGAGTTCCAAAAGATTTGTAACACAGCGACCTAAATATACTGTAGGAGAAAAATATGTGCACCCCACAGAAGGGCTCATTCAAAGGTGAAGAGCAGAGATCAGTCCTTTACTGTTATAACAGTCTTCAACTTTTTTAATCAAAAATTTGAATGACAACTGTTAGGTATTGAGTCCTAAGAGCAGTAATGAGGTCAGGAACGAGTTATCACTTCAAAGAGCCTCCGCAGACCAGTAGTAAAGTACTTTGCACCACCTTAGTTGATGAATGGTTTTGAGATCTCAAGTGTATGTTCCACCATGGAGACCCAATCCAATAACTTTGTACAGGTGACTTAAATGACTCCAGTAATTGGCTCTGTACAGTTCATGCTTAGATAATCCAGGGAGTTAACCAGGTAAAACCACCATGAACAGGAATCCTGGGAGTAGTCAGGACTCAAAACAAAGTTATGAGACCCAGGGTCCAACAGGTGGACTGTTATGTCCTGTTAGACTCTTGATAGAGTCCTCTGGGACTAATAGCATTATCCTTTGTTTCTAATGGCAGTTTGATGCTCAGTAGAGGGTTTTGAATAATTTTACACACTATGCATCTAATCATAGAATCTTACTCTGTGGAGGAGCCATGGTTGTTGGCTTGAATTTTTGCTTCTGATGGGGGTTCATTGAAGTGACCAGGGCCCCTTTTTAGAAGAGGGTGCACACACATCTGCATTATTTATTTACTATGAGAAATTACTACTAATGGGAGGTAATTTCTATTTCATTTAATCATATAGTAGAGCCATTGTCACGTCCCCTAACCGGCACAGTCCTTCTCTGCAGCACCACCAAAGTCAGGTTATTAGGGGACGTATCAGGTATCTAGGTGAGGGAGGGCCGGCCAGTCAGAGCCGACGCTCACTCATTGGTCATGATGATGTCACCGATTATGTGACACCAGCAACGTCCCGTGACCAGCCTATTTAAAAAGGTAATCTGGTCAGAGGTTGCCTGTGATTGGTATATTCCTTTGTTGCTACTACTTGATTCCTGACTTTGGCTTGTACGCTGACTCTGACTTGTGCCTACCCCTTGGATTTGATGTTATCTCCTGGTTTTGACCCCTGGATTGCATTGCTGGTTCTGATTCTGGTTTGGACCCTTGAGGTATTGAACTCAGCTTGGTACATCTTTAGTTCTGTGTTCTGTCCACTGTGCCATTCTGTCATTAGTCGTCTGTATTTTGTCTCTCTGTCTCTCCCTTCCCTGATTCAGGCCCTGCACATATATAGGAAAGGGACTGCCGTCTAGTTGGAAGCTGCCGTTTAAGGTGGATTATGCAAATAGATAGGGACACTGTTAGCTAGGAGTACAGGGTTCACTGTTCCCTACCGTGACAGCCATGTCTACCACAGCTCCCACCTCTGGAGAGAATCCATGTTTTCCTTTGTACACAAAATACCACATAGACATCTGTAGATCTTAATTAGCCTTATGTCATTGATATTGGCTATAGCATTGATGAGCATAAATAGTGCAACTTTCATACTTCACACAACTGGAAACACCCAGCATCCAATCCCTTTGAAACCCTGGAGAAGGACTGGCCATTTTGAAAAGAGTGAGCCCACCCTTACCAGTCTGGTTCACCCTCAATGGCAGGTAAAAAGTTACTTTCAAACACTAACTATAAACAAATGCAGCTATGTCACTAGTCAGTGCAAGGAAACTGCAAAAAAGTAATCTAGTGAAGAAATGTCTATAGGTGCAGTTGACTTTGCACCAACTTGGACATATGCAGGTTGATGCTTAGTGATGCCTACCTCATAGAGGGTCCATAATCACTAAGGTTCTGAAGAAGCTCTGGTGATACTTTCGAGACCTCAATAACTGTAGGACACTGACTGAACTTCTGTGTTGTTTTTTATATTATTTTTGACTAATATGATATAGAAGATGGCTGGTTGGTGCTGTCTTGATGCCCTCAGCTCTTTTTTTTTGTTTTCATGTGAACAGACCAGGATTGTCTGGAAAAAAGAATTCATATTGTGTAGGACATTTATAATGCATCAAGATTTTTTTTAAGGGACCTAAAAGATTTTAAATGTCAAACTACTTAAACCTGCTTTGTTCTACTGAATAATACGGAACTGCTGTGGGTAACCGGGTACACGAGTCATCGCTGCGGCTTTGAAGTCTTTGCATGGAGGATACATTTTGAGCATAGAACCATTGTCATGATGAAATTGTTTGCTTGTGTTTGCCGGGGAGAGAGCACACGTTGACCTTTATTTTCCCTTCATATGGACGGAGATATTCAGTTTGGTACTTAAGAGACGGAGTGACAATATACATCAAAAGCTCCAAAAAGGAACATTAAATAATGCTGCGTGCTCGAAGCAGATGACGGATGAAATTCGACTAGACATGTTTGTCTGGAGGAAATCTGGTCTGAAGACATCCTTACTAGACACGACATTGGGAATTAAATCTTCTTCATTCATTTTGGCTTGAGTAGTTCATGGTCATGAACATAAAATGACTGATGTATAGGACCACCATATATCAAGAAGGACATCTGCCACTGAGACCAATCTCTTAAAATTAGGCTACAGATCAAACAGTGGCAATAAACATTAGAAAACATTTGAAACAACCAATTTCAGAAGGACCACCCTACCAGCCAACTATTTAATATGTAGGACTTGGTCAGCTGGTATTTTGGTAGACGATTCTAGCCCTGTTAGCAGAGATGAGCTAGAGGTTGCATTAGCATCAACTAAAAATCTTTCAATTCATATCTGTGATTATATATGGCCGCCATTGATTGACTCCTATTGGAGAGAGGAGTGAACTCCAGGAAAGATTGCATGTAGTGTTTACAATGTGGTAAGAGAGTTTATGGTGACCATGAACCCACCAGTCCAAGTGGGCTGAGCTCATGTTAGATATCAATATGTCCTTCATTATTTTTTCTCTTGGCTAAACGTGCCCAGATGTAAGGCGTGTGATGAATACTCTGTCAGGAGATATTTATGCCAGAAGTATCCATATGAGGTCACGCAGTGGTTGTAATACCAGCTGCAGCCTGTCCAGATAATGTATCATAAGAAATAAGAGTCCTTAAGGAAACTTGTGGCAAGGTAAGGGTGAACACCTCTGTCCTTCAATGACAGGTCTGAAAGAAAAGCCATATTGTAGCATAGAGTATCAATAGGCAAATGGTGGACTGAACTGGGGTTCAATCTCAACACAAGGCAAGATTTGCATCCAATATTGTTGCACTAACATAACTATACAAAGGAAATGACATTGGACACATCTGGTAATTGCCACCAAAATGGTGCTAGTCCATAATAAATTTAGTGCAACTAGTACAAGTTGTTTTGATGCACTTTTTAGATGCATTTTGGATTAAACCCTTCATATGTGTTGTCGAATTGGATTAGAAATGGTGCACCTCCTTCTTAAATATAGTGCATGCCCATGGCACCAAACTTTTAATGACGATTGCATTAGTTTTCTGGTATGACCAATGCCCCCTCTTATCAAAGACAGCTATTAGAATGTGACCTACAATACACAACTCCCAAGGAAAATGAAAATCTGCCTGCAATAAGGTCTGTCCGCCCCTCAGCTTCACAAGAAAAAAAAAAAAAAAGACTGAGAAAACTGGAGAATGCACTTCTTATTGATCATAGATCATCTGCAGTTTTTAGTCGTCAGCAAAAGGTGTGGGCAGAGGGGTAATCAAGAGAGGCTGTGAATGCCTCTCAAGTGCTCTCTTTGTAAGATGATGTCCAGGGTGGAGTCTGTAGACTTATTGAAAAGCCATAAAGAGCATCAAAATCCTCGTCAATTGTGGGCCATTCAACATGCCCAGACACCGTGGTGACTAAGAATCTCACAGCTATGTAGACGCCCTGCATATTCCTGACAGAATACACCACTTTCACAGACCTACAGGATAACGCCATATCCACACAATGGAGATTGCAGAAGGAAGATATACACCTCTTATATCAGGACTCGGAAGGTCAAGTAAAATATAATAAAAAATGTTGACTAATCAAGTCATAATCACTTCATATTGAGAAATGACTCAAGAAAAACGGGAGGATTTGGTCTCCTGTAATATCTAAAGGAAGACATACACATCAGACCATGATCATCCAATTCTGATGATTTGGGCAGGTATGACCATCTGAGGTAATAAATGGATTGGGCATTGGAGCCTCAACAAGCCTGACCCTTTGTTCTCAAAGAAGATAAGCTTCCTCAAGAGGCGTCTGGCAGTGTCTTAAGGTCCTTTTACACGGGCCGATTATCGGCCGAAAAATCGTTCCTAGGAACGCTAGTGCCGATAATCGGCCCGTGTAAAAGTGGCCCTAATCAGCCGACGAACGAGCAAAACGCTCGTTCGTCGGCTGATTGGATCTTTTGGTTTCTACAAAAGATCCAATCTGTCGGGCGCACATCGGCCTGTGTAAACAGGCGATGTGCGCCTGACAGTATGGAGCTTCCCGGCCGCACGAGTGATACAGCGATCACTTGTGCGGCCCGGCGCTCGATTCATCGGGCCGTGTAAAGGCTCCCTGCCCGAGCGCCGATATCGCTGATCGGCGCTCGGGCAGGGAGACACATCGGCCCGTCTAGAAGGGCCTTAATTCACCACTCCCCATTATGAACACATGCACATTCAGCCAAACTGAGGGGAGGGGAATCTGGAAGGAAAGCTATTGACTAAGTGAGCATTAAGTTGACATCTATGGAAGGTGCATGGCCACTTTAAATCTTTTAAGCACCTACAATGTCAATGACCAGCTTCATGGGTGTAGGTTTGGTGGAAACAATCACAACTGTCCCCAACACCAAGTAGCCTTATCGTATATCCTGCCAACAAGAAACTGGGATTATAGGGGGAGGGGGAGCAATGACTTGGCCCATTATATACTATATATGTGATGATACTCTGCAATTATTACATTAGAATGGTTTCAGGGAAATGTCAATGATTGGTATGAAAGTAGTCTTTAAAGATGAGCTGAGCGATGGTGCCTATGGCCTACAAGGGAAGAGATAATGTTTCCTTGGACTTGCAGAATCAATTCCACTGATGGTCCCTAGGTACATCAGTCTGACAATGCTGTAGGCCGTTTTCTACCTCCATGTCTCAAGATATTGTATGGAAGCACACTATTCCATTGCAGGTCATATCATGGAGATATAGTCAGTGGCACCATAGAGCGGCACACACATGAAAGACACACACGATAGAGCCTTAGTGTATGCCAGTATGACAGGGATCAGCAACCTTCGGCACTCCAGCTTCTATGAAACTACAACTCCCAGCATGCACACTTACTTGACTGTTCTTGTAACTCCCATAGAAATGAATGAAGCACTCAGGGAGTTGTAGTTTCTGAACAGCTGGAATGCCGGAGGTTGCTGATCCCTGCTGTAGAAGCTTGGACCAGATAGCTCTGTGGTATGTGTGGTGTGAGTCCTTATGGTACTTACTTCAACTTTTTATTTTTTATTTTTACTACTTAATGACAAAAATTAAAATTAATAATTATGAATTTTCTAAAAGTAAATGCAGGAACAATTTGCAGTCATCAAACAAACAATTTCAGAGAAAAAATAAATATTTTTGTCATCATTCTTCATCAACATAAAAAGTTAAAAATAAAAATCTTTAGAGGAACATCTTGAGATATGAACAACTACAAGGTATTCATAAAAATGTAATAAAAGTAATTAAAAAAGTTACAAAAACAATCAAGCCGGCATGGCTGTCATAGGAGTAACCATCATCCGAAAGGAAATCTTTACGCATAACAACTTAACTCGTGAAATCATAAATTCTTGAGAAAGAAGCCGAAGCTGAAAAAGACATCTGGGGTTATACAAACACAATATTCCCAGAATTACCGATAGTCATGGTGTCTCTTCGCACTCTCGTTTCCATGGTCAATGTTGATGTAAGTCGTCTGACCCTCTAATCAATGGCTACGGCAAAAAAGTTGGCACTCGAGAGTAACTGGCGTTAATGAAATGTTTACAATTAATCTTGGGCACAGGTTTTCTTCATTTACGACCAGGTGACTCATTAGGAGGCCATCAGCTCAAGCTTCAGGAAATCCAGCACCTGCTCATAACGTCATAAAGAAGACAAATGATGAACATATAAATAGTTTTCCCTTCATTATTATGATGTTAGATAACACAAGATCAACTAAGACATAGCTGGGCAAACAGGAAGTACCCATATATCTTCAAGATCAAAGCCAAGAATAGATAGGAAAGGTCCTAACTACCTGTCATTAACCAGATGTGGTTGAAGAGGGTCAATTGGCTTCAGATCGGCTATCCATTACTGGCAATGCTCTTCTTCATGTGTTTCATAAGATGCGTCACTATGACTCAAGACTGGGTCAATGTTGGTGGAAACTCCTCAGCAAAAATATGGTGGCTCAGTGCCAATGTTATAAAATGGGTGACTTACACTTACTATACACATTAGGAATGGCCAACTGGAGGCTCTCAAGCTGTTGCAAAACTACAACTCCCAGCATGCCAACACTGCCTACAGCTATCAACCTACATCAGGGCATATAGGTTGATAGCGAGCCTCAGGTTGCTATTTAAGCAAATATAGCTAAAGGGTTTGCTCATCAGAGACAACCCCATTCAAAATGCTGTCCTTGGGTTGACCAACACCCATCCTGACACCCCTCTAAAGAGGAGATTTTGCCAGTGGGAGCTCTGTTATTATACAGCGGCCATTTGGATAAATGGTTCGAGTCTACCAAAATGGGAACAGCCTGCACATAGTATCTCTCTGTACTGGTATATAGAGGGGTTTCCAATGGAGAACCCCCCTATACAATATCCATATGCTCTAAAACATGGACAAGGGTTGTTTTCATGGGAAGACCTCCATAAGCATTGCCAGATGGCGTCACCATGACACCCAACACCAGCTAAGCCAAGTACTCTTCTGCTCTCTTTAAAATCTGGCATCACCACTTTATCACATAGTTGTAGAATCCACTAGTAGTTATTTTAGAGAAGAACTAGACACTGGATTTCATAGACATTTAAATACACGGAGATGAGTTCAAGGCTGCAGCTATTTATGCATAAAATGTCATTAACATGCCCGGCAATGCAACTGTCAAACCCATTTGGGTGATTAACAAAGTGTAAAGTGTAATCCACTTGTCGACACACAGACGAAATCTACTTTTGTTCTTCACTTTCTTTTTATTCCCTTGAAATTTTATTTGCAGCTTTTTTTTTTTTTTTGCAGGGTCCAAAGTCAAGATGTATTTCTCAGTAATAATTCAAAAACTGTTAGAGCATAAACAAAACACGTTGCCAATTCCAGCAAAACCACAAGACGTAATCTTAAAATGCAGCAATGTCTTAAAAAGCCTTCTCTATTCTTTTCCGACTGATAAGCAGACACTTCCAAGTCCATGGAGAATGCTCTATTTCTGCTGTGTTTGACCACCGTAACCTCTGATCATCGTCTGGTCAAGGAAGTCAATATTCCAGTAGATTTCCCTCAGCTACAGAAGTTCCTTGATTAAATCTCCTCTTAAAAGCTTTTGATGTTTCTGGAATGTTATCTTTTGCAGCGGTTGCTTGAATTGTTCTAGTCTTACAATGGTTAATTTAGAAAGCTGCAATGGGAAAACTTTTAGAAACAAGGACTAAAAACCAAAGAACAAACTCTCCTCAAGCCTCAATGACGATGCCTGTAAGTTCGGTAAAGCCAACAAGGGATATTACATGACCAAACCACGTCAAGGCAGGTGCAAGGCTGAGGACATCACTGACACCATCTCTGAAGGAAACAATAGGATTGGACAACTCAACCTGATAGTCCATGACCTACCCCAACCCATAGTAGATATTGGAGTCTGGTGGCCCTCAACTCAAAATCAACAGAACCCACTGGTTCAACAGCTCAACAGTTTTAAAAAATGACAACTAGATCCTTTTGGTTGCACTTTCCCGTTTCCATGAAAAGGTGATTGGGAATGAAAGTCTCATCGTGCAGAGAAAAACCAACCAGGCAATGAGATATTCTGACCAACTGATCATTCTGCGTCTGGATTCTGAGACCCCACCAGTGATAAGCTTTTACCAGTGCAGGCTTCCACCAGTTATACATTAAGTATTACACATGGGGGTTGGACCAGGTCCAACAGAACAAGAGCTTTTCTCTGTTAGTAGCTCTCCAATTTTACAATGAGGTCCAAAGTGTGGGGCTCCTCTCTATGACGCCTGTACTGTATGTCCCAACAGGGTTTACACAATGGAGTTGTCTTTATTAGTAAATCCATTTTACTGACATCTGCTGTCAATCAGGGTTAATACATGAGTGCAATTACACCCTAATCTTGACAATTAATTATTATTACATCACTATATGTTACAAAATTAAAATTAATAACCACGATTCTTATAGAGGACAAGGCCACCCTACATAACTATTCAATAAATTACAAATATTGTGCTATAACTATAAAATAAACATTACAATTTAATACACTGCTATGGATTATCTCCATGGTTACAGACTACAAACAAATCCAATGTAGTCTGATCATGCAGCCCTGTGCTAGTTTTATTCTACTCTTACAGTAGAAGACAGGGGTGGATTGGCCATAGACAGGGAAATTTCCTGGTGGGCCGATGCCAAGGGGGCCACCGGAGTCCTCCTCACGGCCGGCAAGTGGATGTTCTTGGGGATGTATTTTGCGCTGTTGGTGGCAGTATTTTGTGATGGACTGTGGTATTTGGTTCTGTTGGGGCGGTATAATGTGCCAAATATGGTATTGGTGGCCCTGCTTTCCATCAACCTGGACCTGACTACAATATGGGGCCACTTTTACTATTTTTTCTAGGGCCACTTTAAAGGGGTTGTCTCACTTCAGTAAGTGGTATCTATCATGTAGAGAATGTTAATACAAGGCACTTACTAATGTATGTTGATTCTCCATATTGTTACCTTTGCTGGCTGCTGGCTACCTTTTTCTATCAGATTATACATTGCTCGTTTCCATGGTTACAGACCACCCTGCAATCCATCAGTGGTGGTCGTGCTTGCACAACATAGGAAAAAACACCAGCCTATGTGAGCTCCCATAGTCCCGACCACCAGAGAGGCTGACGCTTTTTCCTATAGTGTGCAAGCACGACCACCGCTGATGGATTGCAGGGTGTTTGTAACCATGGAAACGAGCAGTTTGTAATGTGATGGAAAAATGAATCCAGCCAGCAAAGGAGGCAATATGGACAATCACAATACATTAGTAAGTGGTTTGTATTAATTTTCTCTACATGATAAATGCCACTTACTGAAGTGAGAGGACCCCTTTAAGTTCCCAGTCCGCCGCTGGTTGAAGAAATAGCAGAAGGAGTGGAGTAACATGGGACTACAGGATCAGATGTAAAGAGTTAGTCTGCAGTCTGCAACCCTGGATGGACCCAATCTGCATAGGTGCCAAGTACGGGGAAAAAAATAAATAGATTTTTTAGGACCATTCACTTCATTTTCTACATTAAATGCATTCAAACAATAAAACATGGAGAAAAAGTCAGATTTTCCTACAAAATGACCATCCCATCCTCTGCGGTTATCTAGACTATTGGAGACAAGACACTATTCGATTTCGTAATTGCTCAAATGTGCCCTTTGTTTGGATTAAGTCTCTCAAAAAGGTCCGTAATGACAGTTGCATGCTGGGTAGAAGGATGTTCCACCAGCAATTATCCTGTTTGACAGATTAGCAAATGGAGTATTACATTCTATCACATTCGTCTTCCGTCGTCGTGCCAGCTGATTTAATATTTAAGATGCCTAGCACATACCCCCGGCGTGATTAGCATGCCTATTGATTGGCACACGCAGATCTGTTTTCTTGACGGATGCCACTATGATCTCCACTCTCAGGCTCTTATTGATCCCTGAAACAAATATCATCCATTCGCGGTTTCATTAGGCGGCTCGCTTGTTAATTACTTATTGCTCAAACCCATTGGTGTTTCATTAAGGTGAACAAATTGATAGAATTAAACAAACAATCCAGCGGCTCGGCAGATATCTCTCCCCTCGCCCGAGCTCTTTGTTCTCCCGATAGCAGGGTGTTTTCATTATTATGACGACTTGGCCATTAATAAGATCTGCAGGATGATGAGGCTCCTCGGAAATAAAGTTGTAAATGTGAAGAGATTATTTGTGTCTTTCAAGTTGTTATTTGATTCATTTGTAAAAAAAACAAAGAAAACCATTAACTACGGCTCAAGATACATGTTTTTCATTACCGGCTCAAGTGTATGTACAGGAGTCTTAAAGAGCCCCCCGATGGATCAATACATGGTCCTTGGGACACAATTAGTGGCTTCAGTCAATGGTCCACATTTACTAAAACTGGTGTATCTTACCCAGGATAAGTAACACAATCGTTCAATTGATTTTCACCAAAATGCATTAAAAGGTGCAAGTGTCATAATACCCTTCTTTTGCAATAGAAACACTTTTGCTAAATTTTGAAAAATTTTCAGGCTTTCTTCTTAAGCAAATTTCTTAAAATTAGATTTGGGTCCAAATTGGCAATCTGATCTGAATCTCAAGTGCCCTGATTGCCTCTCTCTTATCGTAAAAAAATCAAATATTTTTGAATCTAAACTTTTTAGAAAATTCTGGTCAAATTTCCCATTTTTTTTTAGAATTGCTTCACTTATCTCTCTTCTTAGTACTAAAAGTATGTTTCCTTAAATACACAATCACCTTTTGTAGTTATTTTTGTAATCTGGGGAACAAAGAGAAAAGTTGCAAAATTTAGTGCATATTTCTTGAATGCTATAATTTACTACTTTTTTTTTTTTAAACACGGTTTACCAAACAACCTGCTGCTTGGTAAATGTGGGAGAATGTCTGGTTCTCATATCTATTGCCTGCGTGCCAAACCAAGAGTAATCACCTCTGTTACGGGCCACCATCGGACTTTGAATTGGATGTTTGACTACTTGGCCCACCTCTTGGTCTTTTTATGATTTACATGGCGGTCTACACAGTGCATGAGAGGGGAGTAGCTACTAAGGCCTCGTCCACATTTCCATTTTTCACTGACGTTTGCTGCCCGCATTTTCCACGGACAGCACACGCACCCATTGATTTAAATGTTTCTGTTCACTGACAGACATGCACTACTTTGATCCGTGATGCGGAACAAGCACGCCCATTGAAGTCTATGGATCCGTGTTGTGTCCGTGTTGCATTCGTTTTTCACTGATGACTAATAGGAGATTCTTTGGAAACTAATTTTCAGCTGTGCAACGTTAGTAAATTATGGATGCCACACGGATGGTAAAAACGGACACACAGACCAACCACGGATCCTTCTCGGATGAAACATGTACGTTTTTTCCACGGACATGTCACTGACACGGAAATGTGGACGAGGACTAAGGCTACTTTCACACAAACGTTGTGTTTTGCGGTCCGCAAATTGCGGATCCGCAAAAAAAACGCATGGCGTCCGTATGGCATCCGTATTTTTTGCGGATCCATTGTAACAATGCCTATCCTTGTCCGCAAAACGGACAAGAATAGGACATGCTCTATTTTTTTTGCGGGGCTACGGAACGGGCATACGGATGGGTACAGCACACAGTATGTTCTCAGTATTTTTTGCGGACCCATAGAAATGAATGGGTCCGCATTTTTCATGTGAAAAATGCGGATCGGAGTCCGCAAAAAATACTGTCGTGTGAAAGAGGACTAAAAGTGAGGAAATAGCAGTCATGCCCAAGCCCTGGTGCCTGATGGGGCACAGAGGCATCTCTAAACATAGCAAGATAGCACTATTATAACTGGCATATGGCGCAGTTTCATTGCCCTCTACGCCTCTGGTCCAAACTTGTTAAATGATAGCAATGTTAAAAGGGTTTCCACTCCTGGACCTGGAATGATCATTAGTGGGGCAACCATGATTCCGAAAATGTTCAAAGTCAAATGGTCAATGGTCCGGTCGAAGCAGAGGTGAATATACAATCAATGTACCCAACATGGGTGCAACTTCTGGTCTGGATCTTGTCAATGAACTTGCCCAATGTAAAAGTCCTTTGTTTACCTTTTCTCATTTCCCTTTAATGCATTGAAATTGAAATGTATTATATGTGTTTTAAATGTTTTTTTTTTTTTAATTTACACGTTTTTTATAACAAATTTAAAAAGTTTGGTTCTTTACAAAACAGCAGCAGAACTAAACCTACAGTACAATCCATCAGATGGTGCATTTTCATATCGGACCCAATCGCTGGGTCATATACTCATGGAGACATGCGGATATTGATGGAGGATGTCTCTATTAAAATACTTTTGACTGCCCTCTGATCCCCTGTAATAATTCTCTTTGACTGTATAAGGTCATGAAGCTGTGAACATATGGATAGTAATGTAGTAAATGATGACGCTCCATTTTGCAGATGGTCATAATATGTGGACCTGATCTTCAGAATGATCACTGGAATCATATTCTACCTGGACTAAATTACAATGATTACACAAGAAGCATCACCATCAACCTATTATGTGTGCTTCTCCTGCACAAGCTCATTGCCATCTGTCCTCTAAAATCTAAAAATAAACATATCACATGAGGGGATGCACATGTAAAACAAACATACGAGTGCGGATTTTATGAAGGTGATCTGCAAGCAGCCAATCTGTATCTCTCTGACCAGATCTCCATTTTCCACCATTACATATGATAATTAGATCACCCTCTAGATCCTCTACGGTGTCCAAACTCTAGTGCTAACTAGATCACTCTTCTGAACCCACTTTCTAGGGATGAGCGAACCCATGGAAGTTCAGGTTTGCCGGGTTCGGCCGAACTTCAGGTCAAAGTTTGGGTTTGGGACCCGAACTTGACCCGAACTTTACCCCGAACCCCATTAAAGTCAATGAGGACACGAACTTCACTTTATTATTTTCCGTTATAAGATGGTTATAATAGAAAATAACAGCATTCTTAAGACAGAATACTAAATAAAATGGCCATTCAGGGGTTAAAACTAATTAAAAAAATAATAATAAAAAGCTAGTATCCTCTTCTTTCTTCATGGACCTGCGATGACGTCACCACACTTGACAAGTGGTGGGCGCAGTGACGTCATCGCAGGTCCTTTTATAGGTCCTGCAGAAAAAAGAAAGAAGAGGATACCGGCTGCGCAATTAAATGGATGAGGTCAGTTTTTTTAAATCATTTTTAACCCATGAATGGCCATTTTATTTAGCATTCTGTCTTAAGAATGCTATTATTTTCTATTATAACCATGTTATAATGGAAAATGATAAAATCACCCGAACACCGAACGCGTACTTTAGTAAAAAAGTCTGTGTTCGGGTCCAGGTACCTGAACTCGCAAAGTTTGGTAGAACCCAAACTTTGCAGTTGGGGTTCGCTCATCTCTACCACTCTCTAAAGCAAGAACCATCTACTGACCTCTAAAATTAGATGAAATTTCTGATTCTGACCTTTAAATCAAGTTGACTCTGCTCACCTCAAGCTCTAAAATGAGAAGATTTTGCTGCCGCCAGCCTTTAGATAAGATGACTCTGGTAATCCCAACCTCTAAAGTGGGATCACTCTGCCAACCCACACTTCTAAACTGAGATAAGTCTGCTGAACCTACCCTGTAAAGTGAGATCACTTTGCTGACTCCAGCCTCTAAATTGAGATGACTCTACTGATGCTGGCTTCTAAAATGAGATGACTCTGCTGACTCTGACCACCAAAATTAGATTATTTTGCTGATTCAAATGTCTACTTATAATTATATCCCTCTGCTACCTCTACCTCGTATAATGAGATAACTGCTGACTCCACTCTCTAATAATAGTTATGATTGTGTTAATATCACCCTCTGTAATAATGAGATGACTGTGCTGACCCTATCAGTCTACACAGCAAAGCTGAAATCAAGCTTTAGAGATATAGAAATATTAGTCTACTGTCTGTGCCCCAGTAATCAGAATGGAATACTGTAAACATATCTTTAAAAATGTGTCAGATAAATTATTCATTTCAATGATTTGCCATTTTGTGATGATGCCACCAATTGAAAAGTAAAAAATAAAGTAAAACTTCACTTTCAAAATCCTACTCAGCGCAGGTATTTTTGAGCATTCATGTATGTAAGCTGAATCCAAAATGATGAACTGGTAAATAAGACCTCATCCCGTCCTCTTCTCCTCTGATATGTTTGATCTCGTTCTGCCTCAGAATTCTGCAATCAATGATTTTTTTTTAATGTTTTCTATAAAATGTAGCACGGTTTAAATTCTACAGATCCTTGAGTCTTATTGATCCTTCCTTTTAAGTTGTACCTTTAGCTCCGTGATGTGATTTTGCTCATGATATGGTTACAAATGTAGCAGCCTGTTTAGTAATACCAATCACCTCCAACTAAGGCAGAAAAAAAGAAGCATAAAAACATTCTAAAAGCCGGCGAGTGCCAGGATCAGATTTGTCAGCGGCTGGAACAGCGTCCTTAGTTTACGGGAATTACCGATACTGTACATTCAACTGCAAATCAATGTGTTAAAGTAAATACAATTTATGTGACTTCATTACACCGCGCTGCAAATGCAACCTCACCTTTTCTGGATTTAAGATGTCAGGGGCCCAAAACGGACGACACAAAATCAATATCTCACTGTAGCTTAAACCCAGCAACAAAACTAGCTAGAAAAAATAGAATTTCTGAGCCATCGAGATAATTCTGCACAGAGCAGCTCCTGACTGGCAATGAGGAGGGACAGCTTGATGAATACAAAAATATTTAATCAGCTTAATTAATATTTGAAAGGTCACAAGTGCACAAAAGAAAAAAAAAGTGAAAATGCACCCAGCGCCGTCTAGCAATTTTTAATTTTAATAAAAAAAAAAAAACAAGCAAAGAAATAAAAACTAAACAAAAATTCGATTATGAAAGCGTTTTTCCAGTGCCAGTCAGCTGGAATAAGAAGTAAAAATAACATGGAGATCCTTGGACATACATATCCATGACCTATACTGTGTGATCCCACAGTCCTCCAGCGCCAAGAGCTGCCTTGTACTCCAGTAACTGGAGGAATGGCTTCATAAGTTCCATGTGAAAATGCTTAAAGTGACGTTTTGAGAAATCGGTTCTACTAGAGCCCATTGGATGCCCGTGCTCAGTCTACTGCTCTTTTGCATGTTTTTGTACAGAATAACTTTGTTCAATGGAATTTATAATGGAGGGGATATTATCATAGGTAAAGTTTTGAAAGTACCTCGTACAAATGAATCTACTCAACATGAGGCAAGCAGAACCATTACTATTTGGCTTGTTGGCCAAAATCTATCCCGCACCTATCAGACAATGGGGGAATATCCTAGCGATATGCTCCCATTGTCTAAGATGGGAATATGCCTTTAACCCACTCTCTTTCTATCAAATGTTTTTGACATGTATTCAACAAATTGATCGGTCTGTGTATGGGGCCATAGAAGGTGCAGAGGTAGCAGTAATACCAGAGCCCCAATGCTTGTGGGGGTCCAGTGTGACATAAGAAGACACTGGGATTATAAATGGAATATGGTGGGGGGGGGATCTGATACAAAGTTTGCATTGAGACTTTCTAATACCATTTCTAATACTGGTGCCTTCTTATGTTGTGTGAACAGAACCTTATGTTGTGGAAGGGCCATTGTTGTGATCAGAATCTCAACCTCCTTGGGTTCAACTGAAAGTGACCCCCCCCCCCCCACTAAGAATCATTAGTCCTCCATTGATTTGATAGAGTGGTCTTTGGATAGATGTCATACCCCAGGAGGTACAGTACAGCACAGCATGGCCTGTGTTACTCCTATAGTTGTGATAATCGGAGGAGCAGAGGAGATTGAATGTACTCATCAGTGGAAGAGCGTAGCCATGGGGGATGGTACGTAGTAACGACATGTGTTTTTGTTTTTTACCGATTTTCTTGTTCTCTTCCCCCTCCATAGAAATTAAAGGGAACCTGTCATCAGGAAATTTATTGTCACACCAGACACACTGCCTTGTAGGGCTAGCTTAGATGAATTTAATGATAGCTTTCACTAAGCGACCCGTTGCTTCATTCTGGAGAATGAAATGCCCTTTTAAACCATATGCAAATGAGAAGTTAAGTGCATCAAGGGAGGTTCTAAGTGACTGTGTGCACACTCCCTCCTTCTGCTTCCTCTGCTAGCCCCTCCCTTCTTTCTTCTTCTTCTTGATTGACAGGACCGGGCAGTCTATACAGATTATGCAGGGACTTGGAAGTAGAGGAAAGGTCTAGCAGAGGAAGCAGGAGGAGCAATAGGGTGTAAAGTGTCTTGGGCCTGCCCCGGGTGCACTTAATGGTCTATTTGGATATGGTTTAAATGTACTTTTTCTCCAAAATAAAACAACAAATCACTAAGTCGTTGCATTCAGCTGAGCTACCCCTACAAAAACATTGTGCCTGGTGTAACAGGGGACAAATTTCCTGGTGACAAATTCCCTTTAAGAGGAGAACTCAGCATTTAGGAGGGGTATAACTGCAGGCAGATATAACATTAGGACTCTTGGAATTTTCTTATAGTTTTTAGCATTTTACTATTGCACACAATACATTGCTCCATTTCTTTAGTGAAAAGCAATGTCCCTCTACAAACATCTGTAACAATCTTAGTTATTTTTGGCTACCGCTAGAGGGCGATCAGAGAAGGTAAATACAGGCTGACCCCTAATTTTGGCAGCAGAAAACAAAATTTTGTCTGCATATGTATTATAGGAATAGGACTGTTACTTTGTATTAAAGAAAAAGAACTTGATAACTTCCGAGCAAACCAGTTCAGAAGGAACCGGGTTCAGTTCAAACTTTGCTACTTTTTGGACTGCAGACAAATAAAAAATTTTTAGATTTCAGACGAATCCACTAAAACGTCATGTAGCACCATTTTACTGCACATGTCTGCAGGAAAAAAGCACTAGGGAGGAAGAAGAAGGGTCTCACATGACCATGAGAGGAAGTGGGGGTGGGCTTGTCCTGATTGGCTCCCAGGCTGACAGGCAGCCTGGATGAGCCAATCAGAGCTGCAGCAGCAAGGAGGTGACCTAGGAGAATGAGCAGAACGTCATTCTGTGCTGGGCTGTGAATGAGGGTGGTTGTGTCTTACAAAGTGTGCCATAATCTTAGTGTGCCAGGAAGAGTCAGAAATCAATCAAGCTTGTACTCTACTGCCAGAGAGAGTGAAGGGAAATGCTGAGATTACAAAGAAGAATTGTGTGTGTAGAATAGGAACATGCAGTGAAGCTGTCAGCCAGGTAGTGAGAAGTGAGGAGCTGAGGCCGCTGCGCCTTCTAGCAGAACTGCAGCTGCTGCAAACCTCAAGAGTCTGAACTGAACTTTTTCAAAAATTTGGCACACTGGACTAGAAACTAAACTCAACTGGTTCGCTCATCTGGTCCGCTCATTTGGAAACATTTCCAAAAATAATTAGAAACACTTTCTTACATATTGTAACTTCTGATACAATTCACTGCAATATAGCTCTATAGATACTACAAGGTCCCATCACAGGGAGTCCTGATGTTCTCTGCATTATCTGTGATTCTCCTCCCAGCGATGCTACACACTCGTAACTGCAGAGATTGAGACGTCTCTATGGGATGTAATTATATTTGTTACAAAATTATTCACTTCCAGAGGAAATTGGATAAAATGAAACAATTCTATTTGTAGATTTAATATTTCATTCTGATAGTAAAACATGGACGGGACTGAAATGTTCATCTGTTCTAAATAAAGAAAGTGGAACTCCGACCGCTGGGGGGTTATTTGCAGTTAATGGGGAAAAATAATTTCTCTCATTAACTTTTATTGTCTTTTTTTGCTGCATGCGATGGTTAATACAAGTCTGGTGAGGAGGATCCTCTGCAGTCTTCATGTCCTTTGAAAAGGAGGCTATCTGAGGCTAGATTATGTGATCCTATAAGCAGGGGCATAGCTAAAGACTCATTGGCCCTGGTGCAATAGTTTTTGGGCCCTCTTCCCTTAGTGCTTTGCATCCAGGGAAAGGAGTGCCAGGGGGACTTCATAGACGGCACCCCCCCCCATGATGCCGAATTCTTGACCTATCCCTTTCCCTCCAGCCAGTGGTGTAACTTGACCAGCATGCTCTTTCTACAATACCGGTGTGTTCTCATGTGGCACAAGGGTCTTTGGGCCCCCTCAGGCTCCTGGGCCCGGTAGCGACTGCTACCTCTGCACCCCCTATAGCTACTCCCCTGCCTATAAAAACCCTACCAAGGAGTCAAGTCATGGAATTGACTTAATGAAAATTCCGCTTATGGCCAGTTCCATGGAGTTCCACATTTCAAGGTCGTACTTATATGAAAGCCTTGATTTCCATACCTGTTAACGATTGAACGTGACATTATTGCCCAATCCAGCCAACATCGCCCATAAAAGTATTCACTATATATAGGGTTATAGCAGACATTGGTAGCTAATCACTGCAAACAGCATAGGTGTGCTCCTATCTCCAGAACAGGGGCCCCAAAAGTGAAGGATGGTGCACCACGCTCTCTATTCATTTCTATGGCGGGCCCGAAAATAGCTGCCGGAGTGCACTTGGCTATTTTTGGAGGTCTCATAGCAGTGAATGGAGAGTGCACTGTGCATGCATGGCCACCTCTCCATTCACTGCTATGAGACCGTCAAAAACACTCAAGCGCATGGCTATTTTCAGAACTACCATAGCAGTGATGGGTGGGTGCGCTCAGGGGTGCACCACCAATGAGGCCAGTTGAGGCAATTGCCTTAGGCAGCAAGACCTAGAGACAAGTGGGGGCAGTGGCAGGCTGTGGGAATATCTCTCTATATTCAACTGTATCACAGTATGGCTTAAACAGTACAGCTGGAGGGGTTGGGCGCTGTTTCAATTTTCACAGAAAAGCTAGATGCACCCCTTGGCACGCTCCTTTATTTTCGGCCATTCTGGAGACAGGAGTGGATATCAGAGGTGGGACCAGCACCTATCTGACATTGATGGCATGTTCTTGCAAGAAGAGACAGCCCGGTTGAAGGGGTTATCCCATGACTAATGTAAAAAATGAAAATCAGACATCATACACATACATGACAATCTCTTTATAACAAAGCTAGAACCAGCCCTGTACCTCACATGAATCCAGAGATCTCCTCATTCATTGTTCTGCTAGATTTATATCAAGCTGACAGCTATGGGGAGTGTGTTTTCTGCTGCAGCTTAGGAGGCGTGTCTCCGCTCTCCCTATCACAGCTTAGGAGGCGTCTCAGATCTCCCTATCACAGCTCAGGGGGCGTGTCTCAGCTCTCCCTATCACAGCTCAGGAGGCGTGTCTCTGCTCTCCCTATCACAGCTCAGGGGGCGTGTCTCAGATCTCCCTATCACAGCTCAGTAGGTGTGTCTCTGCTCTACCTATCACAGCTCAGGAGGCGTGTCTCATCTCTCCCTATCACAGCTCAGAGGGCGTGTCTCAGCTCTCCCTATCACAGCTTAGAAGGCGTGTCTCAGCTCTCCCTATAACAGCTCAGAAGGCAGTTGAAAGATGAAACTGAGCATGTGCGGCCTTCTCAGTGAGCAGGACAAAGAAATAAGAAAAAAACAGACAGCAGGTGGCACTATACTGATAGATTTCAGTTAATAACTCAGTGGCTATGCTAAATTTTTAATTACATGCAATTACAAAACTATTCAAAACCAGGGGCTGGTTTGAAAACTTTAAAATATTTTTTGTGGGACAACCCCTTTAAGGATACATTTTTTTTAAGCTAAACCCCCTTTGAGATTGAGGACAATCCTGAAAACATAGGAATGCTGGATGACAATGTCCTCCTTAGGTTTGCAGCTGAAGCCTGCCCTGGGCACGACTAATTGAAAACCGAGAAGCACTGAATGAGCCAGATGATGCCAACTCCCACCTGTTGTATTTCCTATGCTGCAGGCCGGGTTTCTCACACAAGTACTGCTTCATTGCCACTTTGTCATTACTGGCACAGGGAAGTTTTGGACAGTGGTGGATTTTCACCCATCTGCATTTCCCTCCAGAGCCTCTGTTGTTGACCTTGAATTAAAAGGTTAAATATCTCCTTTCTTGTAGTGGGGAATGTCTGGCAGCCTGTACTTGTCTACCATTGACCAGGCTGGCAGACATCAAACAAGATCAGAAAGGAGATTAAAGTAGTGCAATCATCCTTAGTGTGGTGAAGGGGCCCATGGGCCCAATAACAACTATGACCCCTGAAACTCCTACCTTCAAACTCCTGGATAAAAGTGAATTTTTTACTTTTTCACAGAGTGGCCTGAGGAAGTGCGGTGTTCACGAAACGGCTGTAGTCTGCTGTATTCCATATGTACCCACAATAAAGATAAAAGCTTTTCTACTAGAGGACGAGTGCCAAGTTGTTCTTCTTCCTACAAGTATTTCCTGGCTTTGGACATAGCGCGCCATGGATCTCCAGTTGGATGAGCCTTCTATGTGCAGGTATGTGGAGTGGTTATGTGTATGTGGGGGAGGGAGCTGTAGCAATGCCAGTCATATATACATAGTAATGTGGGGATTACTGCTGTGATGGGGCACAATGTAGACATAACTACTGTGAGAGGGCACATTGTGGATATTACTACTGTGAGGGGCATAATGTGGGCATTACTACTGTTAAGGGGACACAATGTGGGCATTACTACTGTGAGGGGGTCACAGTGTTGGCATATGTACTGTGAGGGGGCACAATGTGGGCATTACAACTGTGAAGGGGCACAATGTGGACATTACTACTGTGAGGGGGCACAATGTTAGAATTATTGTGAGAGGGTACAATATGAGCATTACTACCGTGAGGGGGCATAATGTGGGTATTACTACTGTGAAGGGCATAATGTGTAACAACTACTGTGAGGGAGCAAAATTTGTGCATTGGTACTGTGAGGGGGCACAATGTGGATATTACTACTGTGAGGGGGCATAATGTGGGCATTACTAATGTGAGGGGGCACAATGTGGATATTACTACTGTGAGGGGGCACAATGTGGACACTAGTACTGTGAGGGGCACAATGTGGATATTACTACTGTGAGGGGCACAATGTGGATATTACTACTGCGAGGAGGCACAATGGGAGCCTAACTACTTGGTGGTAGCACCAAGTTGAAAGCAATGCCCTAGATTACCCTGTTATACATAGGGATGGTTTGATCTTATAGGGCCAGCATAGCGCCCCCCGCTGGGGATTTACCAGGGACAGTTATAATCCCCTGTTTCTGTGATTATTTTTTTTGCTCTATCACCACAGTGACCTTAAAGACACCAGCGAAACCCCGGATGCGGTTGGGACCAGTTGGTTCTTTCATTTATCACAAGGTGAATTAGTAGCTGCAAATTCAGGGCTTGTGACTATTCTTACAGCTAAAACAGGCACAAAAACATTTGTAAGGATATTTTTAAATGTTATTTTTAAGCCTAAGGGGTCTGGTTGGGATTAGGCAGAGTTAGAGGTCGGGCTTAGTATACCTAAATTTGCCACTGATGTTGTCCCTCCTTCTGATTTACTAAAGATGGGAGATATGTATGTGGGTGGGTGGGGTCATCGTTCTAATCCTTGCCCCTGAGGTAGGAACTTATTAAGGATATATACAATTAAATAAGGAAAAAAAAACTCCATATCTTTTATTCCATGGTAAAACTAACAATTGTATAAGTAAAAAACAGCCTTAAAGAGATTATTTGAAGAAAGCAAGCTTGAGCTTCTCAGCAGACCACGGCCATTCATGTGGTTTTGGCAAATTGAAAAAAATATTCCAAAAACTTTTTATATATAAAAATTTTTTAAAAATGTTCCTATGGACTGAAGATGCCAATCAGGTCTTTGCGTAGTCTTAATGTTCAAGGATGCATCTGCCTATACAGTCAGTGAGGAGACAAACACAACCTCGGCACACGTCCCATCAGCATAAATATCCCGGACCGCTCTCACAGGGACAATTAATTCTAAATAGCCCATGATGTGTGTACAGAGGCCAATTTGTCTCCATAGAAAAGCAATTTCTACTGCGACTCTCTCCCATCAAAGCCACATATGAGAGGACAAGCGGGCAGACTTCACTGGAAATATGGAAGATACTTTGTTGCAAGAGAAACATTTATTATGACATTCCGGGGAAAATCCATTTGTCGCAGCCAGAAAGGCGCTAACCCCATTGTGTTAGAAAATAATTTGATTCCTGGCACTTGATATAGAATCATCTCGGAAAGAAGATCTCTGTTTAGTCACCACATGCAAAGCAATAGAAGGAAACAAATGTCTCTTTTTGCTTCCACGTCTGTCTTGTTAGTCAATAATATGGAAATAACATTTAAGGAATACACTTGCTCCAAGGTGTTAGATTGACTCTCGGCTCCAAAAATTCAAGGAAATCTATTTCCGGCAAGAAGCAATGTATGAACTGTATACCGCTGAGGTAAGGCAGCAATTTTTTTTTTTTTGCTATCTCGGCAAGATAATGAATGTGACTTGTGGAGTGAACATAGCCCCGCTGAGCCACCGTGGGGGGCTGCGTTATACTTTAATAGTTCCTGTAAAAGAAGCTTCAGTGACTGTCAGTGCAGCCTTGGGCTTCAGAGACGGAGACATCAGCGCCATCACAGATCTAATTAATTACTAACTGAGCCTAAAGAAAGAACTTAAATGACTGGAGATGAACTTAGAGCTCCAGACGTAGAGACAGAACCTGCAAAGATGTAACTGGAGCCCAGAAGGAACTGATGAGTGAGGGGGCAGCAAATGCTACCCCGTCCAGCCACACCGCGCCAATGGGGATCAACGTCTGATGTATGTAATGATGAGGCCACAATATGTGTCATTTATAGTGGGATGGTCCTATCCTTCTGTATCAGGGAGGACAAAGCCTTGTAAACATGGAAGAGCTTGGATGGAGGTACTCTGGGGAGGTCAGGAGAGATGGGCTTGATTATTTTTTATTATTTGTTAATGCTTTTGTTGAATATATAACTTATGGGTTATTTATTGATATTCATTTTAATTTCAATGTGTTTATTATTTCTATAATATAATATTATTACTATGGATACTACTACAACCAATAATATTAGTACTTCTACTACAACATCCACTACTCCTACAGCCTCTGCTACTCCTACTACTTCTACCATTACACTACTACCACTACCATACTTCTGCTACTATTACTACTACAGCTACAACCACTACTGCAGTAAATATTACTACTATTACAGCGCCTACTACTTCTACTATTACTCTACTACTACTACCATACTTCTGCTACTATTACTACTACTGCTGCTATATCTACTACAACTACTCTTCTTTCTACTACTACATCTACAACCATTACTACAGCTAATACCACTACCATTACTGCTGCTGCTTCTACTGTTACTACTACTACAACTGTTACTACTACTACCACTACAAACACTACTACTACAGCCTCTACTACTCCTACTATTACTGATGCTACTAATAATGTTGTGAAAGTGAGCTTCGGATCCTAGATTCAAAGTTGATTTGTTCAAAACTTAGTTTGAATGATGTGTGGAGATCTGTCTCTGTACAGCATAAAATGTATGGGGTCCGACAAGATGAATAGAGTTATCACCGAATAAACTTTAAAAATAGGGATGAGCGAACTTTTGAAAAGTTCGCTTCGCTTCGGCGAACTTTCGTGAAGTTCGGATTCGTACGAACCGAACCTAAAACGAACCTTGCTATAAGGGCTGAATAATTGCTGCTACAATAATGGGAGTCTGATAGGGTACAGTTTCGTTTACTTGCAGTTGCTATTACAATGAAAAAAGTGGAAAAAATCCAAGTGACTTCAACAACGGCGACGAAAAATATACGCATATTTGAGAATTTACACTAATGCGTACGCTAATGCGAACATTCCCGCACAAATAACGAATATACAGTCTAGCGTTGTCAAAGGTACGCTACTTAACTGAATATGTACGCATTAGCGTACTCATACACTGCGTCTGCGAACATTCCTACTCAAGTTACGAACATACAGTGTAGCGTTGTCAAAGGTACTTAATAATAATACTCAATAATAGTATTACTACTTAATAATGTACTCTAATGCGTACGATAATGCGTATGAACTCATAAAATGCGTGTACACATTAGTGAACATTCTCAAATATGCGTATATTTAGGGTATGGCATATGGCATATTCCATACCCTAAATATACGCATATTTGAGAATGTTCGCTAATGTGTACGCATTTTATGAATTCAAACGCATTAGCGTACATTCTCAATAAATATGCGTATATTTTGCGTCGCCGTTATTTCAGTGACGAACCAAACTTTTAGGAAAGTTCGTAACGAATCTGGCTCGTTACGGTTCGGTTCGCTCATCCCTATTTAAAACCATTTTAAAAGATGGATCTGTAGTTGGCTTCAGTAAAATCCCAAATCTGACTTTGGATCCTTGTTTATAAATGTATGAGCTCCGGCGAAGGAAATTCTTTATTACCAAAGTCTCGTGGGATTTTGGTGAATGACTTCTGGATTTGATTTTTTTTTTTTTTACTTTAAAACCATTTTAAAACATGGATCCAAAGTCAGATTTGGTACCGAGGTACTGAAGCCAACTACGGATCCATCTTATAAAATGGTTTTAAAGTTTAAAAATCAATGGCCGGAGTTATTCACCTAAGTCTCACAAGACTTCCATGATAACTCTGTTGTCACACGTCAGTGTTTTCTCAGTGATTTCCATCAGTGATTGTCAGACAGAACCAGAATCAGAGCCTCCACAGACATAAGGTATAAGGGAAAGATCTGCTCCTGTTATGTGTTTAGAGCCGCAGCTGGTTTTGGCTCAAAATCACTGATGGAAATCACTGACTGAACACTGACGTGTGAATAAAGCATAACGCTACAACCATTACTACTATAGCTGCTACTACTCCTACTCTTACTGCTGCTGCTACTATCATACTATTACTACTACTACTACTGCTACTACTAAAGCTACACTGACTACTACTATTAGTTCTACCACTACAGCTACTACTAGTACTACAGCCTCTATTACTTCTACTCTTACTGCTGCTACTACTATCATACTGTTACTACTACAGCTACAACAACTACTACTAGTACTACAGCCTCTATTACTCCTACTCTTACTGCTGCTACTACTACCATACTGTTACTTACTACAGCTACAACAACTACTACTAGTAGATGAAATCCATGACAAATGACCTTAATGAAATCTCCGATGACGTTGTGAACACTTACATGCACATAGCAGGGACTTCCACCTAACTGACAGACCATTATATAATGTCTACTGATGCCAAGTAAATAAAAAAAATCAGATGGACACCCCTGAAGTGATGTATCATGGGACACAGCTAAAAGGTTTCACATAAGACTCACATCACTAAATTGAATGTCAAAAATAAAATCATCAGATAAATATCTTGATAACTTGGAAGTATCCTCCCTGCCCATCCCCACCGCGCTCTGTGTAGACAATGACTTACACTGTGATGTACGATCCGTCAGTATGTATCCAGATAATAACATTTATTTATAATAAAACATCAAAAGAAACTAAAGATTATAACGAGGTCTCTGATACTGGACTGGAGGCAGCCGTCACATTTCACTCCATCGGACGATGTTTGGACAATGTGGACGTGACTCATGTTCCTGATGGAAGCCGCTCCGGCTGGGATAATTGGTACCACAAAGCCGCCTCATGTTTAATAAGATGACAGAACCTAAGAGAAGCAGAATCTAAATATTTGCTTTTACCAACACCTACAGTATTTAATTTACAGCAACTAAAATAGTGCAACTAATATGCGGAGAAGCAGATGTCTCATGGAGTCTATCACTGCCACCCTGTTCTTCACATTCCATGGGAGAGCACCGACTGCCACAGGACTGTACATTGTGGAACATCATTGGTGTGCAAAGACCATAGGAGAGCACCGACTGTCACAGGACTGTACATTGTGGAACATAATCGGTGTGCAAAGACCATAGGAGAGCACCGACTGTCATAGGACTGTACATTGTGGAACATAATCGGTGTGCAAAGACCATAGGAGAGCACCGACTGTCACAGGACTGTACATTGTGGAACATCATCGGTGTGCAAAGACCATAGGAGAGCACCGACTGTCACAGGACTGTACATTGTGGAACATAATCGGTGTGCAAAGACCATAGGAGAGCACCGACTGTCATAGGACTGTACATTGTGGATCATCATCGGTGTGCAAAGACCATAGGAGAGCACCGACTGTCACAGGACTGTACATTGTGCGAACATAATCGGCTGTGCAAAGACCATAGAGAGCACCGACTGTCACAGGACTGTACATTGTGGAACATAATCGGTGTGCAAAGACCATAGGAGAGCACCGACTGTCATAGGACTGTACATTGTGGATCATCATCGGTGTGCAAAGACCATAGGAGAGCATCGACTGTCCACAGGACTGTACATTGTGGAACATAATCGGTGTGCAAAGACCATAGGAGAGCACCGACTGTCACAGGACTGTACATTGTGGATCATCATCCGGTGTGCAAAGACCATAGGAGAGCACCGACTGTCACAGGACTGTACATTGTGGAACATAATCGGTGTGCAAAGACCATAGGAGAGCACCGACTAGGACTGTACATTGTGGAACATAATCGGTGTGCAAAGACCATAGGAGAGCACCGACTGTCATAGGACTGTACATTGTGGAACATAATCGGTGTGCAAAGACCATAGGAGAGCACCGACTGTCACAGGACTGTACATTGTGGAACATAATCGGTGTGCAAAGACCATAGGAGAGCATCGACTGTCACAGGACTGTACATTGCGGAACATAATCGGTGTGCAAAGACCAATAGGAGAGCACCGACTGTAACAGGACTGTACATTGTGGAAGATAATCGGTGTGCAAAGACCATAGGAGAGCACCGACTGTCATAGGACTGTACATTGTGGAACATAATCGGTGTGCAAAGACCATAGGAGAGCACCGACTGTCACATGACTGTACATTGTGGAAACATCATCGGTGTGCAAAGACCATAGGGAGAGCACCGACTGTAACAGGACTGTACATTGTGGAACATAATCGGTGTGCAAAGACCATAGGAGAGCACCGACTGTCACATGACTGTACATTGTGGAACATAATCGGTGTGCAAAGACCATAGGAGAGCACCAATTGTAACAGGAACTGTACATTGTGGAACATCATCGGTGTGCAAAGACCATAGGAAGAGCACCGACTGTCACAGGACTGTACATTGTGGAACATAATCGGTGTGCAAAGACCATAGGAGAGCACCGACTGTAACAGGACTGTACATTGTGGAACATCATCGGTGTGCAAAGACCATAGGAGAGCACCGACTGTAACATGACTGTACATTGTGGAACATAATCGGTGTGCAAAGCCATAGGAGAGCACCGACTGTAACAGGACTGTTACATTGTGGGGACATAATCGGTGGTGCAAAGACCATAGGAGAGCATCGACTGTCACAGGACTGTACATTGTGGAACATAATCGGTGTGCAAAGACCATAGGAGAGCACCGACTGTCACAGGACTGTACATTGTGGATCATCATCGGTGTGCAAAGACCATAGGAGAGCACCGACTGTCATAGGACTGTACATTGTGGATCATCATCGGTGTGCAAAGACCATAGGAGAGCACCGACTGTCACAGGACTGTACATTGTGGAACATCATCGGTGTGCAAAGACCATAGGAGAGCATGGACTACACAGGACAAGATAAGGTCGGTCTTCAAGAAGCCAGAACTAGAAATCTGAGTGTAGACACGATGTATAGAGTGTTCAACTAAGCACCTTTAAAGTCAAATGTAATATACTGCAATGGGCAGTGGATGTGGACCCACTGTGCCACACAACTGATTTGAATTTGGGCTAAACCTAAGGGTGTTATCCTGCCGATTCCCTGGTTTTCACACTTTAAACCCAAGGTAAGGATCGGGACTTTGCGTCAGAGACCCACCAGGTCGCCACCTTGTAGATTAGTCCTGGTGTAGTTGGCAGAGACAACGATGCGGAGCAGCAATAGATCAGACAATACTGAGGGTCAGTGAACAGGCAGGGGTCAGGACAGAGTCTGTGCATATCCGTAAAACAATCCAAGGTCAAGGCAGGCAACAAAGGTTAATAATAATAATAATAATAATATATTTCTATTGCGCCACCATATTCCACAGCGTTTTACAAAATCATAGGGTTCATGTACAAAACAAAAGTAACGGGCTAATATACAACTGAAACACTAGCAGTGAGGGCCCTGCTCACAAGAGCTTACAATCTATGATGAATTAGGGGTGACACATAAGGTAGTTGATTGTGATAAGTAGGATTCAAGCCATTATTACTGAAAGGAGTGGTGCCGGCGATCTCCTTTGGGTTTGGGACTAAGTTTGGTACTAAGGTCAGGTATTAGAGTTTCAGAATCACTAAACAGGCAGAGGTTTGGTACATGGGCAAACATACAGGATAGCATACCTTCACTGATTAACTAGTAAACTAAGAACCTAAGCTCAGGCACCCTCCCACTGAGGAAGGTGCCTAAAATAACCAGGGACCTCCAACCATTGGCTGGGGAGGAATTAGGACATGTGCGCACTGGCCCTTTAAGAGCCAGGATGTGCACAAGCCGAATGGGCAGGGAGCGGAAGCTGGACTGGGCAGGGAAGGCTGCATCCTGATGGCCAGGCTCGCTGTGGGTGAGGAAGGGCAGTGGGTCAGGACAAGGTGACAAGGTGTCTGTCCAGAGGAATAGGGAAGAGAAGGGCACTGGCCGCTGAACTAACATATCATTTCCTATGACATGCTGGTAATCCAGAATATTTGATAATCCGGCACTTATATCGCAGCTCTATGATTTATTAGCGTGCACATTAATAATAACAGAGAGCAGCAGGTTTGCCTCCCGTTTCTATGACTTAATATACAAAGTAGATACAAAGTTTACTCAAAGGCAACAATCTATATGGTGGTTGTTGTCACTTTATAAAAAGAAATAGTAAAATGAGAATGAAAAAATGATAAAAATAGAAAGACACCCCCATGGGCTTCGAGTTTAACATCTCATTAACCATTACAGATGTATTCCGTTAATCCAGCATCTGATAGAAAGTCGCACTGACAGACCCTGTCTGACAAACCAGAGCGTCGCATTTTGGGGTCTATCCATGTCAGATTAAAGGAATTCCACTACTTTTAGAAGTCTTCTGTACTTTCCATACTGGCGGAGTTCCGATATTGGGACGCCAGGATATGTTACATTGTTACTATCTACTTTACAACATAATTTCATGTGAACTGATCCATCCCTGCTGTGCGCTAGAAATTAAAAGCCAGACAAACAGCCGATGACAGAAGTAGTGCATTAGCTGAGGGCAACATAGCAGTAACCTGCCCGGGTCAGTAATGCAGAGAGACACGAAACGCGCACTCCGTACAGAATGCCTGCAGGTCGTCTCCAAATCGCCTTTGTTTGTGGTGCTGGCTGCGATTTGTTCAGCTTATTGTTTACAAAGCCAATGCTGTACCTGTCAGCAGATATTAAAATATAGTTTTAATACAAGCAAAACATCATTCTGAGTGTTCTTGCCCCGGGTCATGTCGGCTCTTCAGCGAACACGACAATAAATGGCGAATCAACAGATATGTTTATGTCTGCTGCAAAAAGGGTCTGGAAAACAACAGAAGTATGTAGTGTGATCAATCCCTTGACAGAGACAAACAAGGGCCAAAAACAGATTTAAAAGGGGCACCATGTTATACCTACTATAAAATTCATCTGTATGAAAACTGGAGATTATGTACATTACTTATCCTGTACTGATCCTGTATCACATCCTGTATTATACTCCAGAGCTGTACTCACTATTCTGCTGGTGCAGTCACTGTTTACATACATTACTTATCCTGTACTGATCCTGAGTTACATCCTGTATTATACTCCAGAGCTGCACTCACTATTCTGCTGGTGCAGTCACTGTGTACATACATTACTTATCCTGTACTGATCCTGAGTTACATCCTGTATTATACTCCAGAGCTGCACTCACTATTCTGCTGGTGCAGTCACTGTTTACATACATTACTTATCCTGTACTGATCCTGAGTTACATCCTGTATTATACTCCAGAGCTGCACTCACTATTCTGCTGGTGCAGTCACTGTGTACATACATTACTTATCCTGTACTGATCCTGAGTTACATCCTGTATTATACTCCAGAGCTGCACTCACTATTCTGCTGGTGCAGTCACTGTGTACATACATTACTTATCCTGTACTGATCCTGAGTTACATCCTGTATTATACTCCAGAGCTGCACTCACTATTCTGCTGGTGCAGTCACTGTGTACATACATTACTTATCCTGTACTGATCCTGAGTTACATCCTGTATTATACTCCAGAGCTGCACTCACTATTCTGCTGGTGCAGTCACTGTGTACATACATTACTTATCCTGTACTGATCCTGAGTTACATCCTGTATTATACTCCAGAGCTGCACTCACTATTCTGCTGGTGCAGTCACTGTGTACATACATTACTTATCCTGTACTGATCCTGAGTTACATCCTGTATTATACTCCAGAGCTGCACTCACTATTCTGCTGGTGCAGTCACTGTGTCACATACCATTACTTATCCTGTACTGGATCCTGAGTTACATCCTGTATTATACTCCAGAGCTGCATTCACTATTCTGCTGGTGGCAGTCCACTGTGTACATAACATTACTTCATCCCTGTAACTGGATCCCTGAGTTATATCCTGTATTATACTCAGAGCTGCACTCACTATTCCTGCTGGTGCAGTCACTGTGTACATACATTACTTATCCTGTAACTGATCCTGTATCAACATCCTGTATTACTCCCGCAGCTGCCACTCCACCTATTCATGCTGGTGCAAGTCCACTGTGTAACATACATATACTTATTCCTGTACTGATCCTGAGTTACATCCTGTATTATACTCGCAGAAGCTGCACTCCAACATTCTGATGGTGCAGTCTACTGGTGTACATACATTAATTATCCCTGTACTGATCCTGAGTTACATCCTGTATATACCTCCAGGCTGCAACTCACGTACTTCCTGCTGGTTGCAGCACTGTGTACATACATTACTTATTCCTGTACCTGATCCTGAGTTATATCCTGTATTATACTCCAGAGCTGTACTCACCTATAGTACCAGGGACAGTACTTGGGAAGCAGTTTTTTGCCTGTGGTGTCAGATCTGTACGGTATTATATACATACTATAACCTATATACATATACAGACACTGGAGGTAAGTGAACACTTTAAACCTGGACCCCAACAATCAGCACATTCATGAAGAAACTGCAGAAGATGGGGGAGTGCAGCTTATAAAGCGATCACACCAGTGCTCACCATCTTGGTGTTGTCCTCATTAGATTTGATGCAAGGAATTAGAATAAAACACAGATTGTCGCTCGAGCATCTTCAGTATAAGATGGTGACGGCCAATATCTGCTCCTGCCCCGCACACTGACATATTACATGCAATCACCACAATAACAATCTCATAAAACCTCACACTACTAACCCCATTATGTGTAATGAGTATGCCGCGTCCCGCAGTCACATGACCACGGTATAAGCGAGCGCCCTATTATCTCCTGCCGCACATACAGAGGACCGGCGCTACGCTTACACATAAATGGGATTATTGGGAGTGGGTTTATGAGATTCAGGTTATTGGATGTTTATGGGCTCGTATTTCGATATGGTTTTTATAGGGGGGATCGTTATTGCGGTTTTTATTACACTGCAGTGTAAAATAGACACTAATTACTCCAGGGGTCAAAAACTCCAGTACTCCAGTTGTGGTACAACTACAACTCCTAGCATGCTCTATTCACCTCTGTGGGAGTTTCAATAAGAGCACAGCAAATGTGCATGCTGGGAGTTGTAGTTTCTCAAAAGCTGGATAACCAAAGGCTGATGACCCCTGGATAGTTCTACGCTACAGATTCAGGGCTCATGCACGCGGCCATTGCCCGGAGGCACGGGTTCTCTCTACTTTTTTGCGGTGTCTAGATCCGTCTGCAGAATTAAGGGTCCCCAGTGCACAGAATGGCCAATCAGCCGTGTGCATGAGCCCTAAGGATGAGTGAACTGTTTCTTCCAGTTTGTAACTCAGTCTGTGACCTCCTACAAAATCAGCACACTCCTCTCCTGAAATCCTCTGTGCTGCTGGGAGGACCCTGCTCCTTCCACAATGTAACTCTCAGTCTGTGACCTCCACAAGATCAGCAAACTCCTCTCCTGAAATCCTCTGTGCTGCTGGGACCCCGCTTCTTCCACTGTGTAACTCTCATCCTGTGACCTCCACAAGATCAGCACACTCCTCTCCTGAAATCCTC
Source organism: Rhinella marina (assembly GCA_900303285.1). Lineage (NCBI taxonomy): Eukaryota > Metazoa > Chordata > Amphibia > Anura > Bufonidae > Rhinella > Rhinella marina. Next base: position 271,670 of record ONZH01024834.1, on the reverse strand, counting down.
TGTGCTGCTGAGGAACCTGCTCCTTCCACTATGTAACTGTCATCCTGTGACCTCCACAAGATCAGCACACTCCTCTCCTGAAATCATCTGTGCTGCTGGAGGACCCTGCTCCTTCCACTATGTAAATCTCATCCTGTGACCTCCACAAGATCAGCACACTCCTCTCCTGAAATCATCTGTGCTGCTGGGAGGACCCTGCTCCTTCCACTATGTAAATCTCATCCTGTGACCTCCACAAGATCAGCACACTCCTCTCCCTGAAATCATCTGTGCTGCTGGGAGGACCCTGCTCCTTCCACTATGTAAATCTCATCCTGTGACCTCCACAAGATCAGCACACTCCTCTCCTGAAATCCTCTGTGCTGCTGGGGACCCTGCTCCTTCCACTATGTAAATCTCATCCTGTGACCTCCACAAGATCAGCACACTCCTCTTCTGAAACACTCTGTGCTGCTGGGAGGACCCTACTCATTCCACTATGTAAATCTCATCCTGTGACCTCCACAAGATCAGCACACTCCTCTCCTGAAACACTCTGTGCTGCTGGAAAGGCTACAAATGCATAATGAGCTGCACTAGACAATTTGGCCAGGTATTGTTGCTCTCCGTTCAGCCACTTCCTCTGGATACAATGCATATAGTTCTCTTGGCTCGCTTGGTTTCATTCTGTTATTATGATACGACACATTGTGACGGCGTATCAGAGACGGCAGAGCGTCGCACTCGGCGCATTGTCTCCTCCGTACGACACCATCAGCCACAATTATAGAAGTGGGTTCGGAGATCTCGTTTACAAGTGGGCTCGTCTGATACAATAGAGGAACAAAGGCCCTGATGTTAATTTGTTGCATTAATTTGGAGAATATACAAAGTGTCAGCGCTCTGACATCTGCCGCCGGTGTCAATGACGCTGTCAGAGCCGTCACTTGACTTCTCAGCGTTATCAGCCCTCAGAGCTATTGTGCTATTCTCAGCAGTGCACAGGGACGGGAGACGGGGGGGCGGCAGGATTTAAAGGGGCTGTAACACCTATCTGCAAATAATTAGCACATAATATGAACTGTAAATCATTTATGGCTCATTAATACGAGGGGGGGAGTGACTGAGCACAGTGCCTTCAATGCAGCTGGATTAAAGATGGGGGCGCTATTACATGGATGGCTATGGGAAATATTTGTAGACCAGTGGTGAAAAGTGGTATTGCAGGTAATAGAGAAGGGTGGTTCAGAGGACATAGCTGCTTTCTGCAAATAACAGCACCGCCCCTGATGACAGGTTGTGTGAGGTATTGCAGCTCTACCACATTGACTTCAGTGGAACTCAGCTGCAATACCAGACACAGCCTATGGACAGGGGAGGCGCTGTTTTTTTTTGGAAGAAAGCGACCATGTCTTTTTAATCCTGGACAGCTCCCACAATGCACTGCTCTCTGCTACTTGGACACTGGAGAGATTATGGATCTGGCTTTATATGTGAAGGGGAAGAAAAAAAAAGTCACATAAATTGTAAGCAATGCAAAGTAGTTACACAGTGCAAGTCAGCAGGATCAACCTTATCAAACCAAGCATGCTGCCTAATAGAGTCGATCCTGCTGATTAAAAGGATACATGTCTTCTTAAAATCGGTTGCAGCATTACCAAAGAAAAATACTTTTATTATTTATGCAAATTAGGACTTCAGTGCACTTCAAAGAGGCGGAGCCTAACCACTGGGTGCACCTCAACTTTTCAGTGCTGTTCCTTATCTGCATAATCAATAAAAGTCTTTTTTGTCATGCTACTGATTTTCACAAGACAGGTATCATTTTAATCATCAGGATCAACCCAACCCTTGGTTTGATAGGGTTGATCCCGCTGAAATGATGTGTGTGATTACTGTGCACCTACTATCAATTAACAGGTGTCCATGGCTATCAATAGTTGACGATTTTAAGCGTCAGGGTCTGTCCGCAAAGCGTCCTGGAAACGCCTCACTTCTGCAAAGGTGCACAATCCCTGTCTATTTTGAGTTTCCGTTTGCTAAAGAGTCCCACAAAATCGTATGGGTATATATTAGGGAACAGGTTAGCAACCTCCATCTGTTGTGAAACTACAACCCTCAGCGTGCACACGGGCTCAGCTGTTCTCAGAATTCACAAGTGAATGGAGCATGCTGGGAGTAGTAGTTCTACAGCTAGAGCACCGGAAGGTGCTGATCCAGTATTAGGAGAAACATTCAGTTATTAACAGCATGATGTAGATTATCTAAAGGTAAAACTGTAACAATTATTGATATAAAAAAAGCTAAAAATAATGTAAAATATAAGGAAAAAATATAAAAAATTATATTTGTTTTTGCCTTTTTTTCACTTCATGATTTACAGTGAAGGAATTAGCAGAAGGTGTTTATTCTGTTGATGTTCAATTATCAGAAACTCTTGGCAGCAAATCTGGGAAAGTTTGTTTTCCTCTCTTTTCAGGGAGCGATCTCATGCACGCCAGTCCCTCTCTTTGGCTTTTGAGTTATAATCCATCAGTCGCTTGAATTTCATGTACAAGGCACTGACTTCATCGGGGCTGCCAGGAGGTTTTACAGAATCCAAGGACTAACCTTCTTCTGCCAAAAAAAATAAAAAGTAAAAAATAAAATCCGCGCTAGAACTTAGTCACACATCTGTGACAATTGATAGACTTCTTCTGCCACAAACTCAATTAGCAAACATAATATTCTATGCAAATACGTTGGTGGTGACAATATGCTCCGGATCAGCACAAGCGAGTCAATCCCGGCGTGAAATGTTTTGTGAGTTGTATTTGTCGCTGATTGTTTTATTGTCCTTGTGAAAATCAACAAATGTCACAACAGCGGCGGCCGCTCGCCAAGGACGTGGGCCGAACCGCTCAATGGTTGGACTCGATTCCCTGCGACACAGCAAAACCTGGAATGTAGCACAAAGGGCGATCTTATCATTAATCTGCCCCCCACCTCCAGATTCATCACCCTCAGAGGGGGGAACAGACATCTGTGTAGAAAACAGGATATTATTACAGGACATGTATGCAGCTCAACTTTACTAAATTCTCAGGAACGTGAGGACTCACAGATGCTGCGCGTCATCCAATGAGAAAATGGGGGAGATATTGGCTGTTTTCATTGCGCTACAGGATATTTGAGACTTTCTAAAAATAAAAAAGCCATTGTTTTGGAAGTAAAGCAGAAAAAAAAAGTAAAATCATGGGGGGGGGGGCAATAGAAGAAAGCGTGAGAAGGAGAGAAAGAGAGAAACAAAAAGAGAAAGATGGAGTGAGAGAGAATAGAGAAATAGGAGAAAGTGTGAGAAGGAAGGAGAGTGAGAGAGAGAGGAGAAAGAGAGAAGAGATAATAGGGAGAATGTGTGAGAAAGAGAGAGAAGAGAAAAAGGAGAACGTGTGAGATGATGAGAGAGGGTGAGAAAGTGTGCGAGAGAGAGAGAGAGAAAGTGTGAGAAGGAGAGAGAGAGGGAGAGAGAGAGAGAGAAGAGAAATAGGAGAAAGTGTGAGATGATGAGAGAGGGTGAGAAAGTGTGCGAGAGAGAGAAAAGAGAAAGTGTGAGAAGGAGAGAGAGAGGGAGAGAGAGAGAGAGAAGAGAAATAGGAGAAAGTGTGAAAAGGAGGGAGGGGAGAGAGAGAAAGGGGAAATATGAGAAAGGAGAGAGAGATTGGAAAAAAGAGGGAAAGGAGAGAGGAGAGAGGGTGATAAAGGAGAATGTGTGGGAGAGACAGAGAGAGAGAGAGAGAAAAAAGAGAAACTGTGAGGAGAAAGAGAATGTGTGAGAAATGAGATAAATTAGAGAAAGTGTGAGGAGAGTAAGGAGAGAGAGCTAAAGAGGAGAGAGAGAGAGATAGAAATAAATAGAAATAGAGAGAGATTGGAAGTAGAAAGTGAGAGAAACAGAGAAAAGAGAAATAGGAGAAAGTGTGAGAAGGAGGGAAATGAGAGGATGAGAAAGAGAGGATAGAGAGTGAGAAGGTGTGTGAGGGACAGAAAGAGCAAGAGAGAAAAGAGGAAGTGTGAGAAGGAGAGAGGGGGGGAGAGAAATAGGAGAAATTGTCAGGAGAGAGAAGAGAGTTGGAAAGAAGAATGTGTGAGAAAAAGAGAGAGAAGGAGAGAGAGGAGAGTGGGAAAGGAGAATGTGTCAGAAAGTGAGAGAAGAAGAGAGAGGAAAATGTGTGAGAAAGAGAGATATGGTTGAGATGAGAAAGGAGTGATGAGAGAGGACAGAGGGTAGACGAGAAAGAATTCTCCAGGCATTCAAAGTAGGGCGTTGGATCCCCAATCTATTGAATATTTATGTCCTTTCCCGAGAACAGGCCATCAATATGTGGAGCCCAGGAAGCCCTCTGGGTTCTACCACTGGGACCCCTACTCATCACGAGAATAGGAACCATGTACCGGGGGGGCCTCCTGATATGAACCTGGTAGGTTGGGCATGTGTACTGCTGCTCCTTCTGCTCCATTCAACTCTATGGAAGATCCAGAGACAGTTGAGTAAAGCGCACAACTATTTCTGTAAGGCCCCACTCACACGACCGTATGAATGGGGCCGTATCTATCCCACAATATTGCGGAATAGGGGAGAGGGGAGCCGGGGGCTAGCTTCTGCGTGCGAACAAGTATAGGCACGTTGAATGGGGCCGGTGTGTGTTCCGAGCGCTGCGGGTACGCAATAATGTGGACCCGCAATAATACGGCCATGTGAACGGGGCCTAACTCTCCTATGCTAGACCTCTTCATTCCTTTCTGGGGGTCTTGAGGGATATGGGATCTCTATTTTCATGATTGGTGGTGATATCAGTGGTAGGACCCCTACTGGCCTAATAGTTATCACTATCCTGTGAATAGGGGGATAACTTTTCACAACCGCAATATCCCTTAAAAGCTACTTTTGGAATCTAAATAGCAATATATATACAGTGGGGAAAAAAAATATTTAGTCAGCCATCAATTGGGCAATTTCTGAAAGATGAGGTCGGCCTGTAATTGACATCATAGGTAGACCTCAACTGTGAGAGACACAATGAGAAAACAAATCCAGAAAATCACATTTGCAAATTATGGTGGAAAATAAGTATTTGATCACCTACAAACAATAAGATTTCTGTCTCTCACAGACCTGTAACTTCTTCTTTAAGAGGCTCCTTTGTCCTCCACTCATTACCTGTAGTAATGGCTCCTGTTTGTTATCAGTATAAAAAACACCTGTCCACAACCTCAAACAGTCACACTCCAACCTCCACTATGGTGAAGACCAAAGAGCTGTCGAAGGACACCAGAAACAACATTGTAGACCTGCACCAGGCTGGGAAGACTGAATCTGCCATAGGCAAGCAGCTTGGTGTGAAGAAATCAACTGTGGGAGCAATAATACAAGACCACTGATAATCTCCTTCCATCAGGGGCTCCACGCAAGATCTCACCCCATGGGGTCAAAATGATCACAAGAACTGTGAGCAAAATCCCAGAACCACATGGGGGGGGAACCTAGTGAATGACCTGCAGAAAACTGGGACCAACGTAACAAAGGCTACTGTCAGTAACACACTACACCGCCAGGGACTCAGATCCTGCAGTGCCAGATGTGTCCCCCTGCTTAATCCAGTACATATCCGGGCCTGTTTGAAGTTTGCTAGAGAGCATTTGGATGTTCCAGAAGAGTAATGGGAGAATGTCATATGGTCAGATGAAACTAAAGTAAAACTGTTTGGTAGAAACACAACTCGTCGTGTTTGGAGGAGACTGAATGCTGAATTGCATCCAAAGAACACCATACCTACTGTGAAGCATGGGGGTGACAACATCATGCTTAAGACTGTTTCTCTGCAAAGGGACCAGGACGACTGATCCGTGTACATGAAAGAATGAATGGGGCCATGTATCGTGAGATTTTGAGTGCAAACCTCCTTCCATCAGCAAGGGCATTGAAGATGAAACGTGGCTGGGTCTTTCAGCATGACAACGATCCCAAGCACACCGCCAGGGCAATGAAGGAGTGGCTTTGTAAGAAGAATTTCAAGGTCCTGGAGTGGCCTAGCTAGTCTCCAGATCTCAACCCCATAGAAAACCTTTGGAGGGAGTTGAAAGTCCGTGTTGCCCAGCGACAGCCCCAAAACATCACTGCTCTAGAGGAGATCTGTATGGAGGAATGGGCCAATATACCAGCAACAGTGTGTGCCAACATTGTATATATATGACAAAGTATTGAGATGAACTTTTCTTATTGACCAAATCCTTATTTTCCACCATAATTTGCAAATAAATTCTTTAAAAATCAGACAATGTGATTTTCTGGATTTGTTTTCTCATTTTGTCTCTCATAGTTGAGGTCTACCTATGATGTCAATTACAGGCCGACCTCATCTTTTTAAGTGGGAGAACTTGCACAATTGGTGGCTGAGTAAATACTTTTTTCCCCACTGTAATATTTTTTTAAACCGCGGAGTAAAGACTTGTAAACTAGTAAATAACTCAAAACTAGAAATAAAAGTTAAATATCTTTGCATCACATCCCATCTAACAACAAAACCAGCAACACTTTAAATATTTTATTTTCTCGTGCTAAATGAAGTGCCAAAAAGGAGAAAAAAAAGGAGTTCATTTAAAATTGGCTTTAGAAGGCGCAATGTGAAACAGTTTTTTCTTCCTAATCAGGCTGAGGCGAATTTTAGCAGTTTAGAAACTCGCTTTCACCTTGTCAGAGAGTTGGAAGGAGCCCGAGTGCGTTGCAAAAACGTCTAAATAATTATTTATGACTCTTGTGAATTTTGGCTAAATTATATGTCGCAAATTGCTTTTTTTTAAGAGGGAAAAACAGTCGTGGAGTCGAGTTTATTGGCGAAATGTCCTCCCTGCTTATTCAAAAGAGACAGAGATTAAATAACGTGCCGGGATTGTGCAATACAAATGCCAAGAGCAGCAGAGATCACAGCCACGTGCAACCTACAAAAAACTTTCCCGAACTTCATCCACCGCTCCGTTCTCTTTTATCCCAGGAAAGTTTCTGAAAAGTGAGTTTTCTCCTTGACTTTGCAGGTAAATTATGAGGGCAGGACGCTTCATCTCAAGGAGAATAAATGAAAACAAGCCGGTCTCCGAGGATTTCAGTTCAGAATTAAGAAAGGCACCGCAGATTTTCTCCATGAATCCCCTTGCAGCTTGCCATTATGGGCTTTTTTTATTCTTGTTTGTTCTAGTTTCAAATAACTTCAAAATAAACTCAGGAACGAGGCGGCTCCGAGGGGCCCGGAACAGAAAGAACGCAGAAAACGAAAAACTAAAAACAAAAATAAAGAATAAAAAAACAACAAGGACCTCGTTTACCTGACACCCCAAGTGGTTACAACTCAAATGAGGCTGAATATATATGGAGACAAATCATTTGTGAGTCATCTCAATGTTACATTGTTACTTTGTTTCTTTCTTTTATCTAATTTGCTTGCAGCTGAAACGCACAGCTTGACATTTGAGTCAATCTATTGTTATAAAAGTTATAACTATTCCCAGAGTTATGTATAATAAAGGATCAAAATATTATCCAAGTGGTCTAAATATTACAGATATTATATTATGTAGCAGAGCTCTGCTCGTAATAAATGATCTGTGATTCTCTACAGGACTTTAGGCAAAGTAAAAAAAGAAAAAAAAAATCACAATACATAATGATATCATTACTTAGACCAATACTGATAACCTTGGCTCTCATATACCGTAGCTGTGTACATGATATACAGGGTTGGCTATAGGGGTATGTGGGTCCTTGAGCCCCTGTCTACTCCACCCTCCAGTTATATCCTATATCCAGTGCAGTTGGAAAGTCTTCAGACCCTTTCACTTTCCTCATAGGCCCTTGTGCTATCAGTCCCCCCATCATTTTGCCCTCAACCCCCAGAATAAGAACATGAGAACAGAAAGTTGGAAATCTTTACTAATTCATTAAAAAGAAAAAAATAAATAAATACAAATCTTGCATTGACATTCAGCTCCTTTACTCAGGACATAAGTCTTCAGCCCCTTTACTCAGGACATAAGTCTTCAGCTCCTTTACTCAGGACATAAGTCTTCAGCTCCTTTACTCAGGACATAAGTCTTCAGCCCCTTTACTCAGGACATAAGTCTTCAGCCCCTTTACTCAGGACATAAGTCTTCAGCTCCTTTACTCAGGACATAAGTCTTCGGCCCCTTTACTCAGGGACATAAGTCTTCAGCCCCTTTACTCAGGACATAAGTCTTCAGCCCCTTTACTCAGGGACAGGACATAAGTCTTCAGCCCCTTTACTTAGGACATAAGTCTTCAGCCCCTTTACTCAGGACATAAGTCTTCAGCCCCCTTTACTCAGGACATAAGTCTTCAGCCCCTTTACTCCAAGCCCGGACATAAGTCCTTTTCAGCCCCCTTTACTTAGGACATAAGTATTCAGCTCCTTTACTCAGGACATAAGTCTTCATCCCCTTTACTCTGGACATAAGTCTTCAGCCCCTTTACTTAGGACATAAGTATTCAGCCCCTTTACTCAGGACATAAGTCTTCAGCCCCTTTACTCAGGACATAAGTCTTCAGCCCCTTTACTCAGGACATAAGTCTTCAGCCCCTTTACTCAGGACATAAGTCTTCAGCCCCTTTACTCAGGACATAAGTCTTCAGCTCCTTTACTCAAGACATAAGTCTTCATCCCCTTTACTCTGGACATAAGTCTTCAGCCCCTTTACTCAGGACATAAGTCTTCAGCCCCTTTACTCAGGACATAAGTCTTCGGCCCTTTACTCAGGACATAAGTCTTCAGCCTCTTTACTCCGGACATAAGTCTTCGGCCCCTTTACTCGGGACATAAGTCTTCAGCCCCTTTACTCGGGACATAAGTCTTCGGCCCCTTTACTCGGGACATAAGTCTTCAGCCCCTTTACTCAGGACATAAGTCTTCGGCCCTTTACTCAGGACATAAGTCTTCGGCCCCTTTACTCAGGACATAAGTATTCAGCTCCTTTACTCAGGACATAAGTCTTCAGCCCCTTTACTCAGGACATAAGTCTTCGGCCCTTTACTCGGGACATAAGTCTTCAGCCCCTTTACTCGAGACATAAGTTTTCAGCCCCTTTACTTTACATCCGATCCACATTTTTTGTGGGTCAGATACAAACCCCTTCACTTAAATGGGCCCTCAAAAGATGCTGACAGCACACGGTGTCCTTTCCGCATCTGTATGTCTGTTCCGTGGCATGCTCAAAAATATATGTATGTCCTATTCTTGTCCACATTACGGACAATGATAGGACTGTTCTATTATGGGCCAGACGTTCCATCCACGTTCTGGGATCTGTGTTTTTTAGATCCACAATGAGACATTACTCAGGACTTGCTTAAAGCACCTTTGACAGTGATTCCAGCCTCCAGTCTTCTGGGGGATAATACCACAAAGTCTGCACACCTGGATTTGGGAATTTGCAGATCCCCTCAAGTTATGTCAGGTTGGATTGGGACCATAGGTGGACAGCCATTTCCAGATCTCTCGCGAGATGTTCCATTGGGTTCAGGGCTCTGACTGGGGCACTCAAGGAGTTGTCCTTCAGCCACTATTGTGTTGTCCTGGCTGTGTGCTTAGGGTCATTGTCTTGTTTGAAGGTGAACTTTTACCCCAGTTTGAGGTCCAGAGCTCTGGATCAGGTTTTCATTAAGAATATCTTTGTACTTTGCTTAACTCCACCCTGACCGGTCTCCCTGCCCCCCAGAATGACGCTGTCACTACCATGCTTCACAGTAGAGATTGTATTGGGAAGATGATAAGCGGTGCCTGGTTTCCTCCGGACATGATGCTTTGAATTGAGGCCAAAAAGTTCAATCTACATTTCATCAGAACAGAGAATGCTGCAGTGATGGTTGACCTTCTAGAAGTTCCCCCCATCTGCACACAGGATCTTTGGAGCTCAGCCAAAGTGACCATTGGGTTCTTGGTCACCGCTCTTACCAGGCTCCTTATCTCCTGATTACTCAGTTTGGTGGGGAGGCCAGCTCTAGGAAGAATCCTGGTTAATGTAAGAAGTATGGAGACGTCTGTGCTCTTGAGATCTTTCAGCGCAGCAGACATGTTTTTGTTTTCTTCTCCAGATCTGAGCCTCCACACAATCCTGTCTCTGAGCTCTATGGGCAGTTCTTTTCCTTCTCATGACTTGGTATTTGCTCTGATAAGCATTGTTAGCCTTATATAGACAGGGCTGTGTCTTTCTAAATCACCTCAAAATCACTGAATTTACCAGAGGTGACTCCAATCAAGATATAGAAACATCTCAGAGATGATCTAGAGAAATGGAAGGCCTCAGAGATAAATGTCAAGTGTCATAGCAAAGGGGCTGAATACTTCTGTGCATATGAAAGTTTAGTATTCCTTTGTAATAAATTTGTACAGGTTTCTAAAATTCAGTTTTCACTTTCTCATTAGGAGGTATTGAGTGAAGATTTATTGGGGAAAACTGGAATTTTTTTCCTTAATTTCAGCAGAAGGAGGCAACATAAAATATGAAAAAAAAACAAAAGTGTCTGTAGACTTTCTGAATGCACTGTAGATTGAAAAAAGGACACAGGTTAACACAAGCTGCCAAGCAGCACTACTAAATGTCAAATTGACAAGCTAACAGCATGTCATGGGCCCATCAAGCCCTGCAGGACCTGGCATCTGTGCAGGTTCATATAATGCATGGAGCATTGGACCATTGCTGCTGCTCTGCAAGGTTACCAGCAAAATGCATTTCGCAAAAAATTAGCTAATGGGGGCTTGGGGTGCAAGTACTATTTGGATAGGTGTGTCCGGGCAGGTGCCAAGTGTCAAGGCTGGGATACACGGATAAGGGGAAGTGATCCCTAAGCTTAGTCCCAACCCCTTTCCCTGCCTATTGCCTACTCAGGCTAATTCCTGAGTCGACAACCTGAAGACTCAAAATACACTAGCTAAAGTGCAGGGGAAAGGGATAACAGCAAGACAGACAAACAAGAAACTGATGGATAGTCAGATAGCCGCGTCAAAACCAGGAGAGAACGTCAGGAACAAAATCAGTAAGCCAAGAATAGTCACAAAACACGCCAAGGGTCAAAGAACAAACTAGAATCTAAACTTCAGAGCACAAGTAACAAACCAGGCAGTAGCAAGGAGACTCCAAACACTGGCAGGAAGGCTCAGATTTGAGGTCCTTAAATACCTAGCAGACCCCACCCAACCAGCTGACTGGGAGGAGAATGCAAGGAACAAAAGTTAAAAGGATTCTGTCAGCAGGATAAGGTGTATAGAGCTTTTAACATCTACTTCTTCCTCTCCGCGATTTATTTCAAAATATACTATTATTACTATTATAAGTGCTGTAGTTTCTTCAAAAAATCGTTTTTATTCATATGCTAATAACTTACTTAAGGAGCCCAAGGGGCTGTCTTCCCAGCTGTTGGAGCCCAGCACCGCCCTCCTGCTAATTATTCACACCCCTTAGCGCTCTGCTTCTCTTGCTGCGGCGTAATCTCGCGCATGCGCACTTAGTCGTGGCCAGGACACTGCACGGGCGAACACTGATGTATCCATGGCGCATGCGCAAGATTACTGCAGCAAGAGAAGAAGCAGAGCGCTAAGGGGTGTGAATTATTAGCAGGAGGGCGGTGCTGGGCTCCAAAATAAGCGGCGCGGCTGGGCTCCAACAGCCGGGAAAACAGCCCCTTGGGCTCCTTAAATAAGTTATTAGCATATGAATAAAAACGATTTTTTGAAGAAACTACAGCACTAGTAAAAGTAATAGTAGTATATTTTGAAATAAATCACGGAGAGGAAAAAGTAAACGTGAAAAGCTCTATACACCTTATCCTGCTGACAGAATCCCTTTAACTCATGAGATACCAGATGAACCAGAAAATTAAAACAGACTATATTGCTCGCGTTCTCCGGCGACGAGTCACAGACCGTGAGCGAGTGTGCGTACCAGCCACGACCGTGGCACTTACTATCGTGGCGCGCGTCCCCTGCCTGGAACGTGCATCCACAGCCAGAGACCGTCGGCTGGAGGCGGAGCCTGACGAAATAACGGAAGAAGCCCAGCCACGGGCAACCACATAGCCACCAGAGTCAGAGACAGGAGAACGGGTGCAATGACTGCCGGTCCTGACAGTACCCCCCTCTCCACGAGGGGCCTCCGGACCCTTAGAACTCAGAGATGGTTTAGAAGGATGACTCTGGTGAAACAATCTTACTAACCGGGACGCATGCACATCCCTAGCAGGGACCCACGATCTATCTTCTGGACCGAATTCCTTCCAATGGATGAGGTACTGAAGGGAATTCCTCACCAACCTAGAGTCAAGAACCCTCTCCACCTCATACTCAAGATCTCCATCCACTAGAGACGGAGAGGGAGGGTCAGGGAGGGGTACAACAGGGTCAACATAGCGCTCTAGCAGATTTTTATGAAAAGTATCGTGGAGCCGCCATTCAGGGGGCAACGCAACCTTGAAAGATACAGGATTAAACACACGACAAAAGGAACTATGAACCTAGGAGCAAATTTCAGAGACGGAACCTTTAATTTGAGGTTTAGTAGATAACAAGATTTTATCACCCACAACAAAAGTTTCAGAGACAGTATGTTTATTCCTGGAATGGTGGACCATTTGGCTTTGTGATTTTTTCAAGTTCTGCTGAACTCGTGACCACACTGTGCACAGTTGGTTAGTTATGGATTCTGCCCGAGGAGTATCAGAAACAGAACACGATGAGAAAGAAAACCTGGGGTGAAAACCATAATTACAGTAAAAGGGTGATGTGAGTGTGGATGAACTAGTGTGATTGTTGATAGCAAATTTGACGAGCGGAAGATATGAGGCCCACTGATGCTGACAGTCAGAGATAAAGAGATGAAGGTACTGGATCAGCTCCTGATTCATCCTCTCCGTCTGCCCATTGGTTTCAGGGTGAAAGGCAGAAGAAGAGGACAATTTAACCTCTAATTTAGAACAGAAAGCTCGCCAAAACTTAGCCACAAATTGTACCCCCCTGTCGGATACCACCTTTTCAGGAATACCATGGAGACGAACCACATGCTGGATAAACAGATCAGCCAATTCTTCCGCCGATGGCAGCTTTTTCAACGGAATGAAGTAACCCATTTTAGAGAACTGATCCACCACCACCCAAATGACAGTGCACCCCTGAGATGGTGGCAAATCAGTAACAAAGTCCATGGAAATGTTAGACCAGGGTTTGTCTGGCCCTGGGAGCGGAAGAAGAGGTCCCTCAGGACGTCTCCTGGGGATCTTTCCCTGCGCACAGACTTGACAAGCCTGAACAAAAGCATAAACGTCAGTATGCATACGTGGCCACCAATAATTTCTTTTCAGTAAATCTAATGTTCCCCGAACACCTGGGTGACCTGCTAGCACTGAACAATGTGTCTCCTCTAACACTCTCAAATGGCAAGACATGGGAACAAACAATTTGCCTTCCGGAAGGTCTTTAGGAGCAGAATTTTGTTCAGCAAGAATTTGAGAAGAGAGGTGAGAGGAGACAGCTGCCAGTACAATACCTGGAGGTAAAATGTTACCAGACTCAGACTCCAAACCCTCAGGAATACCAAAACTCCGGGATAAAGCATCAGCTTTAACATTTTTTGTACCCGGTTGGTAGGTAACCACAAAATTAAAAACGTGACCTGGCCTGACGAGCATTGAGATGTTTTGCATTATCAAGATACACCAGGTTTTTATGGTCTGTGATCACTGTCACTGGGTGAAGAGCTCCCTCCAAGAAATGGCGCCACACTTCAAAAGCCCATTTGATGGCAAGGAGCTCGCGATTCCCAATATCATAATTTCTTTCACATGAAGAGAACTTTTTAGAGAAAAATACACATGGCCTGAGGTTTGTGAGAGCAGAAGACCCTTGAGATAATACTGCCCCCACACCGACCTCAGAAGCATCTACCTCTACAATGAAGGGTTGAGAGAGATCAGGCTGAATCAACACTGGAGCTGTAGAGAAAGATTTCAAACGCAGAGTATGCTGCAGGAGACCAGTTGCTAGGATCAGCCCCCTTGCGTGTAAGATTCGTGAGTGGTTTGGCGATTCCGGAAAAGTTTTTTATAAAGTTTCTGTAGTAATTGGCAAAACCTAGAAACCGTTGAAGGGATTTTAAGTCAGTGGGGCGGACCCATTCTGCAATCGCCTGAACCTTACACGGATCCATCTGTACATCGGAAGGAGTGACCACATAACCCAGAAATGAAACCTTTTGTACACAAAAAATGCATTTTTCCAACTTAGCGAACAAAGAGTTTTTTCGCAACCAAGACAACACAAGGCGAAGATGTTCATGATGGGTGGTCAGATCTGGAGAAAAAATCAGGATGTCATCCAGGTAGACCACCATAAAGACCCCAATAACATCATGAAAAATGGTATTCATAAAACCTTGGAAGACTGCCGGGGCATTACTAAGACCGAAAGGCATAACAAGATATTCGAAGTGCCCCAGTGGTGTGTTAAAAGCAGTCTTCCACTCATCTCCTTCCCGAATCCAAATCAGATTATACGCTCCCCTTAGATCTAATTTGGAGAACCAATTGGCCCCAGAAACCTGATTCAGAAGGTCCGGAATAAGAGGAAGAGGTCCAGAGTTCTTGACTGTGATTTTATTTAATTTGAGGTAATCAATGCAAGGCCTTAACCCACCATCTTTTTTCTCTACAAAAAAGAACCCGGCCCCCGTTGGGGACTCAGAAGGTCTAATATGCCCAATAGCCAAGCTTTCATCAATATACTGCTTAAGCGACTCTCTTTCAGGTACAGACAGATTATAAATGCGACCCTTAGGCAGCTTGACATTGGGCAAGAGATCTATCTTACAGTCAAAATCCCTATGAGGAGGAAGGAAACCCTTGAGACAAGGGTTTGGAGAATACATCTGCGAAATCAGAGATAAACTCCGGGATCCCAGCATCACATGCAGTCGTGGTACAGAGTGAGACCTGAGACATATGGGCCTTACACTGAGGACCCCAGCGAACAAGATCCAGTGTACCCCAGTCAATAACTGGATTATGTTCCTGGAGCCAAGGCATCCCCAGGATAACGTTCACCGACAAATTTTTCATAACCAGAAAAGAACAATATTCTATGTGTAGTGCACCCACCACCAATTTTATCTCGGGGGTGCGGAATTTGACCAAACCAGCACGCAATGGGGTCATATCCACACTTGATACTAGGATAGGAGGGGACAACGGAATCATGGAAGACAAAACCTGGGACACGAAATCAAAGTCTATGAAATTAGCAGCTGCACCAGAGTCCAGAAAAGCCAGACCTGTACATGAGGCTGACTGGACCTCAATAGTGCAGGGCAGAAACATTTTAGAAATTTTAGGGAGTACCTGAGCTCCTAGGCAGTCCTCCTGACGACTGCCTAGGAGCGGAAGTTTTCCTGCTGTGGCTTCTTGGGACAGGCATTTAGCTGATGTTCGGGATTCCCACAGTAGAAACATAGTCGATTCTTCCGGTGACATTCCCTCCTCTGCTCTGGGGTGATACTGCCAAGCTCCATTGGTTCAGGCCCAGGTAGAGATGAGACCGAACTGAGGGTCGGCCGAGGAGCGGGAGACACCTGAGGTGGTCGTCTGGACCTTAGGAGTCGATCTGCCCGAATGGCGAGGGTCATAGCTTCGTCAAGAGTTTTAGGTTCTGCATGAGCTAATAACAAGTCTTTTACCTGGTCTGAGAGGCCGGTCATGAATAGGTCTTTCAAGGCCTGATCGTTCCACCCCCAGTCCGTCACGTACTGTCTGAAAGTAGCACAATATTCTTCCGCCATTTGGGAAACCACTAACGCAGGTCGGTCTGGTTCATCATAGATCTGACCCAGTGCAGAAAAAAAACTGTCCAGAGAAGAAAGCAGAGGTGAATCAGGAGGTAAGGAAAGTGCCCAATTTTGCGGGTCACCCCGCAGGAGAGACATAACCAACCCCACCTTTTGCGCTTCTGTCCCAGAGGACCGAGGTCGTAAAGAAAAATAAAGTTTCCATCCTTCCCGAAATGAAAAAAATTTCTTACGATCGCCAGAAAAAAGGTCGGGAAGGGGAACTTTGGGTTCAGATGCAGGTGACTGAATGGCCGGAGGTGGCACCGGGGCCGTAGCATGCATGTTTTCCTGGACCTGAAGGCGGGTAACCAGATCTTGAACCAACTTGGTCAAGGCCTGGACCTTCGCAACCACAGCTGACATAGGCTCCATAGGTGGAGTGAACGTAGCTGGACGTATGCAGGTTGCAGGCCTCTTTTGGGCCAGTGTTTCTGTCAGGGCTGGGATACACAGATAAGGGGAAAGTGATCCCTAAGCTTAATCCCAACCCCTTTCCCTGCCTATTGCCTACTCAGGCTAATTCCTGAGTCGACAACCTGAGGACTCGAAATACACTAGCTAAAGTGCAGGGGAAAGGGATAACTGCAAGATAGACAAACAAGAAACTGATGGATAGTCAGATAGCCGCGTCAAAACCAGGAGAGAGGGTCAGGAACAAAATCAGCAAGCCAAGAATAGTCACAAAACACGCCAAGGGTCAAAGAACAAACTAGAATCTAAACTTCAGAGCACAAGTAACAAACCAGGCAGTAGCAAGGAGACTCCAAACACTGGCAGGAAGGCTCAGATTTGAGGTCCTTAAATACCTAGCAGACCCCACCCAACCAGCTGACTGGGAGGAGAATGCAAGGAACAAAAGTTAACTCATGAGATACCAGATGAACCAGAAAATTAAAACAGACTATATTGCTCGCGTTCTCCGGCGAGCAGTCACAGACCGCGAGCGAGTGTGCGCACCAGCCACGTCCGTGGCACTTACTATCGTGGCACCCGTCCCCTGCCTGGAACGCGCATCCACAGCCAGAGACCATCGGCTGGAGGAGGAGCCTGACGAAATAACGGAAGAAGCCCGGCCACGGGCAACCACATAGCCACCAGAGTCAGAGACAGGACCAGCAGAACGGGTGTAATGACTGCCGGTCCTGACACCAAGAAGCTACTTTACCCTGCCCAGGACATTTACATAAACGGTTGGGGTCAAAAACTGAAGCTTGTATCTGGGGGAAGAAAAGTCTAGTTACCACTCTGATTACATGTAGATAAAAATAGCAATTTCATTAAAAGGTTAAAGAAGAACTCCCGCAAAAATTTTTATTCTCTGACCTGTTAGAAAGGTGCATGATATAATCTGTAGTGAATGTAATCTTCTCATCAGAGACTGTATTTGTGAGTTAGCCCCTCTTTTCTAATGGTAGCTGGGTCATGTGACCAACTGTCTGATCTCCAACTGACCCAGGACAGGAAGCCAGTCACTGCTCTATTCATTCCTATGAGACTGAGAGTGAGGCTCCCATAGGAATACATAGAGAAATAGACTTCCTGTCCACAAATAAGATGCTTCGTGAGTTGATGAGTCTGATTGCTGGTCACATGACACAGATGAGAAACATCAGGGAGATATAACTCACAAATACAGACACTGGTAAGAAAATGACATGCATTACAGATTACCTCATGTACATTTCTAGCAGGACATGGAATACATTGTTTGCAGGAGTTCTTCTTTAACTGTCCTCATGGATTCTGGTTGATCAGAGGGGCTTTTTCTAGACTATCAGATGCCTCATTACTGCACCACTGGTATAATATAAATTCTTTGAAGGCAAAAAGATACATTTTAGTTTGCAGGATTTTAACAAGGTACCAAATTGATAACGTTCCAGTGACTGGGATGGGGCTCTGAACTCTCACCCTTCGCAGGGCCCTGTAATTTACTGTTTAGTCTATACAGAAGTTACTTAAATTTCCGCAGCTGCTCCTTCCGCACAACGTATGTAGAAATTAAGTGTATTAAACCAGCTCAGGATAAATCTTCCCCGGAATGCTGTCATCTCCTCGGCACGGTTTGCCATGGAGGGGACACTGAACTGAAAATGGACATTAAGTATAATTTAAGGCGACATGTCCTTAGGGCATTCAGTCATTAGCATGTGATAAAGCAGAAGCGTTCACTTAATTAATTTCTGTTTTTACCAGGAAATTCTTCCCTCTTCCCATTATTTCATTCTATTGCTGAAGACGTCTTTTTTTTTTCTGCCAAAACACTTGAAAAATTAGCTTATGCATCATTAAGCCTCATTGTGCATCACAGACAAGGTGGAGTTTAAGGTTCCTATTTCGGGTCCTACCAGTTTAATCTACACTTAGAAATGACATACATCATACTGAAGTCACTGAGGCAAGTCAGCAGTTTTAAGAATACCAAGTACTCGTCTAAAGCCTGGAGGTGTGTGCATTGTATGGGGGCAGCAATGTTTATTAGATAGGATTGCCAAACGGAGGAGAGAGGCGTAGGATGCCTCATGTCTCAGATATCCCCATGCATTAAAGAGGCTCTGTCACCACTTTCTAACCTATGTAATTAGATACATAGGCATATAGGTCTATTAATCCTCTCCCCAGACATACCTGTATATAACAGAAGCAAGCAGCCATTAGCCCGGAAAAGTATCTTTTAAAAATATGCAAAATATGTAAAATGCAAATGAGTCTTCAGAGCACCGGGAGGCGTGCTTTTTTCGCCCGAGCACCTCATCTGTGACACCCTCCCTGCTCCTAAACACGGCCTGTATCCTGTAAACCCTCCCCCCCTCCTTCATGATGGACAGCGCTAGACATTCCGGTCTAGCGCTGAAATCCCGCGCCTGCCCACTCATCCCGGGTACGGCGTGTGCGCACTACGCTTGCAGCGCCGAACACTGCAAGCGCTTTCGATGTAATGTGCACACGTCGTCACTTCACTGAACCCGGAAGCGCCGTACCCGGGATGAGTGCGCAGGCGCGGGATTTCGGCGCTAGACCGGAATGTCTAGCGCTGTCCATCATGAAGGAGGGGGGCGGGTTTACAGGATACCGGGCGTGTTTAGAAGCGGGGGGGAGTCACAGATGCGGTGCTCGGACAAAAAGAGCACGCCTCCCGGTGCTCTGAAGACTCATTTGCATATTTTTAATAGATACTTTTCCGGGCCAATGGCTGCTTGCTTCTGTTATATACAGGTATGTCTGGGGAGAGGATTAATAGACCTATATGCCTATGTATCTAATTACATAGGTTAGAAAGTGCTGACAGAGCCTCTTTAAGTAGCTGTCAACCGATTACTTGTTCAGTCAACAGCTATTCCTTCTGACTCATGCACACTCAGTTTGGCTGAGCATGAATGTGTCCTCAGTGGGGAGAGGGGAGCATGTTGCTGCCACACAACACTGTTGGCAGCTTATCTCTAGTAAAAACTAAGGAAATTCATCATGCTGTATTCTTATTTCCCTGGGTATTATCTGTCGATGCAAGCTGGAACACCCCCATATACATAACAAAGCCAGAATTGGCAGATTTGGTGGACTTTAGTCTTACATACCAAACTGAGTTACAAAAAATCAAATCTTTGGATGAGAATGACTGGAGGACATTCTCATTGTTTAACATAGTACAGTGCCTTGCGAAAGTATTCGGCCCCCTGGAACTTTTCAACCTTTTGCCACATTTTAGGCTTCAAACAAAAAGATATAACATTTTACATTTTTGGTGAAGAATTAATAACAAGTGGTCACAATTGTGAAGTGGAACAAAATTTATTGGATCATTTAAACTTTTTTGTAATAATAAAACTGAAAAGTGGGGCGTGCAAAATTATTCGTCCCCCTTGCATTAATACTTTGCTGCGATTCCAGCTGCGGTCTCTTGGGGGATGTCTCTATCAGTTTTCACATCTAGAGATGAAATTCTTGCCCATTCTTCCTCTTTGAGGTTGGATGGAGACGTTTGTGAACAGCAGTTTTCAGCTCTTTCCACATCTTCTCCATTGGATTCAGGTCTGGACTGTGACTTGGCCGTTCTAAGACCTGGAGACCTTTATTTTTGAACCATTCCATTGTAGATTTTGCTTTATGTTTGGGATCATTGTCTTGTTGGAAGATAAATCTCAGTCCTAGTCTCAGGTCTTTTCATCCAGAATGGTCCTGTATTTGGCTCCATCCATCATCTTCCCTGTCCCTGCTGATGAAAAGCCCAAACCATGATGCTGCCCCCACCATGTCTGACAGTGGGGATGGTGTGCTCAGGGGGATGAGCTGTGTCGCTTTTACACCAAACATATCGTTTTGCATTGTTTCCAAAAAGTCTGATTTTGGTTTCCTCTGAGCAGAGCCCCTTCTTCCACATGTTTGGTGTCTCCCAGGGGCTTGTGGCAAACTGTAAACCAGACTTTTTATGGATATCTGTGAGAAATGGCTTTCTTCTTGCTACTCTTCCATAAAGGGCAGATTTGTGAAGTGTTGGACTGATTGTTGTCCTATGGACAGACTCTCCCACCTCAGCTGTAGATCTCTGCAGTTCATCCAGAGTGATCATGGGCCTCTTGGCTACATCTGTGATCAGTCTTCTCCTTGTTTAGAGGGACGGCCGGGTCTTGGTAGATTTGCAGTGGTCTGATACTCCTTCCAGTTCAATATGACGCTTGCACAGTGCTCCTTGGGATGTTTAAAGCTTGGGAAATCTTTTGGTATCCAAATCCGGCTTTAAACTTCTCCACAACAGTATCAGGACCTGCCTGGTGTGTCCATTGGTTTTCATGATGCAGAACCCTGAGACTATCACAGAGCAGGTGCATTTATACGGAGACTTGATTACACACAGGTGGATTCTATGTATCTTCATCAGTCATTGAGGACAACATTGGATCATTCAGAGATCAGAGATCAACTTCTGGAGGGAGTTTTCTGAACTGAAAGTAAATGGGCCGAATAATTTTGCACGACCCACTTTTCAGTTCTATTATTGCAAAAAAAGTTTAAATGATCCAAAAAATTTCGTTCCACTTCACAATTGTGACCCACTTGTTGTTGATTCTTCACCAAAAATTTAAAATGTTATATCTTTTTGTTTGAAGCCTGAAATGTGGCAAAAGGTTGAAAAGTTCCAGGAGGTGAATACTTTTGCAAGGCAATGTATCTCCCAGCCTGTCTACATTGTGCTCTGCAGCATTGGGGTAAAGGAGTTTAGAAGGTAGCTACAGTATGAACAGGTGAGATCAGTGAGAATGATCCTAATCATATGTGCTGAGAATGACCCTGAGCATACATAATGAGAATGACCATGATCTTACTAGATGGGAATGAATGTGATGATACTTGGTAACAACGACTGTGATCATACATAGTGAGAATGACTGTGATCATACAGAGTGAGAATGACAATGATTTCACAACCATGATGATACAGATTGAGAATGACCATGATCTTACACAATGAGGATGACCATGATCTTACACAGTAAGAATGGCCATGATGATACAAAGTGAGAACAACTGAGATTATACAGAGTGAGAATGACTGTGATCATACAGAGTGAGAATGACCATGATTTCACAACCATGATGATAGAGTGAGAACAGCCATGATGATACAGATTGAGAATGACCATGATGATACAAAGTGAGAACAACTGAGATCATACAGAGTGAGAATGACCATGATCTTACACAATGAGGATGACCATGATGATACAGAGTGGAAACAACCATGATGATCCAGAGAATGAGAATGACCATGATGATACAGAGTGAGAACAACCGAGATCCTACAGAATGACAATGACCATGATCATATAGCATTAGAATGACCATGATCATACATAGTGAGAATGACCATGTTTACAGAGAATGGGAATGACTGTGATCATACAAAGTGAGAATGACTATGATCATATATAGTAAGCATGGAGTCATGGTGAGGAAAGTGTGAAAATGCCCTGGTCCCATTCTCACAGCTTTAAACAGACTCTGTTCTCCCCAGTCTCAAGTCCATAATTAGGAGGAGTTTGACTAGAGTGGTAGCCAACCATGCACTGTAACGCTCTATGGTGCTAACTGCAAAATTCTAAACCACCAGTGGAGAGGTAATAAATGGCTTTGTCTGGAACACCCCTTTAAATGCCTGAAAGAATGTCCTAGACACTTTAGTGAGAAAACCGGCTGGACATTGTAACACACAGTCTCCATTACCAAGGTTTATGGTTATGAGGAATCCATCAACAGAAACCAAAAAACCCAGCCACCTAGTCATCTACCAACCCAGGTTTACCTAATGAGCCAAGGTCTATGTAAATAACCCAATTCCTTTACAAAGGATGGAACATTTACCCTTTATTTCCCCTGCATATACGGGGCTCTCCTCCCATCATGACTCACTCACCATTCCATATACACACAAGGTCATTTATTATGTGCCCTCTACATGGTCAGTCACACACTCTGGGATCCCTTTACACACTACGGATATCACTATGAATGTCACATTTGCATTTTTAAATACCCGGTGCTCTATTTAGTGTGGTTTTCTTTTAATTGAAGTCATTAATTTAGTTACTATTCTAGGAAAGTGAATTTGAAAGAAATGAAATTGAGAGCGAGTTCACTTCAGAAAGGTTTCTTCGTCTTTGAAGATACATGTTTGAGTAACTGTATACAGCAATATACCTCTCATCTGTATATCCTGTATCCTGGTCATCCATGTATAATGCACAATGAGATTTTCCAACTGAAATTTTCAAATGCAGGAACCAAATCACAGAGAGGATCGGAAACGAGTAGTAAATGTCCAGCCAAGAACACCAAACTTATTAAAAATTGTCCTAAAATCAGTGCTTTTCTTTACGTATATTTATATGGTTTAGAGTTTCAAATCTCCTGTTCTGACACATAGTTATAGTATAACAATGTTACTGTCTGTAGTCACCACCAGGGGGAGCTTAAATCATACAGACAAAAATCTGAAGACAACTTCCATCCTGAGTGACCACAATTGCAGAATACTTTGTAAGAGGCTACTTCTCAGGAAGTTCTTCCATCTTAGATACCAGGTGTTAGCCCAGTGATCCATGCCAGCACTGTTGCCCCTACCCGCGAGCATAGCCGCCGGGCTCCCTCTTTCCCTCCTGCTGCCATGTGCCGTGCTGACAAGTGCGGGCAGCAGATAGCTTAAGTGTTGTATTTGTGCTCCATGCCAGAGCTTCCTTCCTGCTGGAGACCTGTACTGTTTGTTAGAGCTTCCATAGACGTGTCTCCCTTGTGAGGCAGCACATACACGTCCTCTATCTCTCCAGCCTATAGCTGGATTGCAGGAAGTATTTAAAGGCGCTTCCTGCCCCAGGAAGGTTCTTGAGCAATTTTGGTCACTAACTTGTCTAGTTCCAAGTGTGAAGGTGTTTTTGAAGTTTTCTGTGTACCGGACCCTGCTTTTGGATTTATCTGATTTAACTTGTTTGCCTCTAACCTTGGACTTTGATTATGGACTTGCTTGATCACTGCCTGCCCTGACTTTGAACTTCCTGACCACGTCCTTCCCCTTTGTGCTTGCACCGGTATCTCTGCCCCCCTGGTCAGCTGCCAATGACTAGGTGACTGCTCTGGAGTGGCATCTGGTAACTATCCTAATGGCCCAAGCCTATCTTCACCATCAGAGGCTCTAGTGAAGACCATGCAGTTATTTAGTCACGCCCCTCTAGAGCAGGGGCGGATTGGCCATAGACCTTACAGGGAAATTTCCCTGTGAGCCGATGTCCAGGGGGCCACCTGAGCCCTCCTCACGGCCAACCAGTGGAAGTTTTTGGAGATGTATTTTGTGATGGACTGTGGTATTTGGCTCTGTTGGGGTGGTACAATGTGCCACAATATGGTATTGCTGGCCCTTCCTTCCATCAATTTGGACCCGACTACAAAACGGGGCCACTTTTAGTATTTTTCCAGGGCCTCTTTAAGTTTTCAGTCCGCTCCTGCTCTAGAGTATAGCCAGTCAGTGGCGCAGTGGGTCCAGACTCGCTTGCATAACACCGGGAAGCTATCCTAAGTTTATTAAAGGCTACCTCCAACTTTACAACTAATTTGTCTACTGTTCAAATGCATTTTAAATTAAAAAAAAAATAAGTTTGCTATAGGTGTTAATGAAAAATGTCCTACCGTTTTCTGTTCACAGCTCTTATGTAGACCTATGTGTCTCCAAGGAAAAAGGCAACAAACAAACCCTGTGTCGTCCAATCCTCCAGTCATGTTCCCTTCCCATCTATTCCGATTTCCATGCTAACTTAGATTTGATGGGAGATAGGGAAGAAGAGGAAGATGGATGGAATAGTGTACAGTGTGACTGCAGGATCAGACTACGTAGAGTTTATTTGTTGTCTGTTACCATGGAGACATATCAATCTTCATTAAAGTTGTAGAAATAAAACAATTGGAAATTTTTCATCAAAACTTATTGCATAGTTATAGCATATTTAAATTTCCATACCTTAGGACTAGGGATGAGTGAACCGAACCGTAACGAACCAGATTCGTTACAAACTTTCCCAAAAGTTCGGTTCGTCACCGAACCGAATTTTGAGAAAGTTCGTAATGAATCTGGTTAAAATAACGGCGACTCAAAATATACGCATATTTGAGAATGTACGCTAATGTGTACACGCATTTTATGAATTCATGCGCATTAGTGTACATTTTTAAGTAGCGTACCTTTGACAACACTAGACTGTATGTTCGTTACTTGAGTAGGAATGTTCGCAGACGCAGTGTATGCGTACGCTAATGCGTACATATTCAGTTAAGTAGTGTATCTTTGACAACGCTAGACTGTATGTTCGTTATTTGTGCGGGAATGTTCGCATTAGCGTACGCATTAGTGTAAATTCTCAAATATGCGTATATTTTGCTTCGCCGTTGTTGAAGTCACTTGGTTTTTTTTCACTTTTTTCATTGTAATAGCAACTGCAAGTAAACGAAACTATACCCTATCAGACTCCCATTATTGTAGCAGCAATTATTCAGTCGTTATAGCAAGGTTCGTTTTAGGTTCGGTTCGTACGAATCCAAACTTCACGAAAGTTCGCCGAAGCGAACCAAACTTTTCAAAAGTTCGCTCATCCCTACTTGGGACAATTAAACATTGGTTGTGAAGGTGGACGTGGCCTTTAAGGACACAAACATATAAGACAAGGTGCAGAAAGAAGGTGACTTGAAAGCTATGTATTATTGTTGCACTGATAGGAGGGGGGGGGACGTTGTTTTGTGGAGACTGAAGTGTTTCTCTGATGCAGGCGCAATACTTTTGAATCAGTTCAAAGTGGAGATTGAAAATCTTCCCAAAGGAAAAAAAAAATTACAATTTTCAGACCAAAAAAATATCTTATAGGCAGACAGCTCCTCTCGGCAACTTTTAAGGACACAGCTGCGGGTCTGCAAATTGAATTTAAAGGGAATTCCAGCGCTGCTAAAAACATAGGAACCAATCACACCTTTTAGTGAAGGATACGAAAATAGAGCGCTCGGCGGTGACAGTTGTTTTGAAGAAGAGGCGCCAAAGGCGCATAATGACTTTTACATTTGCAGCTAACTACTGTCTCTGCTACCTGCATGCCTCAGCCGATAGAATCCACTTTGTAAATTGACCCCAGGCTACAGCTGAGAAATAAGAAATATGCTCCTTGGAGAATCCTGTTCAGCTCAGTTCCTGCCATCTTTAGTTTAGCACGTTGGTGAACATACTCCTTTACAAGGATGGCCATTTGCTCATAGCTGGAGGGCAACTTCGATTCAGGCTTTAGTACAAAAACAGAGAGCAGTCTTCAGTGCATTATGCTTCCCTCCTGGGGGCCCGCTCTGCCATCTTTAACTAAAACAAGGGTAACCTTTAAAGGTTTGGTAGAAGCCAAACTCCTCGAAGGGGTTTTTTTTTTCTTTTTACTCTTCATTGTAACTTTTTGAAAATCGAGAAAATTTGTTACATTAAAAACTTTGATTACTGTTGCCAAAGAATGGAGGGATGAACAAGGGAAATATCACCCTATGTATAGAGTGTATGATAATAAAATGACACAATGTAAAGGGTGCGTTCATTGTAAATTCAACCAAAATATACACTGCCCTCCTTACGTGTCCTTGGCTTGTGTACACTTTGTGATTACGCTTTCATAAATTCCCTTTGGTTTGTGTACAGAAATCAGTGATAATATCTATGTTATTTGTCACAACCACGGATATTTGTTACATGAAATAATGATAGGTTGTCATCGTTCAACTCCTTTTGTACATTATCTAAGCACTCAAAAAAACTATATGATCTTATAGAAGAACTCCTGTAAAAATTGTTATTATCTGACCTGTTGGAAAGGTGCATGATATAATCTATAGTGAATGTAATCTTCTTATCAGAGACTGTATTTGTGAGTTATCCCCTCTCTTCTAATTGTAGCTGGGTCATGTGACCAACTCCCTGACCTCCAACTGACCCAGGACAGGAAGCCAGTTACTTCTCTATTCATTCCTATGAGACTCAGAGTGAGGCTCCCATAGGAATACATAGAGAAATAGACTTCCTGTCCACACATAAGATGCTGTGTGAGTTGGTGAGTCTGATTGCTGGTCACATGACACAGATGAGAAACATCAGGGAGATCTAACTCACAAATACAGACACTGGTAAGAAAATGACATTCACTACAGATTAAATCATGTACATCTCTAGCAGGACATGGAATCAAAATATTTGCGGGAGTTCTTCTTTAATCATTCTTTATGTAATCTTACATAAAAGTCACCAGTTATTTGTAAAAATTAAAGCCACCAGAGATTGTCACATCCCCTCCCGTGTTTTCACCTACACATGTGAACAAAGGTGTTGGTGCCCTTCTGTTAACGAAAGAAAAAATCCACAAAGGTCACTGAAATAACTCAAAACTGTCTAAAGTAATAATTGATAAATAATTACTGAAAATCAACTGAATATTTTGTTGCACAACCTTTTGAGACAATTGCTGCAGTCAAGCGATTCCTGTAACTCTCGATAACTTCTGCCCCCGTCCACAGGTATTTTGGCCACTCCTCGTGAACACATTGTTCCAGATGTCTCAAGTGTGAAGGTGTCTTCTCTAGACTGCAGTTTTCATCTCCTGGCCCTGCTCAGCTGGGCTGCACCCGCTCTGCTCCTGGGTGGTATGCAGGGGTGCACCACCAATGAGGCCAGGTGAGGCGATCACCTCAGGCAGCACCAAGTAGGGTCTAGAGGGGGCTGCAGAAGGGTCTATGCACTGGTAAAGATCCCTTCCTTTCCACAGGAAGAACTGTAATTAGCAAACAAGGGATGGGAACCAGACTGGAAGTCAACTGCAACCATAACTCTACAAGAGATTGGAAGGTTGAGGCATTACTTCCTAAATCTTGAGACAGGAGCGCGGGATAAGCAATCCCAAACCTGCACATGTTATTTTCTCCTTGTATTGAACTTTTTTCTTGAGGATTACCCAAAAGAACCAAATATCACCACATAACACAACAAAATTGTGTTGGAAGAAGAGTGTAAATGTTGGCAGGCCCAGGAACCGTTCTCCCGCGGTGGTCTCCACCTGGACGTCTAGAAGCTGCTCCATCTGCACCTGGAACGTCTTGTTCTGTGGTTGTTTTTTCCTCACGTTACCCCGCGTATCATCAAGCTGTCTGGGAAAGTGCTGTAAACTACTATCCGTGCAGACAATTTAACAGAGACAAAGAAAATACAGCTCTGTCGGAATCACTTTACTTATGGAGATGAGTGGCTCTGTCTGGTAGAACACGATACACCTCCCATTGTCTCTTCTGGACTCTCAGCCCCGGAAACGTATTACCGCCGCCATAAAGTGATGGCAATTCTAAATCATAAAGGCATAAAACTGATACATAAAAACATAAAATGAAGCTTTAACCATTGCCTGTGCTGTTCATTATTACTGCAGCCTTGTCAGCGTGTGACATGATTGTGGCAGCATTGTAACGGTTATGCAGACACTTATGGGTGTTTATGTAGCTGATGAGATTACCGTATATAGACAGTTTTATGGCACCAATACAAGGGCACTGTAGATGGTAATATTAATGGATGGATTGCTGGTATTAATATTGGGATAAGCTAGCTGGTAGTGTTATATGGACAGGTTGCTGGCACTGATATGAGGGCACTGTAGATGGTAATATTAATGGATGGATTGCTGGTATTAATATTGGGATAAGCTAGCTGGTAGTGTTATATGGACAGGTTGTTGGCACTGATATGAGGGCACTGTAGCTAGCAGTATTATATGTAAAAGTTGTTGGCGCTAGTATGGGGCACTGTAGCTGGTCGTATTATATGGTCCAGTTTTTGCACTAATACGAGGGCACTGTAGATGGCATTATTAGAGTATATGGACATCTTGTTTGCGGTCATATAGGGCACTGTAGCTGGCATTATATGGGCTGCCTCTTGGCACTAATAAGGGGGCACTGTAGCTAGTTGTATTATATAGATATTTTGTTAGTACTGTAGACTATGACCTGAATCTCAGGGAAAATTTGATTCCTCATGAAGCTGTAAATCCTCGTTCTTCGTGCACAAGGAGGCCGCCACAGCCATCTTGATTGAAGATCTTGTGCAAAATCTCATACACAGTGATGTATGATGTCACCACACCGGCCACCATGATGATGTCATCATGCACTGCACAAGATTTTGCACGGGATTTTCAATATAGGAGTACTGTAGCTGGTAGTATTATATGGGTAGTTTATTGGCACTAATATGGGGGTACTGTAGCTGGCAGTATTATATGAGCAGTTGGTTGGCAGTAATATTTAGGTACTGTAGCTGGCAGTGTTATAGTATTATATTACTGCTTGTTGACACTAATATTGGGACATTTTAACCGTCTATGAGATGAGGCTCAGGAAAAAAAAAGATTCAGCAATATTTGTAATTTATACATTTAAATTCCTGCTCATTCTGTGCTTTGTAGTCCAGGAGGCGGTCCTATCAGTGATTGACAGCTCTGGATTTACAGTCATAGAGGGCAGGCTGTCAATCACTGATAGGACCTCCTACTCAGAGGGAAGGCTGTCAATCACTGATAGGACCGTCTCCTCATAGAGGGAAGGCTGTCAATCACTGAAAGGACCTCCTCCTCATAGAGGGAAGGCTGTCAATCACTGATAGGACCTCCTCCTCATAGAGGGAAGGCTGTCAATCACTGATAGGACCTCCTCCTCATAGAGGGAAGACTGTCAATCACTGATAGGACCTCCCCCTCATAGAGGGAAGGCTGTCAATCACTGATAGGACCTCCTCCTCATAGAGGGAAGGCTGTCAATCACTGATAGGACCTCCCCCTCATAGAGGGAAGGCTGTCAATCACTGATAGGACCTCCCCCTCATAGAGGGAAGGCTGTCAATCACTGATAGGACCTCCTCCTCATAGAGGGAAGGCTGTCAATCACTGATAGGACAGTCTCCTCATAGAGGGAAGGCTGTCAGTCACTGATAAGACCTCCTCATAGGGCAGGCTGTCAGTTTTTGGGAGGACCACCTCCTGGACTTCAGAGACCAGAATGAGCAGAAATTTAAATAAATGAAATACCAGTTGTACTGAACATTTGACAGGTTCTCTTTATTATCATGCTGGCTCTTTATGTGAGTTTAGTTTATGTTCCTTGTAGTTTGTTTTGTATTAATGTAGGGGAACTCTAGCTGGAAACACACAGATATTGTTATAGGGGCACTACAGCTGCCTTTTATGTGCCTCTTTAATTGGCATTGGGACACTGATATGGTTAAAATGGTGTCCTCACTGGTACTCTTATGGCGGTGCTATCTCTGGCCGGATGAATGGGGCAGGTGTCTGGTACTGTTATATGCCTTTAAAACTATCCCAATTTAAAAGGAGCCTGCTGTGGCACAGTCATAAGAGCACTGTTATGGTGGCATGGTCTCTGGTACGTTATAGAGACACTAGGGGTCATTTATAAATAGATATACACCAATTTTTGCCAATTTTTCTTCCCCATCCAAGCCATGTACGCCAGTCCTAAAAACAGGGAACATAGCGTGGGTGGGGAAGGGGACAGGATTTATTAGTTTCTATGTCTGTTTTAAGGAAGCTGGCATAGAGGCCTGGGCCTGTACATAACTTAGACATATCAAGCACCAGCGTCTAAAATGTCAGTCTTAATAAATGATCCAAACTATCTCTAGCACTGTTATAGGGCCATGGTCTCTGATACTGCGATAGGGTAATGGACTTTGATACTGTTATAGTGTAATGATCTCTGATATTGTTATAAGGTAATGGACTCTGATACTGTTATAGGGCAATGGACTCTGACACTGTTATAGGACAACAATCTCAGAAACTGTTATAGGGTAATGGTCTCTGCTACTGTTATAAGACACAATCTCTGATAATTTTATAGGGTAATGGTCTCTGCTACTGTTATAGGACAACAATTTCATTACTGTTATAGGATAATGGTCTCTGGTACTGTTATAGGACAGTGATTTCTGGTACTGTTAAGGGTAAAGGTCTCAGGTACTGTTATAGGATACTCTTATAGGGTAATGGCCTCTGGCATTATTACAAGTTAATAGCCCCTGACACTGATATAGGGTAATGATCTTGGGTACTATTATAGGACACGATCTCTGATGCTGCTATATGGTAATGGTCTCAGGTACTGTTATGGGACACAATCTCTGATACTATTATAGGTTAATGGTACCTGACACTGGTACTCAGGTACTGTTATATGGTAATGGTCTCTGGTACTGTTATATGGTAATGGTCTCAGGTACTGTTTTATGGTAATGGTACTGTTATATGGTAATAGTCTCAGGTACTGTTATAGGGTAATAATCTCTGGTACTGTTATATGGTAATGGTCTCAGGTACTGTTATATGATAATGGTCTCTTGTACTGTTATATGGTAATGGTCTCTGGTACTGTTATATGATAATGGTGTCACGCGAGGTCGGCGTCGCGCTCCCTCTGCACGACATCGCCGGACCTCTCCGCCCCCCTAGAGACGAGCAATAGGGAATTGAAGTGCTGGTCTTGTCAGCCAGCACTTCATGAGTTAATTCTCTGTTTGGGTTTAGCCATGTGGTGCTGATCACACCACATGGCTACTTTACATATTGTTTGGACAGCTTGCTCCGCCTCAGGTCATGTGATGCTGGCCACATCACATGATCCTGGGCGGGCTATTTAAAGATGGCAACTGCCTCACTCAGATGCCTGTGATTAGCGTTACTACTTTGATCAGTGCTTGTGCGACCTAGTGTTTGATTGCTGTTTGACCCTGACCTTGGACTTGGACTTCGACCTCTCTTTGCTTCACCCCCGGTATTTACTTTATCTCCTGTGCATGACCCGGCTTGCTGACTATTCTGATATTGTGTTTGTTTCGTCTGTGTTTGTCTCTCCAATTGTTCCCTGTTCCTCCCTGTGCACTTATACAGAGCAGGGACCATCACCGTGGTTGTCCGCGGCCGCCTAGGGCCGACTGAGGCAAGCAGGCAGGGAGAGAACGGGGGGGTTTTCAGTACAGGGCGCACCTTCCCTTGTCTCCCCCGTGACAAATGGTCTCTGGTACTGTTATAGGGTAATAATCTCTGGTACTGTTATATGGTAATGGTCTCTGGTACTGTTATAGGGTAATAATCTCTGGTACTGTTATGGGTTAATGGTCTCTGGTACTGTTATAGGGTAATAGTCTCAGGTACTGTTATAGGGTAATAATCTCTGGTACTGTTATGGGTTAATTGTCTCAGGTACTGTTATAGGGTAATAATCTCTGGTACTGTTATATGGTAATGATCTCAGGTACTGTTATAGGGTAATAATCTCTGGTACTGTTATATGGTAATGATCTCAGGTACTGTTATAGGGTAATAATCTCTGGTACTGTTATGGGTTAATGGTCTCAGGTACTGTTATAGGACACAATCTTTGATACTATTATAGGTTAATGGTCTCTGGTGCTGTTGTATTGTAATGATAATGATCTGGTACCATTATAAGGTAATGGCCTCTGATACTGTCATACGATAATGGCCTCTAGCACTGTTACAATGTAGCAGTCACTGATATTAATATATGGTAATGATTCAGCTAAAAAAAAATCACTTTTGCCACCAGAAATCCTGATTGGATGTAACGATCACAGAGCCGCTGTCTAATGCCCATCCCGTCTACCTTCCCTTGATGCTATTCACTGACTGCCAGCAGGACGCACCGACCATCACAGCTGGAGCCCTTGATTTGGCCACAAGATGAATCGCACCAACACGTGCGACCGAGCAGATGCTAAATGGCATTTCCCGGCAGAAAAACAAACCTCTGCATCACACAACATTGGCGGTGTCATCCCGCCGACGCCTGACAAATCGAGGCCCATTGCTGCAAACTGAGGCTCATTTTACTTTTTCCCAGCACTTTGTAACAACGCTCTCTGCATCCGCTTATCAGATCCCCGCGTTCCGTGCCACCACTAAACTACGAGTCAATGCAGCGACGTCGTTGCGTTTTATTACCTAAATTTATCATAATATAACGGTGTTACGGCTCCAGCCGCACAAGGATGTTGTCAGAACGTGGGATTTTTACACAGCAGGAGAAGAGACAAGAGCGGAAAAGGGGGAAAAAATGTCTCTCTGGTCCGTGGTAAACAGAACAGGAATACTAAGTGATATCACAGGGGGAGGAAACCGCGACGGCATCAGATACCCGGCGAGAAAACAAACCGCTGAGCGAGGCGTGCAAAACACACTGACCGCTATATGATGTTACTTTATATTAGATATGGTGTTGTATTATGTCACATTGTGTTATATATTGTCTTATATTGTGTTATATATTACATTATATATTGTCTTATATTGTAGGGTATTCTTGTTATGTTATGTAGCATTATGTTACTGTATATTGTGTTGCTTTATATTATTTCTGTTATAAATGTTATGTATATGTTATATGTTCATACGTGTTTTTTATACAGTAGTATGTTATATTGCACCATCTAGTGGTATAATAATTTGTTGGGTTATGTTATATTTTGCCACATATAAGTTTATATGTTTTGATCCGTGCGACGAGGAGACACAACTGTAGCGTGCAGGAATCAAGAGTGATGCGGGTTTCGGGGAGTGGGGTAAGTATAACCTATCTGAGGAGCCCGGGGATTAAGGGGGTCATCATAGGGTTGGATAACCCCTTTAAGGCACTGCTCTCAAAAGAGGTGTGGCTTATTGGGAAGTGGGAGTGGCTATGTGGAAAAGTGGGCATGGCTTAACAGACAACAGATTTCTCATCCAGCCTGGAAGCTTTAGTTTGCAATTTGCACTCTCTAAAAATGAGACTGGATTAGAACATCCGCCCCAATGTCTTTTATTACCTTCTATTGTGTATTGTATTATTTCAGAACTTTATATCAGAGTTTATTGCACTGCGTACATACTGTGGAACATTTTGCTATATATTTTTATATTTTATTTTAAATATTATATCTAGTGATGAGCGATTTGGCTGCTTCACCAAATTCATTTGTTACGAATCACATTTCTTTGCAGTAGTGGGTGCAATGACAGTGAGTGGCGATTGTGCTGCCCCCCGTCATTGTTCCCCTCAGATGCGGCATTCATAGCCGATCGCGGCGTCGGACAGCAATATTACAGCGTAAAGAAAAAAATAATAAATAAAAACATACCTGTCACGCTCAGGTGTGGGGGGAAAAGCCACACCGAGCGTATGAGGGATGGGAACAGACAAAACCAGGAAACTGGTCACCTCCTGCAGGGGACCCTAAGACTAGGCCCTAGCTGGCTACCAGTATGAACTAACCCGGGTGGTAGGAAAGCTCATACACAGGAACCTAATCTGAGTAAACCCTAGAACACCCTGCAGTCTAATGACACAAGAGAGTAACCTGTTCCTCCAAGCGTAAGGAGGAACAGGAGACTCAAACAGGAATAACCAAAGGAAGGGAAAACACTTAACTTTAAGTAGAACTCAGCAACAGGATCTCAGCCGGGATCCACACCACTCTCAACAGGTATGTAGCAGATATAAACCGCAAGAGATACTGGGAGAGGAAGAGGTAAGTAGGAGACAGCTAATTGCCCAGCGGCAACAGCTGAGGGGAAGGGGTGTGGAGAACAGCACCCAAACCACAGGGAATAGCCTGTCAAACCTGTCACTTAGAAAGCCGCGCAGAGCGTCTGATTCCAGACGCAAGACCACTCGTGACATTACCCCCCCTTTTACGGGTGACCTCCGGGCACCCAGGACCAACTTTATCAGGGTGACACCTGTGAAAGGCTTTTACCAAACGACTGGCATTCACGTCAGATGCCGGTACCCATGACCTCTCCTCAGGACCATAACCCTTCCAATGAACCACAGGAGCAGGAAGACCTTCCAACACAAAACATGAAATAAGCTCCTGATGAAATTCACCCACTCTTAATTTGATATCATGCACCATCTGAGACAAACACTTCTGAGAGAGAGGTGCAGAATCAATGGCAAACACAGAAATCCTCTTATCCAAAGAACTTGGTGACAATCCATGCATACGGACAAACTGAGCATCAATCAAGTTCACCCCTGCCCCGCTGTCAATAAACACCTCAATTTTCACCACCTTTGATTCTAGCGCCACCTCGGCAGTCAGGAGAAAACGGGTACTGCAGGATGAAGACAAATGCACATTTTCAGTCTCCCTACCCACTCCACCAAGAGTGAGATGAGAATTCAACGCCCCCTTTTCTTTTCTCTCTTTTAGAGATAGGAAGCATGGACATACATTGATAAAGTGTCCTTTCTGACCACAGAAAAAACACACACCCTTTTTATTACCAAGATGATTGCGGGTGGCTACAGGAGTGGCTCCCCCTAATTGCATAGGTTCATCCCCAGACATCAACCTAGGGGAATATTCACCCAAAGTGTCATAGGAAGCTGGTACACTATGTGATAGTACGTCCTGAGAGCGGGGGCCCCTAGATCGCTCTCTCAGGCGCCTATCCATGCGTACAGCAAGAGACATAGCGGCTTCCAAAGACACAGGGGTTTCCTGAAAGGCCAAAGCGTCCTTCAGCCTTTCAGACAAACCTTGACAGAATTGGCTACGTAAAGCCGGATCGTTCCATTCAGTATTGGTCGCCCACCTCCGAAACTCAGAGCAATAAGTCTCAACCGGCCGCTCACCCTGACAAAGGTTACGTATCTGGGTCTCAGCCAGGGAGATACGATCCGGGTCATCATAGATAATCCCTAGGGTCTTGAAAAATTCATCTACCGACCGGAGAGACAGCGATCCGGCCGGTAGAGAAAAGGCCCATGACTGCGCATCCCCTTTAAGCAGCGAGATAACCACACCAAACTTCTGTTCCTCATTACCATAAGAATGTGGACGCAGTCTGAAATACAATTTGCACGCCTCCCTAAATAGAACAAAATTATCACATTCCCCAGAAAATCTATCCGGGAGGGGGACCTTAGGCTCCAAACAGGCCTGACACTCAGCACCCCCAGAACCACCAGCCTGTGGTCTCTGAATCTGGTTGCGGATGTCAGCCACCTCCAAACTGAGTCCCTGCAGCCGTTCAGCCAGTGCAGCAATAGCATCCATGTCAGCACAAAAATGACATAAATTTTTGTTAGCGGCGGTTTATAATGTCACGCTCGGGTGTGGGGGGAAAAGCCACACCGAGCGTATGAGGGATGGGAACAGACAAAACCAGGGAACTGGTCACCTCCTGCAGGGGACCCTAAGACTAGGCCCTAGCTGGCTACCAGTATGAACTAACCCGGGTGGTAGGAAAGCTCATACACAGGAACCTAATCT
This sequence comes from Rhinella marina, assembly GCA_900303285.1. NCBI lineage: Eukaryota > Metazoa > Chordata > Amphibia > Anura > Bufonidae > Rhinella > Rhinella marina. The sequence goes on along the minus strand of ONZH01024834.1, from coordinate 235,891 downwards.
GAATAAACCCTAGAACACCCTGCAGTCTAATGACACAAGAGAGTAACCTGTTCCTCCAAGCGTAAGGAGGAACAGGAGACTCAAACAGGAATAACCAAAGGAAGGGAAAACACTTAACTTTAAGTAGAACTCAGCAACAGGATCTCAGCCGAGATCCACACCACTCTCCACCAGGTATGTAGCAGATATAAACCGCAAGGGATACTGGGAGAGGAAGAGGTAAGTAGGAGACAGCTAATTGCCCAGCGGCAACAGCTGAGGGAAAGGGGTGTGGTGAACAGCACCCAAACCACAGGGAATAGCCTGTCAAACATGTCACTTAGAAAGCCGCGCAGAACGTCTGATTCCAGACGCAAGACCACTCGTGACAATACCCTCATCCATTTGATCGCGAAGAGCAGGCCGCTGCCATCTTGACTGTAGATCCAGGGCAATATCTTGTGCAGCCCGTGATGACATCATCACAACAGCCAGCATGGTGATGTCATATGTCAACGTGCACAGGATTTTGTGCGGGATCTTCAATCAAGATGATGGCATCGTGCTCAAAGTATGATTTTTTTTTTTTTTAACCGCCATTCAGGGAGAATCCATTTGTTACCACGAAACACAAGGAAATTCTGCTTCGTGGCAAATCAAATTTTTCCTGAAATTCAGATCAAATTCCACTTTGATTTACTAAACACTAATTATATCATTGCTTTACGTTATGTTACTTAACACAGTCATATACCATATACACCAGGTCCGCAACACACAGGCGTGTGCAGCCCGTATCACGAATCGCGGAACCATTCACTTTAATGGGTCCGCAATCACAGAGATGCGGAACGGAGGCACGGATTGGAACACCACGGAAGCCTCCGCACCGCAAAAAAGTAGTGCATGCAAATTGCGGTCCACAGCATGGTCACTGACCGCACACGTTCGTGTACACGAGCCCTTAAGCCTCATTCACATGTCCGTGTCCGTGCTGAAATCCGTGAGCAGGTGGTCGGTGAGGCATCCGTGAAGCTGTCCGTGAAGGATCCGTGTTGGGTCCGTGGTCCGTTTTTTGCTGTCCGTGCTGCATCCATGTTTCACTGACACTGAACAGCTGAAAAATAATTTTCAAAGCATCTCTTCTTAATGATCCGTGAAACACGGATGGCATCTATGTTGCATCCGTGGTTTTCACTGACCCATAGACTATAATGGACGTGATGGATCTGGGAACACGGATCAAGATAGGACATGTATCCATGCTAAAAAACGGAACCACGGACCGTGATGAAACACTGATGTCTGAATACACACATTAAAATGAATGGGGTCATGTGCTGTCCATGGAGAACATGTACAGCACACGTTCGTGAAACACTGACCTGTGAATGAGGCTTTAGTGTGTGAAATTTCTGAGGTATGCATAATAGTAAGAATTCTACTTCAAAGAGGTTTTCCAGGAGTAGAATATATCTGATTGGTGGAGGAACAACTCCCATCATCCCACCGCCCAGCTGTTTGAAGAGGCTGCGCTGCCCACACTGCTCCCCCATCACTGTCACCAGCTCTGAAGGATCCCTTTAAGATTCTGCACCCGAACATGTCCCCTGACAGGCGCAGCGTCTCCCCTAATGTGATGCACATGGCTACCGCTGCTAATAATTAGACACTAATACTTTTATTTAATTAATCGTTTTATTTCTAGGCCATGCATGTCAATATGATTTAGCATGATATTTGATTTAATCCTGCAGATTCATTAATTTCATGCATATCACCCACAGCGTTAAGTTGATTTCGCCGAGAGCATGACCAACTCGACATCTATACAAATGGCGCACAGCAATCCGGCCTCAGGATTTCTTTTTTTACCATTGTCTCCAGTGTAAATGATACTACGGGCACCGGCTGCAAGGATCGGGGTGACTGAGAACTCGGAGCCCGAGATATTCTGTACCCAACGTCGCTCTGTCATACTCGCTATCGGAGAAACATAAGGTCAATGTTTATTTCTTCTGATCTCCTGTGGAAAATCATTGAGTCTCTCGATTTGTGACACTTTAAGAATTAGCAGGAAAGTGATAGGTTATGGAAAGTATGCAGAAGAGCTTGCACTCTTGAAACCTTTGGCTACCAGAGGACCTGTAGTAAGTAAAGGGAGGGTGCAATGCAGGTTGGTTATGCCTCCACCCCCCTTTTCTACCCAGGGGTGTGTGACTTATGGGTGCCCTCCATGTGTTAGGCTACTTTCACACTTGCGTTGTGGTTTTCCGGTATTGAGATCCGGCAAAGGTTCCGCTTTGTCCCCATGCATTCTGAATGGAAAGAGATCCGTTCAGGATGCATCAGGATGTCTTCAGTTCCGGCAGCTTTCAGTTTTGTGACCGGACACAAAACAGCAGCAAGCTGTAATATTGTGTCCGGTCATAAAAACGGAAAAAAAACGGATCCGGTCCTGAAACTAATGTAAGTCAATGGTGACGGATCCGGTATTTTAGGAGACTAAAAAGTCACCTATTGACTTTCAATGCATTTAGTGTCTGATTCTTTTTTTTTTTTCTGTTTTGATTTCATACAACCGCATCCGGTTGCATCCTCATGTGCAAAATCAAAACTAATCAGTTTAATTCCGGTATTGAGATCCTCTGCCGGATCTCATTACCGGAATTAACAACGCAAGTGTGAAAGTAGCCTTAGCCTGTGGGGATAAAAAGTTTCAATACCTGCATCCTGTTCCTCTGTGAAATATTACTTCCGCAGAGGAACAGAACTCAAATAATGTGTTGTTGTAGATTTCATGTGGCTGAATGTCTCCATTCATTTCAATGGAGATGTAATCCACAGAAAAATCTGCAACATTGTTTACAAATAAATACCCATTAAGTTCCAGTGCGGAAAAATCTGCTGCATAAACTTGCAACAAAAAATGCAACTTTGTAAAATCCAAGGGCAGACTGGGAATTTATATTGGCCCTGGAAAAGCCTAAAAGTGGCCCCTTGTTGTAGGTGGGTCCAAACTGACAGAAGGCGGGGCCAACAAATGTACGCAGGGATAACAGAAGTAGACGGGGCCAGCAATGCCACAGTGCAGAACAAAAACCTGCCGCTGTATCATAACCTTCAGGGCATTGATACAGATAAATGCAGGTAGGCACTTGTGACCAGTGGTGCATAAGTACCTGATGCTCCTACATTAATTGTCATGAGGAGGCCTTGGGAGGCCCCCTAGGCATTGGCCCACCTGGAAATTTCCCTGTAGGGTCTATGGTCAGTCCACCCCTGGTAAAATCTGCACCCTAAGGCCTCTTGCAGATGAGCGTGTGTCTCTCTGCAAGTCCGAAGCGCAGCTCCCGACAAATGATGGATTCGGCACATAACTGAGCTGAACTGAGCCTACGGACCCCACAGACTATAATGGGGTCCATTAGATTGCCGCTCATAGTAAGGTTTTTGAAGCGGAGACAAAAGTCCTGCACGCACAACTTTGGTCTCCGCTTGAAAAATCTTTCTGTGAGCAGAAACCAGGGGGTCCGTAAGCTCCGTTCAGCTCAGTTATGTGCCGAATCCGTCCTATCCATTCTCCTGCTCCTATAACGGAGCAGGAGAACGGAAAGGCTGAACGCTGATGTGAACTTAGCCTTAGATTTGAGGGTACGCTTGCATCTGTCATCTTCTGCATCAAAATTTGCAGGGGAAAAGGAATCAGGAGCAGAGATCTCATGCATTTCCTGGCAGTTTGTTACAATGTAACCAAAATGTATCAATCTGAGTTCAGCCTGTTTACATAACACAGCACTGTGCACACTGGATACAAATGTAACAAACCCTCAGTCCTAAGAAGCATTAGGTCAGGAAGGTTTTCAGCTCTAGGATGTGAGTAATGTTCTTATTCACAGCCATCAAGCAGATATATTATAAATGGTCACAGATTGGAACACACAAGAGTTGCAGAACTTTTCATTACACATGTAAGTACAAGTGATGGGTTATTTCTAGGGATATGGTGGCTGGAGAGATCTGCCCATCATCAAGGTCTATACCATGTGGCATCGTGTCCTGTGCTGCAATAAACAACCTGACTAAACAAATTCAGAAGTTACAACGTCACGTTAGCTGTAAGCGCACCTTCCTCACAGTAAATGAGAGTGCACTGTGTTATTATAGGCTAATAATTAAGGTGGCAGAAACATCGTCCCAGGATAAAGATTCACAGGAATCAGAGTCATTCAAATTGTGGAGAATCAATAGAGAATTTTTAAAGATTTGCTTGACGTGTTTTCTAAGGATTTGCATACATTTCGTCCAGTCGCCACCAGGTGGCAGCATCTGCAGAAATGTGAAATTACTTGTATAAATTTACCTTTCTTGTTTCTTTTTTTATAAGATTAGTGAACAGGCTGACCTTGAGTGCTGACATCTCCTGGCGGCTTCCATCACCTTATAAATCAGGAAAGTTTTAAAACTTGAATTATACAGAGAGCTTTATACTTGACAGACAGCGGCATAATAACACAGGACGCGAGTAAAAAAGATCCTGAAGGCAGCAAAGACAGGAAACTGCGAACAGCAATCAGGAAAGCCTCAGGTAAAAATAGCTTGCAGAAAAGACGGTAATGTGCTAAAAGTGTTCAGTCATATCTGTGCCGTGTTACATAGGACTGAGGTGAATCACTACATTATCTGTACTCAGGAGTTATCACTGTGTTATCTGTGGTGTTACATAGGACTGCAGGTGACATCTACTACATTATCTGTACTCAGAGAGTTATCACTGTGTTATCTGTGGTGTTACATAGGACTGCAGGTGACATCTACTACATTATCTGTAACTCAGAGAGTTATCACTGTGTTATCTGTGGGTGTTACATAGGACTGCAGGTGACATCTACTACATTATCTGTACTCAGAGAGTTATCACTGTGTTATCTGTGGTGTTACATAGGACTGCAGGTGACATCTACTACATTATCTGTACTCAGAGAGTTATCACTGTGTTATCTGTGGTGTTACATAGGACTGCAGGTGACATCTACTACATTATCTGTACTCAGAGAGTTATCACTGTGTGTTATCTGTGGTGTTACATAGGACTGCAGGTGACATCTACTACATTATCTGTACTCAGAGAGTTATCACTGTGTTATCTGTGGTGTTACATAGGACTGCAGGTGACATCTACTACATTATCTGTACTCAGAGAGTTATCACTGTGTTATCTGTGGTGTTACATAGGACTGCAGGTGACATCTACTACATTATCTGTACTCAGAGAGTTATCACTGTGTTATCTGTGGTGTTACATAGGACTGCAGGTGACATCTACTACATTATCTGTACTCAGAGAGTTATCACTGTGTTATCTGTGTGTGTTACATAGGACTGCAGGTGACATCTACTACATTATCTGTACTCAGAGAGTTATCACTGTGTTATCTGTGGTGTTACATAGGACTGCAGGTGACATCTACTACATTATCTGTACTCAGAGAGTTATCACTGTGTTATCTGTGGTGTTACATAGGACTGCCAGGTGACATCTACTACATTATCTGTACTCAGAGAGTTATCACTGTGTTATCTGTGGTGTTACATAGGACTGCAGGTGACATCTACCACATTATCTGTACTCAGAGAGTTATCACTGTGTTATCTGTGGTGTTACATAGGACTGCAGGTGACATCTACCACATTATCTGTACTCAGAGAGTTATCACTGTGTTATCTGTGGTGTTACATAGGGACTGCAGGTGACATCTACTACATTATCTGTACTCAGAGAGTTATCACTGTGTTATCTGTTGGTGTTACATAGGACTGCAGGTGACATCTACTACATTACTGTACTCAGAGAGTTATCAGTGTGTTTATCTGTGGTGTTACATAGGACTGCAGGTGACATCTACTACATTATCTGTACTCAGAGAGTTATCACTGTGTTATCTGTGGTGTTTACATAGGACTGCATGGTGACATCTACTACATTATCTGTACTCAGAGAGTTATCACTGTGTTATCTGTGGTGTTACATAGGACTGCAGGTGACATCTACTACATTATCTGTACTCAGAGAGTTATCACTGTGTTATCTGTGGTGTTACATAGGACTGCAGGTGACATCTACTACATTATCTGTACTCAGAGAGTTATCACTGTGTTATCTGTGGTGTTACATAGGACTGCAGGGTGCATCTACTACATTATCTGTACTCAGAGAGTTATCACTGTGTTATCTGTTGGTGTTACATAGGACTGCAGGTTGACATCTACTACCATTATCTGTACTCAGAGAGTTATCACTGTGTTATCTGTGGTGTTACATAGGACTGCAGGTGACATCTACTACATTATCTGTACTCAGAGAGTTATCATCGTGTTATCTGTCGTGTTACATAGGACTGCAGGTGACATCTACTACATTATCTGTACTCAGAAAGTTATCACCGTGTTATCTGTCGTGTTACATAGGACTGCAGGTGACAACTACTACATTATCTGTACTCAGAGAGATATCACTGTGTTATCTGTGGTGTTACATAGGACTGCAGGTGACATCTACTACATTATCTGTACTCAGAGAGTTATCACTGTGTTATCTGTGGTGTTACATAGGACTGCAGGTGACATCTACTACATTATCTGTACTCAGAGAGTTATCACTGTGTTATCTGTGGTGTTACATAGGACTGCAGCAGGTGACATCTACTACATTATCTGTACTCAGAGAGTTATCACTGTGTTATCTGTGGTGTTACATAGGACTGCAGGTGACATCTACTACATTATCTGTACTCAGAGAGTTATCACTGTGTTATCTGTGGTGTTACATAGGACTGCAGGTGACATCTACTACATTATCTGTACTCAGAGAGTTATCACTGTGTTATCTGTGGTGTTACATAGGACTGCAGGTGACATCTACTACATTATCTGTACTCAGAGAGTTATCACTGTGTTATCTGTGGTGTTACATAGGACTGCAGGTGACATCTACTACATTATCTGTACTCAGAGAGTTATCACTGTGTTTATCTGTGGTGTTACATAGGACTGCAGGTGACATCTACTACATTATCTGTACTCAGAGAGTTATCACTGTGTTATCTGTGGTGTTACATAGGACTGCAGGTGACATCTACTACATTATCTGTACTCAGAGAGTTATCACTGTGTTATCTGTGGTGTTACATAGGACTGCAGGTGACATCTACTACATTATCTGTACTCAGAGAGTTTATCACTGTGTTATCTGTGGTGTTACATAGGACTGCAGGTGACATCTACTACATTATCTGTACTCAGAGAGTTATCACTGTGTTATCTGTGGTGTTACATAGGACTGCAGGTGACATCTACTACATTATCTGTACTCAGAGAGTTATCACTGTGTTATCTGTGGTGTTACATAGGACTGCAGGTGACATCTACTACATTATCTGTACTCAGAGAGTTATCACTGTGTTATCTGTGGTGTTACATAGGACTGCAGGTGACATCTACCACATTATCTGTACTCAGAGAGTTATCACTGTTGTTATCTGTGGTGTTACATAGGACTGCAGGTGACATCTACTACATTATCTGTTACTCAGAGAGTTATCACCGTGTTATCTGTGGTGTTACATAGGACTGCAGGTGACATCTACTACATTATCTGTACTCAGAAAGTTAGTCCACTGTGTATCTGGTGTTAGCATAGGACTGCAGGTGACATCTACTACATATGTTGTGAAGTAGACAGTAATACACGATACTTGTGAACTGATTGACTTACGAGACATATAATATTGCTTAATGAATGCAGGACAAGGTTGCAACAGAGAGCAGTAGAATATCAATAGACTGAAGGAAAGTCTGAGTCTCTATGAGATCGTCTGTAATAGTTGCAGAATGTCAATATGTACCTAGGAATAGTTAGAGCTCAGCAAAGTTCTGCAGATCTCTAGCAAGGCCGGTGATATTATAATCTGCAGACTATCTCACTAATACACATCTGTCAGGAGGCAGAGCAATGTTCTGCAGATCTCTAGAGAGATCAGTGATATAATAATCTGCAGACTATAACTAATACACATCTGTCAGGAGGCAGAGCAATGTTCTGCAGATCTCTAGAGAGATCAGTGATATAATAATCTGCAGACTATTACTAATACACATCTGTCAGGAGGCAGAGCAATGTTCTGCAGATCTCTAGAGAGATCAGTGATATAATAATCTGCAGAATGTCACCACCTATCTGTCTGAGAATAGTCAGATCAGAGCAATGTTCTGCAGATCTCCGGAGAGGTCATTAAGAGAGCTGAGACCCAGAAACCGTACAGAAGACAGAACATTGTGCTGCTGGTGGCGGCGCAGGACGCCATCCGTCCCATGATGCTTTGCTCCGTCTTCATTTAACGTGGAGCTTCTGCTGAGAAGATGAATGATTGTGAGCGCGGATTCTGTGAGCGCAGCCTGCAAATACATACAAATATATATCCAATGTGCGCCATAAATCCCGAGCCGTGCCCAGAAATCACATAACACTGACTCCAGGCAATGACAATGCACAGAAATAGAGCAGAGAATTGATTTATTAACGCCGAGACGAAACGTAGCGCTCAGCGAGACGCGCGCGGAATCCGGAGACCGCTCACGAACATATGGCTGCGTCTCTTCTGCAGAGAATGGTCGACAGACATTGTAAAGAAAAAAGAGGCGGCTAATTAATAAAGCTAACACTCATTAACACGCCGGAGCCTGTAGTTACTGCGCTGTGCTCATTTACATATGCAAATGAGGGACATATCATGACAATCCGCTAAACTAAGGTAAGACGGACACAGATGTAGCAGAGTTGATCCACGTTGCGACGGGACATGATATCATATGCTAGGGGTTGGTCAGTCTTCTATATGTAAGGTTTGGGCACTGAATATCAAATTCTTCAACTTTTTTTTTATATATGGTATCTTGTATTTCAGGTTCTCACCGTTTTCAAGATCTTTGCTTGCTGTCAGTGAATGAGAACACTCTCGATGACAATCAGTGGTAGAGATCCTACACATGTCTAGTGCTGCGCTCCGAAGTGGATACAATTGTATCCAGTCTGGACAATGCTCTGTCAGCTACACAGCCTGGACCGCGGACTGATACATTGTAACAAACTAGCAGAGAGATCTTCTTCCTTCAGCTCACAGAACAGTTGTATTCACTTCTTATCTGACAGCAGGACAAGCTACAGTATAACTAACAGTATCATTCAGCTCAGGGTTTGTTACAATGTATCCATGTGTTCAGCCTGCGGTGAGAGAAACATCACCTGAAATATTCCTTTTCCTAAAGGAACTTGTTCAACTACGTCCAATGTAACAAATCTCAGCTGAGTGAGCGAGATCAGGACAGGAGGGGTGTCTACTGCTCAAAGTAAGCAAAAAGCAAGCAGAGATTTTAAAAGCATTTTTATTGTAAAATGAAGATCTCTGCTTGCTTTCAGTGAATATAAATACACTGTCCTGGTGATGTCCAATGAGCTTGACACAAACCTCGGTCTTGTGTGAATTAGACCTGATAATATCTTTGCTCCTTTTTGATCATAGATAAGAGGATTTCAGTCTAGACTTATTCTCAGGGTGGCGGGCATGTGGTGATAGAAGACAAGGGGCATAACTAAAAGGGAGGGAGAGGGTATTGACAGGGGCATAGCTAAAAGGGATGGAGAGGGTATTGACAGGGGCATAACTAAAAGGGAGGGAGAGGGTATTGACAGGGGCATAGCTAAAAGGGAGGGAGAGGGTATTGACAGGGGCATAACTAAAAGGGAGGGAGAGGGTATTTACAGGGGCATAACTAAAAGGGAGGGAGAGGGTATTGACAGGGGCATAACTAAAAGGGAGGGAGAGGGTATTGACAGGGGCATAACTAAAAGGGAGGGAGAGGGTATTGACAGGGGCATAGCTAAAAGGGAGGAGAGGGTACTGACATGGGCATAGCTAAAAGGGAGGGGAGAGGGTATTGAAAGGGGCATAGCTAAAAGGGAGGGAGAGGGTATTGAAAGGGGCATAGCTAAAAGGGGAGGGAGAGGGTATGAAAAGGCCTTAACTAAAAGGGAGGGAGAGGGTATTGACAGGGGCATAGCTAAAAGGGAGGGAGAGGGTATTGACAGGGGCATAGCTAAAAGGGAGGGAGAGGGTATTGAAAAGGCCTTAACTAAAAGGGAGGGAGAGGGTATTGACAGGGGCATAGCTAAAAGGGAGGGAGAGGGTATTGAAAAGGCCTTAACTAAAAGGGAGGGAGAGGGTATTGACAGGGGCATAGCTAAAAGGGAGGGAGAGGGTATTGACAGGGGCATAACTAAAAGGGAGGGAGAGGGTATTGACAGGGGCATAGCTAAAAGGGAGGGAGAGGGTATTGACAGGGGCATAGCTAACATGGTCTCCTTAACATGGTGATCTAGGATAGTGAAGGGAATAATGCCAGTATAGCACATTTGGTGATCTATGGCAGTGCAGGGGTTAACCTTAGTATTAGGACTCATGCAGATCTGCAAAAAAATACATTATTTATGTTTTTTTTTTTGTGGCCCAATTGAAGTGAATGGTTCCGCATAGGGGCCACAAAAAAACAAACAAAAAAAATGGGATGAATAACAAACCTTGGTGGTTTGGGCAATGAAAGGGTTAATGAAAGCACTCATGTTGGCCTTGGGTAGTGAAAGTGTTAATGTCAGTATAACTGGTAGTCTACGGCTATGAAGGAGTTAATAGAGTTAATGTATACATGGAGGGTCCAAAAACAGAGCCCGGGAACTATAGGCCGGTAAGTTTAACATCTGTCGTGGGTAAACTGTTTGAAGGTTTTCTAAGAGATGCTATCTTGGAGGGCCTCAATGAAAATAAGCAAATAACTCCGTATCAGCATGGCTTCATGAGGGATCGGTCGTGTCAAACCAATTTAATCAGTTTCTATGAGGAGGTAAGTTCTAGACTTGACCGCGGGGAATCAATGGATGTCGCATATCTGGACTTCTCCAAAGCATTTAACACTGTACCACATAAAAGGTTAGTATATAAAATGAGAATGCTTGGCCTGGGAGAAAATGTCTGTATGTGGGTAAGTAACTGGCTCAGTGATAGAAAACAGAGGGTGGTTATTAACGGTACATACTCAGATTGGGTCACTGTAACTAGTGGGGTACCACAGGGGTCAGTACTGGAGGGGTCACTGTCACTAGTGGGGTACCACAGGGGTCAGTACTGGAGGGGTCACTGTCACTAGTGGGGTACCACAGGGGTCGGTATTGGGCCCTATTCTCTTCAATATATTTATTAATGATCTTGTAGAAGGCTTGCACAGTAAGATATCAATTTTTGCAGATGACACTAAACTGTATAAAGTAATTAACACAGACGAGGACAGTATACTGTATATATACTACAGAGGACAGTGTACTGTATATATACTATAGAGGAAAGTACACTGTATACTGTATATATACTACAGAGGACAGTGTACTGTATATATACTACAGAGGACAGTATACTGTATATATACTACAGAGGACAGTACACTGTATATATACTACAGAGGACAGTATACTGTATATATACTACAGAGGACAGTACACTGTATATATACTACAGAGGACAGTGCACTGCTACAGCAGGATCTGGATAGACTGGAGGCTTGGGCAGAGAAGTGGCCGATGAGGTTTAACAATGACAAATGTAAGGTTATGCATATGTGAGGGAATAATGCAAGTCACCAGTACATACTAAATGGTAAAACATTGGGTAACTCTGACATGGAAAATGACCTAGGAATTTTAGTGAACAGCAAACTAAGCTGTAGAAACCAGTGTCAGGCAGCTGCTGCCAAGGCCAATAAGATAATGGGTTGCATCAAAAGAGGCATAGATGGCGGTGATGAGAACATAGTCCTGCCACTTTACAAATCACTAGTCAGACCACACATGGAGGACTGTGTACAGTTCTGGGCTCCTGTGAACAAGGCAGACATAGCAGAGCTGGAGAGGGTTCAGAGGAGGGCAACTAAAGTAATAACTGGAATGGGTGGACTACAGGGCCCAGAAAGATTATCAAAATTAGGGTTATTCACTTTAGAAAAAAGACGACTGAGGGGAGATGTAATAACTATGTATAAATATATCAGAGGTCAGTACAGAGATCTCTCCCATCATCTATTTATCCCGAGGACTGTGACTGTGATGAGGGGACATCCTCTGCGTCTGGAGGAAAGAAGGTTTGTACACAAACATAGAAGAGGATTCTTTACGGTAAGAGCAGTGAGACTATGGACTCTTTACTGTAAGAGCAGTGAGACTATGGACTCTTTACTGTAAGAGCAGTGAGACTATGGACTCTTTGCGGTAAGAGCAGTGAGACTATGGAACTCTCTGCCTGAGGAGGTGGTGATGGTAAGTTCACTATAAGAGATCAGGAGGGGCCTGGATGTATTTCTGGAGGTAATAATATTACAGGTTATAGTTACTAGAGAGGGGTCATTGATCCAGGGAGTTATTCTGATGCCTGATTGGAGTCGGAAAGGAATTTTTTCCCCTAAAGTGAGGAACATTGGCTTCTACCTCACAGGGGTTTTTTGCCTTCCTCTGGATCAACTTGTAGGAAAACAGGTCGAACTGGATGGACAGAGGGCTTTTTTTTCGGCCTTATAAACTATGTTGCTATGTTACTCTAATTCAGCTAATGTCTGGTGGTCTAGGATAGTGACGGGATGAATAAGAAACCTTGGTGGTTTGGGCAATGAAAGGGTTAATGCAAGCACCCACGTTGGTCTTGGGTAGTGAAAGTGTTAATGTCAGTATAACTGGTAGTCTACGCTGTGAGGGAGTTAATGTCAGTATACATGTCTAGTACTCTAATTGAGCTAATGGCTGGTGGTCTAGGGCAGTGATGGGGATGAATAACAAACCCTGGAGGTCTGGACAGTGGAAGAGTTAATAAAAGGATCCATGCTGCTCTAGAGCAACACAGGGGTTAATGTGGGTATACCTATCAGGAGCATTTCTGTCCAATGCGGTAATGCGGAGTAGGGGTCTGATCACAGCTCCGAAATGTGGAACCCACGACGGTGAGGAGTGAACGGTAAAAGCATCGGCGGTCAGAGAAAAAAATATTCCTGAAAAAACTGATAGATACCCTGCGTTATACTGAGTGCATAGCGTAAGGGCGGAGCCATGGCACTATATGATGGCACTCTACATGATGTCCGTTTAATCCCTGTGTCATGCCCCGCCCCTAGATCCAGCAATGAAAATAACACCTTAAACACATTTAGAATGGAGAATTCCTTTAAATCATCACTAACACTGCTGATGCTGAGGTCAGTTACTACTGACTGGGGCCCCATTCCTTTTTTCTTTGATCCGGGGCCCCTGTGATTACCTATTACTCCCCTTCATATTGAAAGATATGATAAACTGAGCCGGAAACAATAAACCTCCATCTATCACAGGTTTATTCACCCCATCATTCTTCACTACGGATCTGTGGACTTTATGAGTGATTTAATTACCGGCAGTGAATATTATACAGCTCCCCAATAGAGGAAATATGTTTATATCCTGCAGACAGTATGAGGCGGCATTATATACAGATCTGCTGTGTGTAAGAATCAGACATGCATACAGTGAACCTGGAGGAATGTGCCAGGGGTAATCAGTGCTACACGTTCCAGATCCAAAGCTGCATCTCCTGACAGGTGTCATATTACTGTCAGCATCCACAACATACCAACTGCTGATGTCTGCTACACTGGATCCAGAGAGATCGGGCGGGTAAATCAGACAGCTACTAATAATCCCATGTGACTGACTTCAATATTTCAGAATCCGAAGACTAATATAGTTGCTGGACATCATGAGGGATGAGCAAGAATATGCCCTATATAAGGGGGCTGAGCTAAAGTATGGGAGACTAAAGTGTGATAGCGTTATATTTCTTGTACATAGGAGGAGTTTATAGTAAGTTATATTCTGTTACATAGTTAGGAGTATTATAGGTAAGTTATTTCTTGTATATAGGAGGAGTATTTATAGTTATAGTTATTCTTGTACATAGAGAGAGTATTATAGTACATAGTATTATAGTATATATCTTGTACATAGGAGCAGTTATATTCTTGTACATAGTAGTATTATATTATTCTTGTACATAGGAGTGTATAATATAGTATTATAGTAGTTAGTATTCTTGTACATAGGAGCAGTATTATAGTAGTTATATTCTTGTACATAGGAGCAGTATTATAGTAGTTATATTCTGTAATAGGAGCATATAGGTATAGTAGTAGTTATATTCTTGTACATAGGAGCAGTATTATAGTAGTTATATTCTTGTACATAGGAGCAGTATTATAGTAGTTATGTACATAGGGCAGTATTATAGTAGTTATATTTGTACATAGGAGCATATACATAGGAGCAGTATTTATAGTAGTTATATTCTTGTACATAGGAGCAGTATTATAGTAGTTATATATTCTTGTACATAGGAGCAGTATTATAGTAGTTATATTCTTGTACATAGGAGCAGTATTATAGTAGTTATATTCTTGTACATAGGAGGCAGTATTATAGTAGTTATATTCTTGTACATAGGAGCAGTATTATAGTAGTTATATTCTTGTACATAGGAGCAGTATTATAGTAGTTTATATTCTTGTACATAGGAGCAGTATTAATAGTAGTTATATTCTTGTACATAGGAGCAGTATTATATAGTAGTTATATTCTTGTACATAGGAGCAGTATTTATAGTAGTTATATTTCTTGTACATAGGAGCAGTATTATAGTAGTTATATTCTTGTACATAGGAGCAGTATTATAGTAGTTTATATTCTTGTACATAGGAGCAGTATTATAGTAGTTATATTCTTGTACATAGAGGAGCAGTATTATAGTAGTTATATTCTTGTACATAGGAGCAGTATTATAGTAGTTATATTCTTGTACATAGGAGGCAGTATTATAGTAGTTATATTCTTGTACATAGGAGGCAGTATTATAGTAGTTATATTCTTGTACATAGGAGGCAGTATTATAGTAGTTATATTCTTGTACATAGGAGCAGTATTATAGTAGTTATATTCTTGTACATAGGAGCAGTATTATAGTAGTTATATTCTTGTACATAGGAGCAGTATTATAGTAGTTATATTCTTGTACATAGGAAGCAGTATTATAGTAGTTATATTCTTGTACATAGGAGCAGTATTATAGTAGTTATATTCTTGTACATAGGAGCAGTATTATAGTAGTTATATTCTTGTACATAGGAGCAGTATTATAGTAGTTATATTCTTGTACATAGGAGCAGTATTATAGTAGTTATATTCTTGTACATAGGAAGCAGTATTATAGTAGTTATATTCTTGTACATAGGAGCAGTATTTATAGTAGTTATATTCTTGTACATAGGAGCAGTATTATAGTAGTTATATTCTTGTACATAGGAGGCAGTATTATAGTAGTTTATATTCTTGTACATAGGAGCAGTATTATAGTAGTTATATTCTTGTACATAGGAGCAGTATTATAGTAGTTATATTCTTGTACATAGGAGCAGTATTATAGTAGTTATATTCTTGTACATAGGAAGCAGTATTATAGTAGTTATATTCTTGTACATAGGAGCAGTATTATAGTAGTTATATTCTTGTACATAGGAGCAGTATTATAGTAGTTATATTCTTGTACATAGGAGCAGTATTATAGTAGTTATATTCTTGTACATAGGAGCAGTATTATAGTAGTTATATTCTTGTACATAGGAGCAGTATTATAGTAGTTATATTCTTGTACATAGGGAGCAGTATTATAGTAGTTATATTCTTGTACATAGGAGCAGTATTATAGTAGTTTATATTTTGTACATAGGAGCAGTATTATAGTAGTTATATTCTTGTACATAGGAGCAGTATTATAGTAGTTATATTTTGTACATAGGAGCAGTATTTATAGTAGTTTATATTCTTGTACATAGGAGCAGTATTATAGTAGTTATATTCTTGTACATAGGAGGCAGTTAGTTATATTCTTGTACATAGGAGGGCAGTATTAGTAGTTATATCTTGTACATAGGGAGCCAGTATTATAGTAGTTATATTCTGGTACAATAGGAGCAGTATTATATTAGTAGTTATAATTCTTGTACATAAGGCAGCAGTATCTATAGTAGTTATATTCTCTTACATAGGAGGCCAGTATATATAGTATTTAATTCTGGTACCATTAGGAGCAGTGTTATAGTAGTTATATTCTTGGTACACACCATAATATTCTCAACATTTTTCCAGTGATGGTGGGTAATATACAAGCCTTCCCAGCTCCCAATCTACCGCGGCTCAATTATCAGACCTCTAGAAATGATGGTCTTAATGTGTTTAACATTTCATTCTGACGAAAATTCTCCTTACTGTGGAGGTTATTTTAGAGGAAAGCTAAGATTCTCCTGATTAATGTGTTAATGGAGCTGTGACAGTATACACTGCTGTTATGTTCCCTCTTTGCACACTGATGGATATGTTGGTGATTATATATATATACTAGCTGAAGGACCCGGCTTTGTATGGGTATATTTAATTTATTTCATTTACTGTTTGTGTGTGTGTGTGTCCTTAAAAGATATCGAGAGTGACCTCTACAGTGCCCACACCTTTAACAGTGACCTCTACAGCAGCTCGCCCCTTTAACAGTAACCTCGACAGCAGCCCGCACCTTTAACAGTGACCTCTACAGCAGCCCACCCCTTTAACAGTGACCTCTACAGCAGCCCGCCTCTTTAACAGTGACCTCTACTGCGGCCAGCCCCTTTAATAGTGACCTCTACAGCAGCCCGCCCTTTAACAGTGACCTCTACAGCAGCCCACCTCTTTAACAGTGACCTCTACAGCGGCCCACCCCTTTAACATTGACCTCTACAGCGGCCCGCCCCTTTAACTGTTACCTCTACAGCGGCCCGCCCCTTTAACAGTGACCTCTACAGCGGCCCGCCCCTTTAACAGTGAACTCTACAGCGGCCCGCCCCTTTTAACAGTGACCTCTACAGTGGCCCGCCCCTTTAACAGTGACCTCTACAGCAGCCCGCCCTTTAACAGTGACCTCTACAGCGGCCAGCCCCTTTAACAGTGACCTCAACAGCAACCCGCCCCTTTAACAGTGACCTCTACAGCAGCCCACCCCTTTAACAGTGACCTCAACGGCAGCCAGCCCCTTTAACAGTGACCTCTACAGCAGCCCACCCCTTTAACAGTGACCTCTACAGCAGCCCACCCCTTTAACAGTGACCTCTACAGCAGCCCGCCCCTTTAACAGTGACTCTACAGCGGCCAGCCCCTTTAACAGTGACCTCAACAGCAACCCGCCCCTTTAACAGTGACCTCTACAGCAGCCCACCCCTTTAACAGTGACCTCAACGGCAGCCAGCCCCTTTAACAGTGACCTCTACAGCAGCCCACCCCTTTAACAGTGACCTCTACAGCAGCCCACCCCTTTAACAGTGACCTCTACAGCAGCCCGCCCCTTTAACAGTGACCTCTACAGCGGCCAGCCCCTTTAACAGTGACCTCAACAGCAACCCGCCCCTTTAACAGTGACCTCTACAGCAGCCCACCCCTTTAACAGTGACCTCAACAGCAGCCCGCCCCTTTAACAGTGACCTCTACAGCAGCCCACCCCTTTAACAGTGACCTCTACAGCAGCCCGCCCCTTTAACAGTGACCTCTACAACAGCCCGTCCCTTTAACAGTGACCTTTACAGCAGGCCGCCCCTTTAACAGTGACCTCTACAGCAGCCCGCCCCTTCAACAGTGACCTCTATAGCTGCCCGCCCCTTTAACAGTGACCTCTACAGCAGCCCATCCCTTTAACAGTGACCTTTACAGCAGGCCGCCCCTTTAACAGTGACCTCTATAGCAGCCCGCCCCTTTAACAGTGACCTCTACAGCTGCCCGCCCCTTTAACAGTGACTTCTACAGCTGCCTGCCCCTTTAACAGTGATCTCTACAGCAGCCCACCCCTTTAACAGTAACCTCTACAGCAGCCTGCCCCTTTAACAGTGATCTCTACAGCAGCCCACCCCTTTAACAGTAACCTCTACAGCAGCCTGCCCCTTTAACAGTGACCTCTACAGCTGCCCACCCTTTTAATAGTGACCTCTATAGCTGCCCGCCCCTTTAACAGTGACCTCTACAGCAACCCGCCCCTTTAACAGTGACCTCCACAGCAGAGTGGCCACTGTCTTCACCCCAGAAATCCAGACCTCACCGGCCATTCCCCCAAACGTGAAACAGCGCCCCCTGTTCCCATGAAGACACACCACTAAACATGAGGCCAAGCCCCCCTGGCTCTGTGAAGACACGGAGGAGAAGCTGTCCGAGTGTGAGCTACTGAAAGGGTGGACATCCCTTTGTCTGTCCAGGCACTGCGTCGGACGGAGGACAGGGAGCCAGAAAACTGGACTGTCCAGCCTAAAGCCGGACATCTGGCCACCCTAACATCAGCCTGCCCCTAGGGTGGCCAGAGGTCTTGTCTTAGGCTGGACAGTTGGCTTTCAGACTCCCTGTCCTCTGTCATGCGCAGGGCCTGGATGGACACAGGGCTGTCCTTTTGAACAGCTCACTCTCAGCAGCAGCACTGTGCAGTCTGAGCAATGAGCTGCAGGGAGAAAGTCACCCTCCCCCCACCCCTGCAGCTGAAAGAAGGTGATTTTTACCTATATTTTTAATCCCGGTCAAATGCGGCATGGAAGGGGCGTGGCCTGAGTCAGGGGCGTGACTTAGTGGGATCTGGGGGTATGGCTTTTAAGTCCTTATTTTGACGGTGGCCTGAATTACAGGTCGATGCCATAGTAATTTAGGAGGAAGGTGGGTAGCAGTGGAAGAATACATCTTTTATTACTACTGAACAGTAAATATGTGAAATTTACATTATATGAGGTAATGATTGATGATGAATTAGTCTAAAACATAAGTTATATTTATGGTAACCGGAATACCCCTTTACCATTGTCATCCACAGTGCTCTGCCTCTTTAATGCAGACCTACAGCAGTGAACTGGCTAGGTTGTCATAGAAACTTGGTGTGTGGAGACTGCCTGTGAGCTTCTATTGGCTGATAAGGGTCATGTGACCAGGCTACTATTGGCCAATGCATTTTTTGGGAATATCTCAGGAACGGTACGTCCTGGAGAGCTGAAAACTGTTCTAAAACCTTCCCGGACACCTGATGTACATGTGTGCCAAATTTTGTGATTGTAGCTGCAGCAGTGCAGATTCCTTTAGCGGACATACACACACACACATACATACACTCAGCTTTATATTATATATATATATATATATATATATATATATATATATATACAGTACAGACCAAAAGTTTGGACACACCTTCTCATTCAAAGAGTTTTCTGTATTTTCATGACTATGAAAATTGTAGATTCACACTGAAGGCATCAAAACTATGAATTAACATATGTGGAATTATATACTTAACAAAAATATATGAAACAACTGAAAATATGTCTTATATTCTAAGTTCTTCAAAGTAGCCACCTTTTGCTTTGATTACTGCTTTGCACTCTCTTGGCATTCTCTTGATGAGCTTCAAAGGTAGTCACCTGAAATGGTATTCCATCAGTCTTGAAGGAGTTCCCAGAGATGCTTAGCACTTGTTGGCCCTTTTGCCTTCACTCTGCGGTCCAGCTCACCCCAAACCATCTGGAGCGGGTTCAGGTCTGGTGACTGTGGAGGCCAGGTCATCTGGCGTAGCACCCCATGACTCTCCTTCTTGTTCAAATAGCCCTTACACAGCCTGGAGGTGTGTTTGGGGTCATTGTCCTGTTGATAAATAAAGGATGGTCCAACTAAACGCAAACCGGATGGAATAGCATGCCGCTGCAAGATGCTGTGGTAGCCATGCTGGTTCAGTATGCCTTCAATTTTGAATAAATCCCCAACAGTGTCACCAGCAAAGCACCCCCACCCCCATGCTTCACGGTGGGAACCAGGCATGTAGAGTCCATCCCTTCACGTTTTCTGCGTCGCACAAAGAGACGGTGGTTGGAACCAAAGATCTCAAATTTGGACTCATCAGACCAAAGCACAGATTTCTACTCCTTGTCCATTCCTTGTGTACTTTAGCCCAAACAAGTCTCTTCTGCTTGTTGCCTGTCCTTAGCAGTGGTTTCCACCATGAAGGCCTGCTGCACACAGTCTCCTCTTAACAGTTGTTGTAGAGATGTGTCTGCTGCTAGAACTCTGTGTGGCATTGACCTGGTCTCTAATCTGAGCTGCTGTTAACCTGCCATTTCTGAGGCTGGTGACTCGGATGAACTTATCCTCCGCAGCAGAGGTGACTCTTGGTCTTCCTTTCCTGGGGCGGTCCTCATGTCAGCCAGTTTCTTTGTAGCGCTTGATGGTTTTTGCGACTGCACTTGGGGACTTTCAAAGTTTTCCCAATTTTTTGGACTGACTGACCTTCATTTCTTAAAGTAATGATGGCCACTTGTTTTTGTTTACTTAGCTGCTTTTTTCTTGCCATAATACAAATTCTTCCAGTCTATTCAGTGGGACTATCGGTTGTGTATCCACCTGACTTCTGCCCAACACAACTCATGGTCCCAACCCCATTTATAAGGCAAGACATCCCACTTATTAAACCTGACAGGGCACACCTGTGAAGTGAAAACCATTTCAGGTGACTACCTCTTGAAGCTCATCAAGAGAATGCCAAGAGTGTGCAAAGCAGTGATCAAAGCAAAAGGTGGCTACTTTGAAGAACCTAGAATATAAGACATATTTTCAGTTGTTTCACACTTTTTTGTTAAGTATATAATTCCACATGTGTTAATTCATAGTTTTGATGCCTTCAGTGTGAATTTACAATTTTCATAGTCATGAAAATACAGAAAACTCTTTGAATGAGAAGGTGTGTCCAAACTTTTGGTCTGTACTGTATATATATATATATATATATATATATATATATATACATTATTGCTGTAAGGTGCCCACATGACACGTGATAACTTGTGGAATGTAATATCTCCCTGTAAAGCTGCCTTCAAGAAGTTCATACTCCAACTATGGAATTAGAGGTGCGAGTTCTAGATGCCCAGATTGCCAGGGAATTGGCCCACCTTTTTGTATTGACAGGTGAGGAAACCTGGTTAATCATGTCTTACCAGGCGCTGAGTGAGAATTAAAGTTGACAACTATTTGAGGAATAACTCAGTTGTCACTGATCACGTTCTTTCTTGCAGTCTGACTCTTAATAAAGTTTTAGAAATGCAGAGCTTTGACATATGTCCCTCTTCTCTCCTGTGATGGTGCACACCACAGTCTTGGTTGCCCTTCCCATCACTCTCTTAGCTCCTATGACATGGTTATTACATGCTTTATGATATAATAACCGGTCATTGCTAACCCCTGAGAATGAATCCTGGCAGGGAAGAGATAGTCTTCAAAAACTGCTGCTCTCCTCCAAAAACACTCACGAGACCTCCAGAAATGAAGGTTTATGATGCTCCATTTCATTAGAGAAATTCTCCACAGCTGGGAGGTTATTGTAGAGCAAAGGTAGACTTCTCCTGATTACTGCAGTAACCGAACTGTGAAAGCATGTACTGACACATTACGGGCTCCTCTTTATACTGATGGATGCTTTACCGATCTCTAGACGGTAAAGACAGCAGAACCAACCAAGGAAAGAACAGAAAATTGTGTTTTGGCTTTTATGAAGGAGATTCCTCCACCAGAAGCTTCGACTTTCACTATGGGCTCATGTAAAACTACAACTTCAACTTCCTGGAGACCATTCTGGATGTTGTTGCACCCCTCAACCTAAATCCCTGTTCCATACAATAAATTACGATGGCCACCTGGACACCAGATCGCAAAAAGACTATAGGACATGGTGACCGTACCTCTTCTCCACGCTTCATCTATAAGGCAACTTTCATTTCTGTGTTTTTGCTGTATGGTTTTGAGATCCAGCAGGGGATCTCAAAACCATAGCACAACCCTTCCTCATGGGTGCATTGTACACACAGCTGATCAGGGTCTGCTAAGACCCAGTATCTCAGCTATGCCCGAGACACCTGGCGATTATGTGGTTGCCAGGTCCAATAGAGAAAACAGCATAAACAGCTTCTATCTTCTCCTTGACATCCCCAACTGTCCCTGACAACCAAGGACCTGACTTGCTCCTGCTAGATTGCAGGAGCCTTAATCCAGGACTGTACAGCGCTCCATTAAACATCCAGCCCCCAGCGCCGTACATGTCATGTATTCCCATCTGAATACTTATAGTTTACCATTATGATAAGTCATAAGTGTCCAGTAGGATATGCCATGAATGTCTTCTGGAGCCTGCTTCAATCTCAAAAAGGGGCCACAGCCACAGCATGCATGACTTTCTCCATTTATTACTATGGAACTTTAACTGCTGTGGTGAAGAGAGGGGTTGGTCGTCCATGCATTGTAGTCATTCTAGTTAGGATATTTTTGTAATTTCCATCAAAGTGAATAGAGAGGACACCACACATGTGGGACATGCTCTTTATTTATTCATGGCAGAACCCCATTCTTGAGGTAGAAGCAGTTGTCAGAGGTCGGGTCATATCAGATATTTATGATATATTGTATCCATATGCCTTAAATGTTCAGATGGAACAACCCCTTTAAAGGGGTTGTCTTAGATTTTCATATTGATGGCCTAGCCTCAGGATAGGACTGAGCTGCAAAACCAAGCACAGCCACTATCCAATGGATTGCACTATGCTTTGTAAGCTGCAAGGAGACCATGGTATTCACTGGAGTGCTTCTCAAACAGCTGATCGGTGGAGGTGTGGCATGTCGGACCCCCGCCAATCTTATACTGAGTGTTAAACACTCAGAGAGACCCTTTAAAGTCTTATTTGGCCAAAATAGGTGATAGAAGTGATGACCAGAGTCTGGAGGTAACTCACAGTAATGGTAAATGTATGTCAGCTGCTGTTTTTGATATTGTGCTTGGACTTCCTGCTGGAAGAGAGAGAGAAAGAGCTGATACATTCTTAGGTCAGACACAGAAATGCTGTATAGACCACTAAACTAACATGACAATGAACTTCAAGGAATTTTCTTCTCCTAGCATAGTAACATAGTAACATAGTTTATAAGGCCGAAAAAAGCCCTCTGTCCATCCAGTTCTCACTGTTATCCTGCAAGTTGATCCAGTGGAAGACAAAAAAACCCTGTAAGGTAGAAGCCAATATTCCTCACTTTAGGGGGAAAAATTCCTTCCCGACTCCAATCAGACATCAGAATAACTCCCTGGATCAACAACCCCTCTCTAGTAACTATACCCTGTAATACCCTCCAGAAATACATCCAGGCCTCTCTTGAACTCTTTTAGTGAACTTACCATCACCACCTCCTCAGGCAGAGAGTTCCATAGTCTCACTGCTCTTACCATAAAGAGTCCATAATCTCACTGCTCTTACAGTAAAGAGTCCATAGTCTCACTGCTCTTACAGTAAAGAGTCCATAGTCTCACTGCTCTTACAGTAAAGAGTCCATAGTCTCACTGCTCTTACCGTAAAGAGTCCATAGTCTCACTGCTCTTACAGTAAAGAGTCCATAGTCTCACTGCTCTTACAGTAAAGAGTCCATAGTCTCACTGCTCTTACAGTAAAGAATCCATAGTCTCACTGCTCTTACTGTAAAGAGTCCATAGTCTCACTGCTCTTACAGTAAAGAGTTCCATAGTCTCACTGCTCTTACAGTAAAGAGTCCATAGTCTCACTGCTCTTACAGTAAAGAGTCCATAGTCTCACTGCTCTTACAGTAAAGAGTCCATAGTCTCACTGCTCTTACAGTAGAGTCCATAGTCTCACTGCTCTTACAGTAGAGTCCATAGTCTCACTGCTCTTACCGTAAAGAGTCCATAGTCTCACTGCTCTTACAGTAAAGAGTTCCATAGTCTCACTGCTCTTACAGTAAAGAGTTCCATAGTCTCACTGCTCTTACTGTAAAGAATCCTCTTCTATGTTTGTGTACAAACCTTCTTTCCTCCAGACGCAGAGGATGTCCCCTCGTCACAGTCCTGGGGATAAATAGATGATGGGAGTGATCTCTGTACTGACCTCTGATATATTTATACATAGTTATTAGATCTCCCCTCAGTCGTCCCGAATTTTGATAATCTTTCTGGGTCCTGTAGTCCATTCCAGTTATTACTTTAGTTGCCCTCCTCTGAACCCTCTCCAGCTCTGCTATGTCTGCCTTGTTCACAGGAGCCCAGAACTGTACACAGTCCTCCATGTGTGGTCTGACTAGTGATGTGTAAAGTGGCAGGACTATGTTCTCATCAACGCCATCTATGCCTCTTTTGATGCAACCCATTATCTTATTGGCCTTGGCAGCAGCTGTCTGACACTGGTTTCTACAGCTTAGTTTGCTGTTCACTAAAATTCCTAGGTCCTTTTCCATGTCAGAGTTACCCAATGTTTAACCATTTAGTATGTACTGGTGACTTGCATTATTCCTTCCCATGTGCATAACCTTACATTTGTCAGTGTTAGACCTCATCGGCCACTTCTCTGCCCGATATAGTATGAGATTATTTTGGGGGTGTAGGGGTTCAATCTTCTCAATATGCTTTGAAAGGACGGATTATATAGAGATTATAGAGAACTAGTTCTGCTAAGTAATTAGGATACAATATTTCTGTCCTTCAGCCACGGCTAAGGTCACATCATTTTTCTTTCTTTCTTTTTTTAAATGAACATTTTTTTTTCTTAATTCTAATTATTTAACAAGTTTTGCCGAGCTGAAAACTTCACTCAAGTCAAAATGAACATGAAAAACACACTTAATCTATTTTTCATTAGAAATACTTTTAAGCTCTCATTAAATCATATTTTATAAATGTCCGGTATGAATATTTCATCTCCGTCTGATGGGCACATTTCAAAACAATGTTCTACATCTCTCACATCCCTTGCTGAAAAATTACAAACCGGAATCGCATTGATAAATTCCCTCCTGAAGAGAAGATTGAAATCGAAACGCAGCTGAACACCTTGTGCCAAGTCCAGCAGGTTACAGGGCGGGGACTATTTTTAGAGCCTCCCCATATAAGAGCACATACTTTTATCACAAAAAAATTGGTTTTGAATTTTTTTTTTACAATTTTGCATTTCTTTTTTTTTTTTTTTTCTTTTTTTAATTGTGAAATTGTATCTCTGGTATGAAGTCTTGAAATATCTGCCCAGTCTGCAAACCATTCCCTTCACTATGTTACAGTTTGTGTCCCTCGACCAAGATAGAACCGGTAAAGAGGTCCTTGGGCGATCTGCATGTATAGAAGAGCAGAACACATAATGGGAGTCTTGTTGACTTTCCTGTGGACACATGGTGACTCTTTTTATGGTTTGTACAACTTTAATTGTATCGTTGTTGCATTCTTTCTGTTTGGTTTCTGAAAATATACTATTTCTTGAAGTCTAACTCAGTCCGTATAAAACATGCATGAGCCATCGCACCTCCCCGACTCCGGCTCTAACACGCTGTACACACCTTACACCGTGGTGTCCTTAAAAAAAGAGACTGAACTCCAACTGTTTCTCTTTAATTAGTGAAGAGCTTGTACCAGACAGAACATCTCACCGTGACATTTGTTCACAGGCTGAGACGTCTCCGGCAGATAAATGAAGAGCGGGGAGTCACTTACTTCTCCCACCTGTATTGTACGTAACGCGGTTACAATGTAGCAATTTGTCCACCGATGTGACTCACTCTGAGCGGGATAGAAGCGACCCAGGAACCACTTTCAGCTTGAAGATTGCAAAAGTTATCCACGTGAGGTCCTGATGTTCTCATTGACATCTCATGGTGGCTTCAGTCTCGTATGAGAATTTGAATCGGATACAATTTTTACTTTTTTAAAAATCAAATCTCAGAATTAGACGTAATACATTTTCGGAAGCAGTGTTATCAAATCCCAAGGAAGTAACATCCTATCAAGCCAACAAGAAGACCACCATCTGATTGGAATAGGTTGATTGGTGGACAACTTGCCATGCCCACATGCATTCAAATACCTCAACCCCAATGCAGTGCCATGTAATATAAATAATATATCACTCTATGGCAGTGGCATTGTCCTCACCTTCCATCAGCCTGCAGGCCCCATCTCCTTGCCTTCAAAATCTCCCTGTCCCAGTCCTCCTTAGTCACCCAAAAATCCATCTAGTTGTCACAGAAGGGGGTAAAGTGAGCCCGGACTTGAGCCCCACCTCTGTCCCTACCTACTTGCACGGCCCGTCCTATGCAACGGCGTGCAACTGGGAGGCAAACCCTAGCCTAGATAAGTGCAGGGGCGTACAGGGATGGGTGAACACTGGAAAGAACAATAAACAAATCACAAACCACAGACAAGTCGTACAGCCAAGGACAGAACCAGGAGATCGCTAGGTACACGAGGAGAATCCAAAAACATGGGCGAGAAACGCGCCAAAGTCAGAACCAGGAGATAACGAGGTACAGAGGGGAAGTCACAAGAATAGTCAAAAAACACGCCAAAGTCAATCACAGAGAAATTAGCACTGAAGGTGAGAGGTCCTCCCCGCTCTTGGTTGCCATGGGAGCGAAGACGCCTGTGACAGTAGTGTAAAATAGTAAAGAAGAGGGGGAGGAGGAGGATGCAGCTGCAGTATCTGCCCAGCAGTATCCAGAGGAGACAGAGGATGGCACTCCCCATGTGGTAGAGGAGCCTGGCAGGGATCGGTGCAGCTCCGAGCAGCAGGATGCAGACTTCTAGGGGGAGATTCCTCTCTGCTCCTCAGACTCGATGTCACACAGAGATGCAGTGAGGTAAGTATTTTTGCACGCTCTGTAATACTCAACAATATGTTTTTCATGTTATTTTCCCACATTCAATTCATGGAGAAGCTAAGTGATAGTGTGGGGGATGTGCGGCCCCCGGTGGCAGAGTCAACCCGCTGGGTCCTAATGAATACATGTGATATCACAGAAGAGACACAGCAGAGGTGAGAGCAACCTGCACCCGGCTAAATGTAATTATTAGACAAAAACCCAGTGTGAAGATGAAATGACAGGATGGAAATCATCATTTTGGAGCTTATCTTTAAAATAAAGTCATCGCCATGGCAACGTGGTGATTAATATTCAGACTTTAATGAGGAATGGTCTGCATCTCTCACTACAGAGCAAAGAATAAAAAGTTCTACTCAACCAGCAATCTACCTGTCTATTATCTATCTATCTATCTATCTATCTATCTATCTATCTATCTATCTATCTCATATCTATCTATTATCTATCTATCTCATATCTATCTATATATCTCATATTATCTATCTATCTATCTATCTATCTATCTATCTATCTATCTATCTATCTCTTCTATCTATCTATCTATCTATCTATCTATCTATCTATCTATCTATCTATCTCTCATATCTATCAAAACAAAAATGGCAGCACCAAGCAAAAACAATCAAAAAAATATGAGGTGCAAGCCCAATACACAAAAATGCAAGTACTCTCAGTAGGATGAAGCAAAAAGGTAACGTTTATTCACCCATATGGATGCAATGTTTTGGCCCGGGTGCGTCTTTAATCACCCTGGGCGATTATAGACGCACCTTTTTTCATCTATTTGGATGTGCTGCGGTCATTTTTTTCTTTTATATCTACAGTTGCTGATACACACCTGACTGCTGGGACTCCATCTACAATTGAACTAGCAGTGCTGCCCTGTTCATGCATTTTCTTGTATCTATCTATCTATCTATCTATCTATCTATCTATCTATCTATTCTAGTTTGTCTATCTAATATCTTTCTATTATCTATCTATCTATTATCTATCTATCTCATATGTATCTATCTATGTATCTAGATATAGAAGTTGTTGAGCAGCACTTCAAGCCGTGTGCTATTCCCCAGGGATTCCGGACTTTTGAATCCTCAATAGATAAAAGAAGTAAAGAAGAGGCAGCACTCCGGTCTTCAATGGTGAAAAGTGGATCTTTTATTTGCACAAATGCAACGTTTCAACTGCTCCCTGCAGTCTTTGTCAAGCAAAGGATATAGTGCTCACATGTGATACATAAAGGGGTGTCAATCAATGAATTACATAATTACATCATAAAGTGAATCATTATAATAAAGTATATTTCATATAAAAAGTCAATACATTCTCAGTGCGAAAGCAATAACATATTAAACCTTACAATTTCAAAGTCAGTGATTTTATAAAGAGATCTGTGTTTTAAATATTAAAACCGATTTCATGATATATCCATCTTATTAAATAACAAGTGACATCTGTGTACGTGAAAATAAATTGAATACATGATTTTAAAAAAGCCGCATGGCGCTCACCGCACATGTCCGATCCGATAGCATGTAGATGTCGGCGTACTCTTAATTGCACAGCGCATGCATCAGTATCGGGTGTGAGAATCCCGTTTACTATTCACTCTACGCATGCGCCCTTAGACTAAAGCCGTTCAGCCCAAGTATTTGTTTTATATTTTATAAATACGCTTGGGTTTTTTATCAGAACCTTGTTTTTCGTCCATTAGGGTCTCTCTAGATGTTGTCATAGTGTCTTTTATATGTTGTTGGACTAATCTTTTAGGATAATCCCTATTAATACATTTCTGTCCCATGTCTGTCAATCTCGTTAAAGTAAGATCCTCATCCTCAACGATTCGTCTGACCCTGAGCATTTGACGGTAATGACCTAACCATAGGTCTGGGATGATTACTGGAATATAATAACAATGTATTCTTGTCCGTTGGTTTCACATAAAGGTCAGTTGTAAGTCTATTGTCTGTCTTTTTGACTGTCATGTCCAAAAAATTGAAAACCTAAGCGTATTCCCTTTGTATCCTCCTAAACGACTGCTAGCAACAAGATAGGGGCTATCATAAGGAAACATTGGCCTATTCTTGGTAGTAACTTTAAACGGATACAGGAATTCAATATACCTCCATTATTGTCATATCGCCGCACACGCAGCATAGGAGATCAATTGGTCCATGCTGACGTGGGCAGTAGAAAGAAATCTCTGTGCTCCCACTTTGGTTCCACCAGACTGGGGCGCTATCCTTGTTTTAACTGTATAAAGAGGCTTCTATCCATCCAGTGACAGGGTCTACATACAAGATTAAACATTTCTTAACTTGTGATTCCTGTTACGTAGTGTATCTGTTGGAATGCCCATGCCGTCTCCTCTATGTAGGAGAGACGACATGGGATGTGAAAACGAGATTGAACCAGCATCGATACAGTATTAGGAAGAAAAAACTTGACCTGCCTGTTTCGAAACATTTCACTGAGGCGAAACACAGTGAAAAGGATTTGCGATTTCGTGTAATTGATTATGTAGCTCCCCCCAGGAGAGGTGGTGATCGCGTTTCCATGCTGAAGAAGCAGGAATTATATTGGATATTCACTTTACAGACACTACAACCATTGGGGCTTAACGTGGAGTTTAGGGTGGCATGACTCTCTATCCACTGTCAGTGTGTTCCCCCTCTATTCTGGTTGTATGGATTAAACTAGTGCTCTATTTAATTTTGTCATGTACAAGTGTTCATGTTATTTTTTCTTGTATTATAGGATATGGAGAACATGGACTTTTATATATGAAGCCTCCGTGATGACGTCACCCACATATGATCCTTGTTATAAGCGTTACAATTGGATGTGATCGCACCCATTTCCTTCATTTAAGCTCATTTACATATCAGGTATTTGTCTTATATAAAATATAATATATACAGGACCTGCCGTTGGTGGTTACCATGGGTAACCGATCCTCCTTGGGATTTCTAAGGGTGGATTGGTTCCTGGTTTTAACTATTGACAGGGACGGACTGGTAACTTTCTGGTGATGGACTAGGAACATGGCCGTGTCCCCTGTCCTCACACGGATAACACTGGTACTTCACCACCTGTGATAAGGAGGTGATTGCCGGTATCCACGATGCCCCTGATAATCTCTGTACAATGGAGAAACCCGTTTGTGTACTGGTCACCAAGGTTACTAACCTTTGGCAGTGTCATTGGTCACACGCATGCGTGGTCCTTGTGGTCTGTCAGCACGACTCCATCTTTGTTTTGGGCTGAACGGCTTTAGTCTAAGGGCGCATGCGTAGAGTGAATAGTAAACGGGATTCTCACACCCGATACTGACGCATGCGCTGTGCAATTAAGGGTACGCCGACATCTACATGCTATCGGATCGGACATGTGCGGTGAGCGCCATGCGGCTTTTTTTAATCATGTATTCAATTTATTTTCACGTACACAGATGTCACTTGTTATTTAATAAGATGGATATATCATGAAATCGGTTTTAATATTTAAAACACAGATCTCTTTATAAAATCACTGACTTTGAAATTGTAAGGTTTAATATGTTATTGCTTTCGCACTGAGAATGTATTGACTTTTTATATGAAATATACTTTATTATAATGATTCACTTTATGATGTAATTATGTAATTCATTGATTGACACCCCTTTATGTATCACATGTGAGCACTATATCCTTTGCTTGACAAAGACTGCAGGGAGCAGTTGAAACGTTGCATTTGTGCAAATAAAAGATCCACTTTTCACCATTGAAGACCGGAGTGCTGCCTCTTCTTTACTTCTTTTATCTATCTATCTATCTATCTATCTATCTATCTATCTATCTATCTACTCCATATCTATCTGTGTGTCCGTTTGTCTATCTAATATCTTTCTAATATCTATCTAATATCTATCTATCCCATATCTATCTATCTTTCTATAATCTATCTATCTATCTATCTATCTATCTATCTATCTATCTATCTATCTATCTCACTGTTCGGCCAAGAATGCCTACACTCGGGTCCGCTCGGTGTTTGGCCAAACACTATTCAGTTAATTAGCATACTTTTATGAGTGAAAGGAGTAAAAGAGGAGAAGTCGCAATTCTGACCTTTTTCTATTAACCAGACACCCTCCCCTCTTCCGAGTGGGGGTTCCTGGTTTAGTCCCATTGACTAACATTATGCTCGGGTGCTCGCTCAACACTACTATCTATCTATCTATCTCATATCTATCTATCTCATATCTATCTATCTATCTATCTCATATCTATCTATCTCATATCTATCTATCTATCTATCTATCTCACACTCTCTCTCTCTCTCTCATATCTATCTATCTATCTCTCTCTTCTATCTATCTATCTATCTATCTATCTATCTATCTATCTATCTATCTATCTATCTATCTATCTATCTCTCTCTTCTATCTATCTATCATCTATCTATCTCCTATCTATCTATATCTTATATCTATTTATTACCTATCTATCTTCTATGTATTAACCTCTATTTCCTTATTTCCTTCCCTACGTCCTGTGATGATGTACAGACGACCTCCAGAGCTGGGGGGGGCTCCTCCTGAGAACTTCTTCTACTTAATGAACATTCTGCCGCCAAACACGATTTCAGACCTGAAGTTGTATTCCCCATGGATTTTTCTCGATATCTTTCTTTCCAGTTCTCCAGAATTCATCTATCCACAAATGTCAACTCATCAGATTTTCCGCTGTTGAATATTCATGCCCAAAATTATAGGTTCTATATCTCGCTGTGCGCAGATCTGACTACGACGCGCGGCGTGGACTTTGCTGCTCCATTTAAATTGATGCGTGTGACAGGTCTTTGGACTGTAATGATGCTCTCCAATGTTTTTGGCTTTTCTTGGGTACCTGCGCCTCGTTATTACCGCACTATTGTTAGGAGGCGCGTCTGTCAGCAAATCTATAATAAGGATGAAGAGATTTTCTGCCGGATTCCGGTGTCACCCATTAATCTAACCGCACAATTAAGAGAGGAACCTTAATTACTCCAACTTTAATGAACTAGTAATTGCAATTCTTTCCCTCAACTTTCCTCATTCGGCCTGGAATTTATCATTATTACAAAAATATGTGATTTCTGCTCAGGATTAGATGAAACGTTGTCGGATAAGTTTTAGTTTTTAGTTGTTTTTTTCTTTAAACAAGAAAATAACCGAAATGTTTCCACATTATTTTTCAGCTTATTATTGAGAATTGAAAATTATCTGCATGTGTGTGTGCTGTGACTTCCAGGTCTCTGGATGAAGCCTGCAGTGTAAAGAATGGAGGTTCTCATTCTGATGGATAGGAGATAGATAGATAGATAGATAGATAGATAGATAGATAGATAGATAGATAGATAGGATATGAGATAGATATGAGATAGATATAAGATAGATAGATGGATAGATAGATAGATAGATAGATAGATAGATAGATAGATAGATAGATAGTAGATACATATGAGATAGATAGATAGATAGATAGATAGATAGATAGATAGATAGATAGATAGTAGATACATATGAGATAGATAGATAGATAGATAGATAGATAGATATGAGATAGGTATGATATAGATAGATAGATAGATAATAGATACATATGAGATAGATAGATAGATAGATAGATAGATAGATAGATATGAGATAGATAGATAGATAGATAGATAGATAGATAGATAGATAGATAGATATGAGATAGATAGATAGATAGATAGATAGACAGATAGATAGATAGATAAATAGATAGATAGATGCAAATCACTTGTTGTGGATAGCACAGCGTCTGTGAGTAAGGCTGGTGTGCCAGTGGCTGTAGGATTGATCCAAAATCCAGAATGCATAAAAATAAAAAATTCCAGTGAAGCATCGGTGAGAATCCGGCTCTTTCATCTCCTCTCAGGTGAACCAGACGTCCAGGAGGCTTTAGATTCTGTGTTATATCTCTGGGACAAATATTTCTAAGTCTAGATGCCCCAGTGGATTGAGTTGTTGGGTTTGCCATTAGACCCACTACAAAAGAGTGTCCAACCTCCACTGAAGCTGGAGACCGCGGAGTTAGAAAGAACTGTAGAACATTCTGACCCCTTCGACAAGACACCCTGAAGAAGCTCATCTGCTTCTTCCAAGAAACATTCAAAAACATATTGCTTGAGGAAGAGTCTACAGAGCAGACCAACGTCTATGAAGAAGGCAAAATGGAGCCTATGGTTGGCCAAGAAGACCCAACTAGGGATATCAGATATAGGTTACACACAGGGAACATAGATTCTGGCCGGATGGTCAGCTCTCTGGTGGCCTCAGGAGCAAGCACATTGTAGACCATTCCCATAGAGTTTATGAGAAGACCCTGGTGCTTCCAGTCCAGGAAAACTCTATATGAGGATAGAGGATGCGGCAGTACGCTCTACCGGAATCGCTCAATGACGGAGATGATAAAACCAGTCAAGTGACGACTTCAGTAAGTGGATATTTTATGGCAAGTAAAAAAGCCTTTGTAATAAGATCCAGACGTTTCAAGACGTGTGAATAATGAGGGCCTGAAATGAGGAGCTCGGAGCCTTGTGTGATGGACGAGATCCATAAAAACTAAACGAATGGAAAAACAATAACAAAGTGTCATTTACAGTGAAGGCGAAACAACGAGCCATGTGGGAGAGAAACCTTCTAATCCTCAGGAGATACATACCATAAAGGAGGAAGTAGGGAAACCTTCTGAAGAAGGACACTGGTGGAAGCCATGCTGAGGAGAAGACTTGGCAAAAATCTGATCACGATTAGAGGTGAGTGAATCCCTAAGAGTTCCACTCAGGTCAGATTCAGTTCTGAATAAAAAGTGTTGCGTTTGGACTGAAAATGTGTATGACATGCTGAGATCTTCTAGAACTAAGTTTTCTCTCTTGTTTCTCACAACAGTATCCTGTACCAGGTGTCCCACATTAACCTTCTCTACTTTTCTAGAATTTGATTAAGAACACCAAAAGACAAATTCCTTCCCGACTCCAATCAGACATCAGAATTACTCCCTGGATCAATGACCCCTCTCTAGTAACTATAACCTGTAATATTATTACCTCCAGAAATACATCCAGGCCCCTCCTGATCTCTTATAGTGAACTTACCATCACCACCTTCTCAGGATGAGAGTTCCATAGTCTCACTGCTCTTACAGTAAAGAGTCGCATAGTCTCACTGCTCTTATCGTAAAGAGTCCATAGTCTCACTGCTCTTACAGTAAAGAGTCCATAGCCTCACTGCTCTTACAGTAAAGAGTCGCATAGTCTCACTGCTCTTATCGTAAAGAGTCCATAGTCTCACTGCTCTTACCGTAAAGAGTCCACAGTCTCACTCCTCTTACAGTAAAGAGTCCATAGTCTTACTGCTCTTACCGTAAAGAGTCCATAGTCTCACTGCTCTTACAGTAAAGAGTCCATAGCCTCACTGCTCTTACCGTAAAGAGCCCATAGTCTCACTGCTATTACAGTAAAGAGTCCATAGTCTCACTGCTCTTACAGTAAAGAGTCCATAGTCTCACTGCTCTTACAGTAAAGAGTCCATAGTCTCACTGCTCTTACAGTAAAGAGTCCATAGTCTCACTGCTCTTACAGTAAAGAGTCCATAGTCTCACTGATCTTACAGTAAAGAGTCCATAATCTCACTGCTCTTACAGTAAAGAATCCATAGTCTCACTGCTCTTACAGTAAAGAGTCCATAGTCTCACTGCTCTTACAGTAAAGAGTCCATAGTCTCACTGCTCTTACAGTAAAGAGTCCATAGTCTCACTGCTCTTACCATAAAGAATCCTCTTCTATGTTTGTGTACAAACCTTCTTTCCTCCAGACGCAGAGGATGTCCCCTCATCACAGTCACAGTCCTGGGGATAAATAGATCATGATAAGGAAGGACACATCTGTATGTGGAAAGATCTACTACCCCCATTCTCTACAATGAAAGTAGAAACATGGAAAGCCTGCTCCTGGCTGGTCTTGGGCTTGCTGGGTCATCGTTGGTCTTTCTACATCCAGTTTCCTCTCAGAATCGGTGCCAGAAATCTCAAAGCTCCGTTTGGTGCAGCTATTACTGTTGCATGCACCTTATAGTGCTGTCTGTGCCTATGGTTAGTAGAGTATTCTATTCTCTATATCTCCTTGCCCATTGTGTAAAAACTGAATTTATTGAGGAGCATCCCCCCCCCCACACACTGCATATTTTTTTGTTTTGTTTATACATTCTCTACAAGATTAGTGAAGGAAGATTCAACCCCATAGTGTGGCCCATTGTTTGTCCTGAAGCTATTGCACGCCCACTCCTGGGTACAGTTTGGGTGCCTAAGGGGCCCAACAGCTCATCAGTCTATAAGGAGACACCAATGGGGGTGGGGGGCTGTTATATCTTGTGCACTGGGGTCTAGGAGCTTGCAGGGACTTGATATATGTGTGATAGGAACCTATGGACAGAGAAGTGGAAGGCACGTCAAGCCCTTGAAGAGAGGCACCTACGATCACTATAGTGTCTACCCCTTGGTATCTTGCACAGATCAGCCCCCTGTAATAGAAGGAAACCTGGGCTCTACTGGTCCTTACTGGATAGTTATTGCGGCATGAGGGAGGGGGGCAGATATTTATTACAGCAAACATTCGAGCAGTTACCACAGACTGCATGAACCAGACAGAGCACTGCAATGTGAGGTTCTGTTCGTGCACTAAACACGTCGTCGCCGGAGACAACTTCATCAGAAAGTTAACATGATGACAAGTCCTGCAGAAGCTGAAAATATAGATCCGTGCAAGTAATGTGTGAGTGTGCCAGAGGGTTCTGGATCGGGAGCGAGGGGATAATAAATGACTACAGTGCATGATGGAGAGGGAAGAGAGGGCTGTGGGGCTGCTTTACACCGCTCAATCAGACAGTTGGGTCACTTAATGTATGAGCCGCAGCCCAGAACATTAATCTTCCCTTCCGTCTGCAAATGCAACAGCTTGTACACAAAATAGACTTCTGTTACCCGGCAGAAGGGAGAGGGAGAGCGCAAACCACAAATCCTGCAAATATTCACAATTAGAGAGCGGATTTTGGATGCTTCTCGACAGCAGGACCGTAAACGCTGCTTTGGGAGAAAGCTTAATGTGCAATTTCTTAGGACCCAGAGCGAACATTATCTCATATTTATTATTATTATTATCTTCTCTGTTTCATTGTAAAAGTCTAATAGGTTCTGTGTTTCCTTTCCTCTTCTCTTTCAAGATCTCTGCTTGCTGTCTGTGAGTGGAAACATTTTCCTTTACATCCAGAGACTAAAAATCTGTCCTAATCCAATGCATCCCACAGTGGAGGGTTTGTTACAGTTGTATACAATCGAGATACACGGACACAATGAGGGGTTAAAATGTGTCCTGACAATGCAGAAGAAGAGAGCTCGGATACATATTGTAAGACGGTTACCCCGTGTGCGCAGCAAGGATGAGAGCCCAAAGACTGACAGCAAGCAGATATGGAAACTATCAAATAATTTCAAAACCTTCAGAGCATCTCATTATTGGGCGATTAAAAGACAAAAAACAATATTCTACATTTTTCAAACCAGTCCCTGGATCTGAATACTGTTGTAATTGAATGTAATTAAAAATGTAGTATGTATCTGTACAGCGCCACCTGCTGTTTGTTCTCTTCCTTATTTCTTGTCCACCTTATCGTGGTGGTCACACGTGATCAGTTTAGGCCTCTTCCACACTAGGGGCAGCACGGATCCGGCACCTAAAGGGATCCGTACTTCTGCTGATACAGCGCTCCGGCCCCACACATGTTGACACAGAGAACATACATACACACACATACATACTTACATACTCCAGCCAAGGACGCCGGCAGCACGTCTTCACGCGCCTCCTGCGCGCAGTGATGACGATTCCCCACAGCGCCCTCTGCTGGGCGCAGTGGGGAAACGTCATAGCTGCGCGCAGGAGGCACGTGAAGACATGCTGCCGGCGTCCCTGGCTGGAGTATGTAAGTATGTTTGTGTGTATGTGTGTGTATGTATGTATGTATTTCTGTATATGTGTAGCCGGATCCGGAATGACCCCCCATTGCAAGTCAGTGGAGGACAGATCCGGATTACTGGTGTGTCACACCAAACGGATCCGTCCCCATTGGCTTGCATTGGGGGTCATTCCGGATCCGTCTTGGTGCGGATGCCTGGACCGAAGAGAAAACCGCAGCATGTTGCGGTTTGTTCTCCGGTCTGAAGACGGAACGGAATGCTTTCAGGAGCGCTCCGTTGTCTTCAGTTCAGTTTTGTCCCCATTGACAATGAATGGGGACAAAACTGAAGCGTTTTTTTCCGGTATTGAGCCCCTATGACGGAACTCAATACCGGAAATTAAAAACGCTAGTGTGAAAGTAGCCTTAAATTATCAACTGTCGCCAGCCATATCTTCCTTTAGAAGCTTCAACAGTTACAGAGAGAGAGAAAGAGAGAGAGAGAGCTGCAGCACAAAGGACATGCCCCTTGAGAAAAGACAAGTCCCCATAGAAAGGACATGCTCTCTGAGAAAGGACACGCCCCTTGAGCTGTCAGCTTGATATAAATCTAGCAGAGCAATGAATGAGGAGATCTCTGGATCCATGTGAGGTACAGGGCTGGTTCTAGCTTTGTTAGAAAGAGGTTGTCATGTTCTATATGATGTCTGATTTTCAGTATATGGATGATTTTCCTTTTTAGATCAATCATGGGATAACCCATGATAACTCCAAAGACATACTCATAGTGTATTTAGATTGTGAGCCCCATTGGGGACAACTGGATGCTAATGTGTGTATATCACTGTGGAATATAGTATTATATATAGTATATAATATATAGTATACAAGTGCATAAAATCAATCAATCAATCAATCAATCAATAAACCCTTTTAAAGGGGCTAACCAGGTTTTAAAAACATTCTCATTCAGGATCTTCATCTCTTTGTCAGAGTGGAGAACGGAGGAGGATCTCTCCTATCTTGCATGACACGACAATCCATTGCTAGGAATGGACAGTTGTGTAATAATCCCTTTGCCCTGTGGTGGCGCTGCAGGGAAACTGAACACTCACTCTGCAAATTGCTCAGGGGACCAGAATGGGGAACATTGTGTTTTATTATCATGGGTCACTTACAACTAATAGGGGTTATCCTAAGCAGAGAAAGAGATCTGTCAATAGGTTCACATATTACATGTATGATCAGTTCCATGCTCACACAAGTCAGTGCAGTGTCAGCCATTCTCCTTCCCTGATGAAATTGATGAACATCCGCTCTGGTTATCCTGATCACTATGGATTAGGAATAGAATTCCAGCACTGAAGTGACTTACAATGACACAAGCGGTGTAGTAGGAGCTAATACAACTCCAACAGGAGCATAATTAATAAATCTGGACCTGAATCTGGATCTGAACTGTATCATTGCTATGATACACACAAACATGTGAGCTTTGGACATTGTGGTCTAAGTGAGTGGAGAGATGCTTGGAGAAGGCTTGAAAAATGTCCATGCTTAGAGGTTCAGTTCTGTTGAGGATGCCCCTTGAAATAGGATCCATGCGTTACACCCGGTACCGCCTGCTACAAAGTACATGACCCACCATTGGTTGTTATAATACTGGGTGACAACTCTATCGGCAATGGAACAGTGGTCATTAGAGATGAGCAAAGTTTTAAAAAATTGGATTTGGCTGCTTTGCCGAATTTCACTAAAAAAGTTGCTTTGTGATGAATTAGTTTGTCATGAAGCACATGTTTTTGTAAGTAGTGGGTACAGCGATTGTGCCGCTCCCCATCATTGTACCCCTCACATGCTGTGCTCATATATGATCAAGGCATCTGAGTGTAAAAACAGTGTACAATTAACATTAAAAAAATGTAATCAAACTTACCGCCTCCATTTGCTCACTATGGGCTGGCCGCCTACATCTGGCACGAAATCTTGCACGCTCTGAGATGACATCACACCGGCTGCCATGGAGACGTCATACATCACCACACACAGGATTTCGACCAAGATCTTCAATCAAATGGAGGAGGTAAGTATGTTTTTTTTTTGTTTTGTTTTGTTTTTTAGACTATTTCAGGTTAAATTGATTGAAGGCGAATAGAATTTATCCTGAAATTCGGATCGAATTCCACTTTGATGGATTTGATTTGCTCATCGCTAGTACTCTTTACTGGTTGCATCACCATCTGTTTTCAGTGTAGGTGCTAGAGGCAAGACTAACACTGGGCAGCTGAAACGGGTTTTACAATACTTCATGCAAAAACTTTTTGTTTCAAGAAATTACTTGCTTAGAAATACATTTTGAAAAAAAAAATACAAAAAAAAAATTGAATAAAATGCATCTATTGACACCAACTACTGTAAATGTAAACCATGTCTACAGGCAGCTGTAGGTGAGTATTATCTGTAGAGCAGCCAGAAAAGTTGCATATAACCTGCAGGTTTTCTCTCTTCCCTGATGTTGTGATGCCCCTCCTCCCCCTCCTTCCTGTTATGATGTCAACCAATCACATCTCTGTTTCCAGCTACTCCAGTCCTTATCACCTACAGACCAGCAAAGAGACTGAAACATGAAGCCACCTCCTCCCTCTCACAGCAGATTCTCACCTAGACTCTGAGGGAGAGATACTGCAGCTGCATCCCCCTCCTACCCCCTTCTCTTTGTCTTCAATTTACTCACTTAATGTTTTTGGTGACTGGGGAGGTGTGTTAATGTTTAGAGATATTTTGTAGGCTGCTGGAAGCTGAGGAAGAGGCTAGTTTCCACTAAGAAGAAAAATTACAAAGAGTCATACATTCACTTGTACATCTGATTTATACAGATTGAACTACAGTGACAGATACATTCTAACAGCGCAGTGTGAATGATGTGTTCGGAATATCAGAGTGTCGGGTTTTTTCGTACTAGTCGAGAAGAGTAAAGGAAGCGTTCAGAGCCAGGAAGAACAGGTTGATTAGCAAAATGATAAAGGCTGCTCAAACCAACTCACATGCAAATGAGTAAAATTGTGATAGAATTGCTTAAAACAAGTCAGCGGGACTGCGCGGAGCGTGTTACACCGACAGGTATTTATAACACCGCACCTCACCACAAGGCACATTTCTTGTTTGTTTTTTCGGTTTCGGATCTATTTCTGTCACTCGTTCCCTTCACTTTAAACCTTTTTTTTGTTTTTCCTGCAACAAATAAATTATCATGACTCTCAAGACATCTGCCGAACAGTGGAGGAGCAGAAAAGGAAGAAGGAAGGAAGGTGTTCTTGTATTTAGACGTGAGGTAAGCAGCCAATAATCGTCATAGATATATGGAGTAGAAGGCAGTACAATTAACCAGAGGTAGTTAGCGAGTGACTTTGTGGTCACCTACTAACAATCATCTTCCAAATCACTATAAGGTATCAAGCAGCACACCCTGATAAAGACTGCTCCGAGGAATAATCTGAAGAGACGACCCTCAGGTGTCCATGTTCCTTACAGTGCTCAGGACCTGTTTGGAACTGACCAGTTTTTGACCTTCTCAGAAGGAATGAAGGTTAATGGAGGCCCCAGGAAAATAATTAATCAAAGGCTCAAAACAAAATCTGAAACAAACGTATTTTTCAATATGGCAACTAGAGATAAGTGAATTTCTTGAAACTTGTTTCCGGTCCAATTCTAACAAATTGGTCAGAAAACTTAATTCGGGTCTGTATCAGTCAGACTGACATATATAGCTTTGGGTCAATGCATAACAAAATGCATCTTTAAAGTAGAACTCCCGCAAAAAATGTTATTCTCTGACCTGTTAGAAAGGCACATGATATCTATAGTGAATGTAATCATCAGAGACTGTATTTGTGAGCTATCCCCTCTCTTCTAATTGTAGCTGGGTCATGTGACCAACTCTCTGATCTGCAACTGACCCAGGACAGGAAGTCAGTTACTGCTCTATTCATTCCTATGAGACTGAAAGTGAGGCTTCCATAGGAATGCATAGAGAATTAGACTTTCTGTCCACACATAAGATGCTGTGTGAGTTGGTAGGTCTGATTGCTGGTCACATGACACAGATGAGAAAGATCAGGGAGATATAACTCACAAATACAGACACTGGTAAGGAAATGATATTCACTACAGATTACATCATGTACATTTCTAGCAGGACGTGGAATAAAAATGTTTGTGGGAGTTCTTCTTTAAATATACTGTGCCATCTGATATCTGTTATGTTACATTATGATTACTGTTATGCTTTTTAAAATGAAAAACTGTTACAAAACACTGATATTGAAGCAATAAGATACGATTATTTACACACGTAAACAGTAGAACAAGAGTAGAACAATTGCAGCAGGTTTTTGGAAAGAAAAAAGCACAACTGAACAACATATACAGTGAAATATATACTGCTGGTGGTGCTGGGAATAAGCCTATAAAACACTTATGAACTTAGAAGCTTTGTAACAGGTTTTTGGAAAGAAAAAGGCTGGGTTCTACATATAAAAGAGTATTGTCTTTTTAAAAGATTTTTGTGCAGGTCAAGAACAGCTTAGCAGCTGCCATCACTATAAGATATCCAGTCCCATTACACTAACAGCCCCATCCTCTCCCTACCGATAAAACCTGACTTTTTACCTAGTAATTCTATCCCTGCAAGACCTGTCCCTGCAGGACCAATAGATGGCTGTCTTTTGTCTGTAATTGCTGTCAGCAACATGGCAGAGGCATTCTCCCACATTTCTGGCTGAGCTCACATTGTGTCTGTGCTTCAAAGAGCCTGATGGACCGGCCCATATCCTGCCTGCTGATGGACCGGCCCATATCCTGCCTCCTGATGGACCAGCCCATATCCTGCCTCCTGATGGACCGTCCCGTATCCTGCCTCCTGATGGACCGGCCCATATCCTGCCTCCTGATGGACCGGCCCATATCCTGCCTCCTGATGGACCAGACCATATCCTGCCTGCTGATGGACCGGCCCATATCCTGCCTCCTGATGGACCGACCCATATCCTGCCTCCTGATGGACCGGCCCATATCCTGCCTCCTGATGGACCGGCCCGTATCCTGCCTCGTGATGGACCGGCCCGTATCCTGACTCCTGATGGACCGGCCCATATCCTGCCTCCTGATGGACCAGCCCATATCCTGCCTCTTGATGGACCGGCCCATATCCTGCCTCCAGATGGACCGGCCCGTATCCTGCCTCCTGATGGACCGGCCCATATCCTGCCTCCTGATGGACCAGCCCATATCCTGCCTCCTGATGGACCGGCCCATATCCTGCCTCCTGATGGACCGGCCCATATCCTACCTGCTGATGGACCGGCCCATATCCTGCCTCCTGATTGTGGGGAGCGACAATGTAACCCTCTGTCATGTCACCCTCTTTCCTCATCCTCCCTGCCCTGTTTCACTCGCATACTGAATTTAAAAAAAGTAAAATAGCGGGTGCCACCCTCGAGTGTCCATGATGTTTACAGTGCTCTTTATATGGGACTGAAGACTTTTTGGCCTTCTCAGCAGGAATGAAGGTTAATGGAGGCTCCAGGCAAATAATTAATCAGAGGCTCAAAATAAAACCTA
Organism: Rhinella marina; assembly: GCA_900303285.1. Classification (NCBI taxonomy): domain Eukaryota; kingdom Metazoa; phylum Chordata; class Amphibia; order Anura; family Bufonidae; genus Rhinella; species Rhinella marina. Next base: position 193,391 of record ONZH01024834.1, on the reverse strand, counting down.
AAATACAAAAGTATTTTTCAATATGCCAATTAGAGATAAATTATTTGTCTTGAAACTTGTTTCCTGTCCAATTCTAACGAATCGCTCAGAAGATTCAATTTGGGTCTGTATCTGTCACACTGATGATGTTTCCTAAACTTATTGTCAAAACATTGGATTTGAATTGATTCATTTTTGTGCAATTTGTTACAAATCTGATAAGTTTAAAAATGATTTGTTCAAAAAACAACCAAATACCGGTCTACCAGCCCCGCTCCACCTAGGGCGTCCATTGCTCCTTGATTACTGGGGAACACCTTGATGTCTCCATCACATCACCTGAAAATTTTAAATAAAAATGGGAAGAGGAAGACCTTCGACCCCTGAGAATTTCCGCTTTTGACCTTCTATGATTCATTCTTGGAGCTTTGATCTTTGATATGACAGCAATCAATGCCTCCTCTATTGTATTTTACCCACATTATGAATGGAACCAGTAGCTCTTCTTCCTTTTCCCCACTGGGACACTTCTTTACATGCTACCTGTCGAATCCCTGTAGATTCAATGGACAGAAATTAACTCCATATTATCAAGTAGAGGGGCGGGCCCAAAAAAAGCTGCGATTACGTCCCCCTAAGGGGCTCAAAAATCAGCAGCCATCCCTTCCATAGTATTTAGACCACTGCTTAAGATGTAGAAGACAGCAGCACTGGGGCATGTGGGATATATGTGCATAATGAGAACTTTCTGCAGCAGAATCCACAATCCTCCAGTCACTTTCAACTCCAAAAATAATCAATCCCCCCTCCCCCAACTTCTATACAGAGGATTATGATGACAAAGCTATTGACTCTCAGTGCAATTTACAGTTTTGTCTTCAGCCCCGGAGGAAGTTGATGTTTTCCACCTTTTCAATGTACACCTGATACAGAAGAATCGGGAGGCTTCTGGGAAGAGTCATTAAAATTGCATACCCCCTCCATACAATACATTTACACAACGTGTTACATTCACTTCCAAGGCTGCAGAAGAAACATGAGAAAATAGCTGAAATAATTTACATAGAGATTCCTGGAGCAGAAACACAAAAATAATTGACAGGATTGTGCCGAGAAGAAGGGGACGATTTCCGGGAAAACATAAGATGTGTTTGTTACAGAGGCTTGAAGTGCCTGGGATTCTGGAGACTCGGGGAACATCAAGAAGGACGTTGCAAGATGTTATTATTAGTGATGGAAAGGCAACAGGTCTGCAGAGAAAGACCGGATCTGAACAGCGGGAGGAGGCTGCCCGAGGTCCTGGAGGGTATCTGACCTGCAACGCTGCGCTCAAGAGTCCTGGGTGGTATCTGTCCTGCACTCTGCTCTCCAAGGTCCTGGGTGGTATCTGACCTGCAACGCTGCGCTCAAGGGTCCTGGGTGGTATCTGTCCTGCACGCTGCTCTCCAGGGTCCTGGGTGGTATCTGTCCTGCACGCTGCTCTCCAGGGTCCTGCGGTGGTATCTGTCCTGCACTCTGCTCTCCAAGGTCCTGGTGGTATCTGACCTGCAACGCTGCCGCTCAAGGGTCCTGGGTGGTATCTGTCCTGCACGCTGCTCTCCAGGGTCCTGGTGGTATCTGTCCTGCACGCTGCTCTCCAGGGTCCTGGTGGTATCTGTCCTGCACGCTGCTCTCCAGGGTCCTGGGTGGTATCTGTCCTGCACTCTGCTCTCCAAGGTCCTGGGTGGTATCTGTCCTGCACGCTGCTCTCCAGGGTCCTGGGTGGTATCTGTCCTGCACGCTGCTCTCCAGGGTCCTGGGTGGTATCTGTCCTGCACTCTGCTCTCCAAGGTCCTGGTGGTATCTGTCCTGCACCGCTGCTCTCCAGGGTCCCTGGGTGTATCTGTCCTGCACGCTGCTCTCCAAGGTCCTGGGTGTATCTGTCCTGCACGCTGCTCTCCAGGGTCCTGGGTGGTATCTGTCCTGCACTCTGCTCTCCAAGGTCCTGGGTGGTATCTGTCCTGCACCGCTGCTCTCCAGGCTTCCTGCCGCTCTCTCCAGGTCCTGGGTGTATCTGTCCTGCACGCTGCTCTCCAAGGTCCTGGGTGGTATCTGTCCTGCACGCTGCTCTCCCAGGGTCCTGGTGGTATCTGTCCTGCACGCTGCTCTCCAGGGTCCTGGGTGGTCTGTCCTGCACTGCTGCTCTCCAAGGTCCATCTGTCTGCCGCTGTCTCCAGGGTCCTGGTGGTATCTGTCCTGCCACGCTGCTGCTCCAAGGTCCCTGGGTGGTATCTGTCCTGCACGCTGCTCTCCAGGTCTGGGTGTATCTGTCCTGCACGCTGCTCTCCAGGGTCCTGGGTGTATCTGTCCTGCACGCTGCTCTCCAGGGTCCTGGGTGGTATCTGTCCTGCACTCTGCTCTCCAAGGTCCTGGTGGTATCTGTCCTGCACGCTGCTCTCCAGGGTCCTGGGTGGTATCTACCTGCAACTTGCTCTCCACGTCCTGGGTGGTATCTGTCCTGCACGCTGCTCTCCACGGGTCCTGGCCGTGGTATCTGTCCTGCACGCTGCTCTCCAGGGTCCTGGGTGGTATCCTGTCCTGCACGCTGCTCCCAGGGGTCCTGGGGTGTATCTGTCCCTGCATTCTTCTGCTGCTCTCCAGGGTCCCTGGGCTGGTTATCTGTCCTGCACGCTGCTCTTCCAAGGTCCCGTTGGGTGTATCTGAGCCTGCACACTGCTCTCCCAGGGGTCCTCGGGTCGGTATGCTGTCCTGCACGCTGCCCTCTCCAGGGTCCCTGGGTGGGATCTGTCCTGCGGACGCGTGCATCTCCAGGGTCCTGGGTGGTATCTGACCTGCAAGCTGCTCTCCAGGGTCCTGGGTGTATCTGTCCTGCACGCTGCTCTCCAAGGTCCTGGGTGGTATCTGTCCTGCACGCTGCTCTCCAAGGTCCTGGGTGTATCTGACCTCCACCGCTGCTCTCCAGGGTCCTGAACTCTGCACATTTATAGCCTACTACTATACGTTCACATTAATGTAAATCCACAGTTACTATATAAATACTGATTCTGAACTATCACCAGTATTATATACAGAAATCACAACTTTGCAGCCCTCAGAGCTGAAAGCTGGACACTAAATCTTGTTTTAATGAACTGTATAATGAGTGTAGCTCTGGAGTATAATACAGGATGTAAGTCAGGATGAGTACAGGATAAGTAATGTATATACACAGTGACTGCACCAGCAGAATAGTGAGTGCAGCTCTGGAGTATAATACAGGATGTAACTCAGGATCAGTACAGGATAAGTAATGTATGTACACAGTGACTGCACCAGCAGAATAGTGAGTGCAGCTCTGGAGTATAATACAGGATGTAACTCAGGATGAGTACAGGATAAGTAATGTATGTACACAGTGACTGCACCAGCAGAATAGTGAGTGCAGCTCTGGAGTATAATACAGGATGTAACTCAGGATCAGTACATGATAAGTAATGTAATGTACACAGTGACTGCACCAGCAGAATAGTGAGTACAGCTCTGGAGTATAATAAAGGATGTAACTCAGGATCAGTACAGGATAAGTAATGTATGTACACAGAGACTGCACCAGCAGAAATAGTGAGTGCAGCTCTGGAGTATAATACAGGATGTAACTCAGGATCAGTACAGGATAAGTAATGTATGTACACAGTGACTGCACCAAGCAGAATAGTGAGTACAGCTCTGGAGTATAATACAGGATATAACTCAGGATCAGTATAGGATAAGTAATGTAATGTATGTACACAGTGACTGCACCAGCAGAATAGTGAGTGCAGCTCTGGAGTATAATACAGAATATAACTCAGGACCAGTACAGGATAAGTAATGTATGTACACAGTGACTGCACCAGCAGAATAGTGAGTACAGCTCTGGAGTATAATAAAGGATGTAACTCAGGATCAGTACATGATAAGTAATGTAATGTACACAGTGACTGCACCAGCAGAATAGTGAGTGCAGCTCTGGAGTATAATACAGGATGTAACTCAGGATCAGTATAGGATAAGCAATGTATGTACACAGTGACTGCACCAGCAGAATAGTGAGTGCAGCTCTGGAGTATAATACAGAATGTAACTCAGGATCAGTACAGGATAAGTAATGTATGTATACAGTGACTGCACCAGCAGAATAGCGAGTGCAGCTCTGGAGTGTAATACAGTATGTAACTAAGGATCAGTACAGGATAAGTAATGTATGTACATAGTGAATTCACCAGCAGAATAGTGAGTGCAGCTCTGGAGTATAATACAAGATGTAACTCAGGATCAGTACAGGATAAGTAATGTATGTACACAGTGTCTGCACCAGCAGAATAGTGAGTGCAGCTCTGGAGTATAATACAGGATGTAACTCAGGATCATTACAGGATAAGTAATGTATGTACACAGTGTCTGCACCAGCAGAATAGTGAGTGCAGCTCTGGAGTATAATACAGGATGTAACTCAGGATCAGTACAGGATAAGTAATGTATGTACACAGTTTCTGCACCAGCAGAATAGTGAGTGCAGCTCTGGAGTATAATACAGGATGTAACTCAGGATTGGTACAGGATAAGTAATGTATGTACACAGTGACTGCACCAGCACAATTGCGAGTGCAGCTCTGGAGTATAATACTGGATAAATACATTTAAATATGTTATATGACTATATTAGTGGTTGTCACCCAGTAGAGATGGGACATCAATTACTAGTAACTTGTAAACAGATAGTTTTGTTTTTTCATCAGTTGCGGTTGACATTATTCCTTGCTCTGTGTATCCACAATACCTAAACTTTGCTCCTGATGAAAGACATATTTGGTATGGAACTGCATCGAGCTGCTTACATGTGGCAATAGAGCATTAAACCTCAGATCATCATTTGTTACCTTACTTAGTATACGACATTTGACCATTATTGGACTCACCAGCCTTCAGGCTATTAGTCTGTGGTGTCGGCACCATTGGCTGCACTATTTATTCTCAGGTGTACACTTGGAGCCTATGCTGTCTGTTGCTATACAGGACGGAACTAGCCTGCAGCCACGTCGGACGTTTGTGTCTGGCTTGTCTATATCATCAGACAAGTCCATTGGCCGGTAAATTCTGGTTCAGCATAATTTGTGAACACTTGATATGCAAAGCCCAATGGCTGGTACATGGGTCAATGCACACACCTATCAAACATTTTTTAGTAAGGTGGTGACAATCTAACTAGGGTTGACCTACCTGTTGGTTCCCTACAGGTACAGTGAGAACACATTACATTCATATTGTTTGTATGGTGAATATACACAGTGGAGAATACAGCACACAGGTATATACCCCACAATACCGCCAATATTATTCTGCCTAATTTCTCTAGTCAGAGGCGTAGCTACCGGGGGGGGGGGGGGCAGGGGGGAGCGACGGTTCTGGGCCCAGTGACTCAGGGGGGGCCCAGCAAGGATGAATACAGGCGAATACAAGTGAGCGCTAACTTGTATTTAGGGACCCCCATCAGACCTCAGATCAGCCCACCCAGCCATACGATTAAAATAAAAAATCTTTCTTACCTGTCCGGCGCTGTGGCTGCCCTCCGGTCCGGCGCTCCACTGTCTCCCTGGCCAACGCGCACTATGACCTGATGCTGCATGTGGCTGGGTGGGCTGATGTGAGGTCTGATGGGGGCACAGTAGGCTGATGTGAGGTCTGATGGGGGCACAGTAGGCTGATGTGAGGTCTGATGGGGGCACAGTAGGCTGATGTGAGATCTGATGGGGGCACAGTAGGCTGATGTGAGGTCTGATGGGGGCACAGTAGGCTGATCTGAGGTCTGATGGGGCACAATATGCTGATCTGAGGTCTGATGGGGGCACAATACACTGGTCTGAGGTCTGATGGGCACAATACGCTGATCTGAGGTCTGATGGGGGCACAATACACTGATCTGAGGTCTGATGGGGCCCAATACGCTGATCTGATGTCTGATGGGGGCACAATACACTGATCTGAGGTCTGATAGGGGCACAGTAGGCTGATGTGAGGTCTGATGTGGGTACAAAATGCTGATCTGAGGTCTGATGCGGCACAGTAGGCTGATGTGAGGTCTGATGGGGCCACAATATGCTGATCTGTGGTCTGATGGGGCACAATATGCTGATCTGAGGTCTGATGGGGGCACAATACACTGATCTGAGGTCTGATGGGGCACAATATGCTGATCTGAGGTCTGATGGGGGCACAATACACTGATCTGAGGGTCTGATGGGGCCACAATATGCTGATCTGAGGTCTTATGGGGGCACAATACACTGATCAGAGGTCTGATGGTGCACAATACGCTGATCTGAGGTCTGATGGGGGCACAATACACTGATCTGAGGTCTGATGGGGCACAATATGCTGATCTGAGGTCTGATGGGGGCACAATACGCTGATCTGTGGTCTGATGGGGGCACAATACGCTGATCTGAGGTCTGATAGGGCACAATACGCTGATCTGAGGTCTGATGGGCACAATACGCTGATCTGAGGTCTGATGGGGGCACAGTAGGCTGATGTGAGGTCTGATGGCGGCACATTTTGCTGATCTGAGGTCTGATGGGGGCACAATATGCTGATCTGAGGTCTGATGGGGCACAATATGCTGATCTGAGGTCTTATGGGGGCACAATACACTGATCTGAGGTCTGATGGGGCACAATACACTGATCTGAGGTCTGATGGGGCACAATACGCTGATCTGAGGTCTGATGGGGCACAATACGCTGATCTGATGTCTGATGGGGGCACAATACACTGATCTGAGGTCTGATGGGGGCACAGTAGGCTGATGTGAGGTCTGATGGGGGTACAAAATGCTGATCTGAGGTCTGATGTGGCACAGTAGGCTGATGTGAGGTCTGATGGGGCACAATACACTGATCTGAGGTCTGATGGGGCACAATATGCTGATCTGAGGTCTGATGGGGGCACATACACTGATCTGAGGTCTGAGGCACAAACTGATTGGGCTGGGGCAAATGCTGATCTGGTCTGATGGGGGCACAATACACTGATCTGAGGTCCGATGGGGCACAAATATGCTGATCTGATGTCTGATGGGGGCACAATACACTGATCTGAGGTCTAATGGGGCACAATACGCTGATCTGAGGTCTGATGGGGGGCACAATACACTGATCTGAGGTCTGATGGGGCACAATATGCTGATCTGAGGTCTGGTGGGGCGCAATACCGCTGATCTGAGGTCTGATGGGGGCATAATATGGCTGATCTGAGGTCTGATGGGGGCACAATACGCTGATCTGAGGTCTGATGGAAGCACAATACGCTGATCTGAGGTCTGATGGGGGCACAGTAGAGTTATGTGAGGTCTGATGGGGCACAGTAGGCTGATGTGAGGTCTGATGGGGCACAGTAGGCTGATGTGAGGTCTGATGGGGGCACATTCTGCTGATCTGAGGTCTGATGGGGGTACAATATGCTGATCTGAAGTCTGGATGGGGCACAATATGCTGATCTGAGGTCTGATGGGGCACAGTAGGCTGATGTGAGGTCTGATGGGGGCACATTCTGCTGATCTGAGGTCTGATGGGGGCACAATACGCTGATCTGAGGTCTGATGGGGGCACATTCTGCTGATCTGAGGTCTGATGGGGGCACAGTAGGCTGATGTGAGGACTAATGGGGGCACATTCTGCTGATCTGAGGTCTGATGGGGGTACAATACGCTGATCTGAGGTCTGATGGGGCACATTGTGTTGATCTGAGGTCTGATGGGGGGCACAATACGCTGATCTGAGGTCTGATGGGGGCACAGTAGGCTGATGTGAGGACTAATGGGGGCACATTCTGCTGATCTGTCTGATGGGGGTACAATACGCTGATCTGAGTCTGATGGGGCACAATAAGCTGATCTGAGGTCTGATGGGGCACATTCTGCTGATGTGAGGTCTGATGGGGGCACATTCTGCTGATCTGAGGTCTGATGGGGCACATTCTGCTGATCTGAGGTCTGATGGGGGCACATTCTGCTGATCTGAGGTCTGATGGGGGCACATTTGCTGATCTGAGGTCTGATGGGCACAATACGCTGATCTGAGGTCTGATGGGGCACAATACGCTGATCTGAGGTCTGATGGGGGCAGGGGACTGTTAGTTTAGTGATGTAAAAGCTGGGGACAGGTTTCCTTTAACATAGGAGTTCCCTTGTTTTTTACTCCTATTACTCCTATATTTTACTGCATTATGTGGTAGAGTATTTAGAGTAGGGTATGTAGAAAGTCTATTGTACTGTACTTAACAGCATAGATGATCTAGCAGTTTATATAGTCATCTTTCTAATACAATATTATAACCACAACTAGTAGTATGTGCCTGTGAAGTTGGAAATGTGCGTTTGGGAAGCCACTAAGTGTGTTTATCAAGTATGTTTATCATACTCAAGTATGTTTCGCCCCCCCTGTGCTGAACCTCTAGCTACGCCTCTGACTCTAGTTGTTTGGGCTGTTATCCTCGTTTTTAAGCAATATATCTAATAAAGTTTGTTTATTTATTTATTATTCTTTATTGTATATAATGTATTCATTTTCTTTTCCATGAACTTTTTACATAAGATAATCAGCTGGAATTCCATAGGAGGCGCCTGTGTTCTCATCTGCCATCCGGCAGGGTTCACATACTTTCCCTCATCTCAAGTCCGTTTATTACTTCTTTCTCCCTCCCTCAGATAATACCTCAGTGGAGTGAGTGACAGCCGTCGTCGCTGTGATTCCGGCTCTGACAGAACCTCCTCTCATGCTGTCTGGGATCTCATTTGGGCCGCGGTCCCTCAAGTAACAAACAATGTCTCATAATTCAAGTGTGAAAGCAAAATGAACGTCGCTGAGCTCAGCAGAGGGACGACAGACGTAACAGAGGTGGCACAGGTAATAATGTGCTCCTGACAAAGCAGAACTGTCACCGAGAGCAGGGAGCACCGGAGGAAGCAGTATCAAAGCCGGGGCTGCAGAGCATCGCTCCCTGTGTCCGGAGAGCAGTGACAGTTCAGATAACGCAATATATGATGACACAAGATGTCTGCTCGTCATATGTTGTATCAGTGCCTTGTAGAGAAGAGGCGAGCGGATAACACAGTATTTACCAGGGTAACAATATATCACATGTCCTGGGCCAGAACCTGAGGAGACGCCCCCACAGATCACACACTATTCATAACGCTGATACCGGAGGTAGGAGAGAGGCTCTGGGCTCCACCATCTACAAAATCTGCAACTTTACATGTGTGATACTGTCAGAGGAGCAGTGTATCTAATCCTAGCATGTGTGATACTGTCTGGGGAGCTGTGTATAATCATCTCTTTAGCGATACTGTTACTGAGCTGTTGTATCTGATCCTCTCATGTGTGATACGGTCTGCTGAGCCCCTGTATCTAATCCTATCCTGTGTGATACTGTTGCTGAGCCCCTGTATCTAATCCTATCCTGTGTGATACTGTCTGCTGAGCCCCTGTATCTAATCCTATCCTGTGTGATACTGTCTGCTGAGCCCCTGTATCTAATCGTATCCTGCGTGATACTGTCTGCTGAGCCCCTGTATCTAATCGTATCCTGCGTGATACTGTCTGCTGAGCCCCTGTATCTCATCCTATCCTGTGTGATACTTTCTGCTGAGTCATGTATCTAATCCTATAATGTGTGATACTGTCTGCTGCGCCATGTAGCTAATCCTATCCTGTGTGATACTGTCTGCTGAGCTGTGTATCTAATCCTATCCTGTGTGATACTGTCTGCTGAGTCACTGTATCTAATCCTATCCTGTGTGATACTGTGTGCTGAGCCCCTGTATCTAATCCTATCCTGTGTGATACTGTCTGCTGAGCCCCTGTATCTAATCCTATCATGTGTGTACTGTCTGCTGAGCTGTGTATCTAATCCTATCCTGTGTGATACTGTCTGCTGAGCTGTGTATCTAATCCTATCCTGTGTGATACTGTCTGCTGAGCTGTGTATCTAATCCTATCCTGTGTGATACTGTCTGCTGAGCTGTGTATCTAATCCTATCCTGTGTGATACTGTCTGCTGAGCCCTTGTATCTAATCCTATCCTGTGTGATACGGTCTGCTGAGCCACTGTATCTAATCCTATCCTGTGTGATACTGTCTGCTGAGCCCCTGTATCTAATCCTATCCTGTGTGATACTGTCTGCTGAGCCCCTGTATCTAATCCTATCCTGTGTGATACTGTCTGCTGAAGCCCCTGTATCTAATCCTATCCTGTGTGATATTTTCTGCTGAGCTACTGTATCTAATTCTATCCTGTGTGATACTGTCTGCTGAGCTGTAATATCTAATCCTATCCTGTGTGATACTGTCTGCTGAGCTGTGTATCTAATCCTATCCTGTGTGATACTGTCTGCTGAGCCCTTGTATCTAATCCTATCCTGTGTGATACTGTCTGCTGAGCTGTGTATCTAATCCTATCCTGTGGATACTGTCTGCTGAGCCCTTGTATCTAATCCTATCCTTGTGTGATACTGTCTGCTGAGCCCCTGTATCTAATCCTATCCTGTGTGATACTGTCTGCTGAGCCCCTGTATCTAATCCTATCCTGTGTGATACTGTCTGCTGAGCCACTGTATCTAATCCTATCCTGTGTGATACTTTCTGCTGAGCCACTGTATCTAATCCTATCCTGTGTGATACTTTCTGCTGAGCCCCTGTATCTACTCCTATCCTGTGTGATACTTTCTGCTGAGCTACTGTATCTAATTCTATCCTGTGTGATACTGTCTGCTGAGCTGTGTATCTAATCCTATCCTGTGTGATACTGTCTGCTGATCCACTGTATCTAATTCCATGTCTGCTAAGACACTGTATCTAATCCTATGATGTGTGATATTTTCCACTGAGCTACTGTATCTAATCCTTTCATGTGTGATACTGTCTGCTGAGCCCCTGTATCTAATCCAATCATGTGTGATACAATATGCTGAGTTGTTGTATCTAATCCTATCATGTGTGATACTGTCCACTGAGCCTCTGTATCTAATCCTGTAATGTCTGCCAAAATTCCGTATCTAATCCTATGATGTATGATATGTTCCGCTGAGCTACTGTATCTAATCCTTTCAAGTGTGATACTGTCTGCTGATCTTCTGTATCTGATAATCTCATGTGTGATACAGTCCGCTCAGCTGTGTATCTAATCCAATCATGTGTGATACTATCAGCTGGGTAGAGGTATTCCATCCTATTGTGTGATATACAGTTCTGTCTACAGATGCACGGTATCTAAGTCCATAACGAGTGATACAGCCCCTGTACATTATACAGTATAACAGTCCCATGATGTATCTAAGCTTTTCTTGTCAAATACTAGTCAATTTTTTTTCAGCTATATAGTCCTTGAGATGTCGGTGACAGAAGGCAGTATGTGACGGAGCTGTAGGATTAGCAAGACCGTCAGTGAGTGAATTTCTTACACATACGAGGAGGGAGAATTACATGCGGACGAAATCCCCGCTTGCTCCATAACTTACCTTGACGACATCAGAGTTTGGCGCATATAACTGTCGTTAGTCATAAACATTAAATAACGCCATTGTCACCGAAGAATAACGCCATTGTCACCGTACAGCAGTATTATAGTAGTTATATTCTTGTACATAGGAGGGCAGTATTATAGTAGTTATATTCTTGTACATAGGAGCAGTATTATAGTAGTTATATTCTTGTACATAGGAGCAGTATTATAGTAGTTATATTCTTGTACATAGGAGCAGTATTATAGTAGTTATATTCTTGTACATAGGAGCAGTATTATAGTAGTTATATTCTTGTACATAGGAGCAGTATTATAGTAGTTATATTCTTGTACATAGGAGCAGTATTATAGTAGTTATATTCTTGTACATAGGAGCAGTATTATAGTAGTTATATTCTTGTACATAGGAGCAGTATTATAGTAGTTATATTCTTGTACATAGGAGCAGTATTATAGTAGTTATATTCTTGTACATAGGAGGCAGTATTATAGTAGTTATATTCTTGTACATAGGAGCAGTATTATAGTAGTTATATTCTTGTACATAGGAGGCAGTATTATAGTAGTTATATTCTTGTACATAGGAGCAGTATTATAGTAGTTATATTCTTGTACATAGGAGGCAGTATTATAGTAGTTATATTCTTGTACATAGGAGCAGTATTATAGTAGTTATATTCTTGTACATAGGAGCAGTATTATAGTAGTTATATTCTTGTACATAGGAGGCAGTATTATAGTAGTTATATTTCTTGTACATAGGAAGCAGTATTATAGTAGTTATATTCTTGTACATAGGAGCAGTATTATAGTAGTTATATTCTTGTACATAGGAGCAGTATTATAGTAGTTATATTCTTGTACATAGGAGCAGTATTATAGTAGTTTATATTCTTGTACATAGGAGCAGTATTATAGTAGTTATATTCTTGTACATAGGAGCAGTATTATAGTAGTTATATTCTTGTACATAGGAGGCAGTATTATAGTAGTTTATATTCTTGTACATAGGAGCAGTATTATAGTAGTTATATTCTTTATATTTGTACATAGGAGCAGTATTATAGTAGTTATATTCTTGTACATAGGAGCAGTATTATAGTAGTTTATATTCTTGTACATAGGAGCAGTATTATAGTAGTTATATTCTTGTACATAGGAGCAGTATTATAGTAGTTATATTCTTGTATTTGTACATAGGAGCAGTATTATAGTAGTTATATTCTTGTACATAGGAGCAGTATTATAGTAGTTATATTCTTGTACATAGGAGCAGTATTATAGTAGTTATATTCTTGTACATAGGAGCAGTATTATAGTAGTTATATTCTTGTACATAGGAGCAGTATTATAGTAGTTATATTCTTGTACATAGGAGGCAGTATTATAGTAGTTATATTCTTGTACATAGGAGGCAGTATTATAGTAGTTATATTCTTGTACATAGGAGGCAGTATTATAGTAGTTATATTCTTGTACATAGGAGCAGTATTATAGTAGTTATATTCTTGTACATAGGAGCAGTATTATAGTAGTTATATTCTTGTACATAGGAGCAGTATTATAGTAGTTATATTTCTTGTACATAGGAGCAGTATTATAGTAGTTATATTCTTGTACATAGGAGCAGTATTATATAGTAGTTATATTCTTGTACATAGGAGGCAGTATTATAGTAGTTATATTCTTGTACATAGGAGCAGTATTATAGTAGTTATATTCTTGTACATAGGAGGCAGTATTATAGTAGTTATATTCTTGTACATAGGAGCAGTATTATAGTAGTTATATTCTTGTACATAGGAGGCAGTATTATAGTAGTTATATATTCTTGTACATAGGAGCAGTATTATAGTAGTTATATTCTTGTACATAGGAGCAGTATTATAGTAGTTATATTCTTGTACATAGGAGCAGTATTATAGTAGTTATATTCTTGTACATAGGAGCAGTATTATAGTAGTTATATTTCTTGTACATAGGAGGCAGTATTATAGTAGTTATATTCTTGTACATAGGAGCAGTATTATAGTAGTTTATATTCTTGTACATAGGAGCAGTATTATAGTAGTTATATTCTTGTACATAGGAGCAGTATTATAGTAGTTATATTCTTGTACATAGGAGCAGTATTATAGTAGTTATATTCTTGTGTACATAGGAGCAGTATTATAGTAGTTATATTCTTGTACATAGGAGCAGTATTATAGTAGTTATATTCTTGTACATAGGAGGCAGTATTATAGTAGTTATATTCTTGTACATAGGAGCAGTATTATAGTAGTTATATTCTTGTACATAGGAGCAGTATTATAGTAGTTATATTCTTGTACATAGGAGCAGTATTATAGTAGTTATATTCTTGTACATAGGAGGCAGTATTATAGTAGTTATATTCTTGTACATAGGAGCAGTATTATAGTATTTATATTCCTGTACATAGGAGCAGTATTATAGTAGTTATATTCCTTTACATAGGGGTGGTATTATAGTGTCTCTAATTTTCTAGGTTATGTAGTCCTGCAGATTTACCAGGATTTGTAGACTATTTGAAATAAGCATATTTTATTTTGTCTTATTAAAGTCAGTATAGATTTAGATTAGACGCCTTCGACCTGTAAGGATCACACAAGTTTGCACAGGGTAATTATCATAGATTTTTATTTAAACAGATGAACTAAGCAAATTGTGGGTTGTAGAAAATAAATGCCATTATAGGGAAACTTATCAGCTATGGGAACGCCGGTGCCAGCAGAGAGCCTTGTCACATTACCTCAAACCAGAAATTGCTGAACAGAAAGATAGAATTGGTTGAGTATAAATGACTTAAATTCACAGTAATTAGCGCTAAGACACAAGACGCTGCCAAGTAAAATCTAGAGGGAAAGAATTACCGCAAGCATATGCTGCTGGATCAATGCTGGAGTCAGGTGGTCTAACTGACAAGTGGCTTCTGGAAAACAGATATGCAAACAACTGGAAACCTATAGAAACAATGGATGGAGCGATTGGTAATTGGGAGAAATAAAAAGTTACAAATAGATTTTATTTGTTACTGTTTCCTTAGAGGGCAGTTTATTAAAGGGCCAGGACACTGAATTACTGTCCATCTACAAAATAGATGACTTGAGACTCCATATAATGTCTAAGGAACTGATTTAATACTATGACCCTTTGAATTGCTCGGTGTCCGGACTGTGAATTCAGTAGCTCTCTCTGCCTCTCTCACATCATGAAGTCCTAGTATAAGAACAACCAGCAATCAGCCAAATTCATCCATTGACCTGGAAAGAATAAGGAAAGGATTTCTCTGATCCAACAGGACAAGCGGTACATCGATGACCTTTTGTCTGAAACCAGCAGTAATCTGGGTGAGACACAGTATATTACTCAAGACCACAAAAATATCTACTTGGTTTTTCATCCTGTCATGGATATGATGTGGGGGTACATACTTGTAGTAGCTATTATAGAATTATATGTGTTTTGTGTTTTGTGTTGTATAAGGTGTGATTTCTGCTGTATAGAATATTTATTTGTCCAATGGCTGACTCCTCTGAAGCCTACTATCCCAGCAGGGTGGAGTCAGGCAGGCTGGGTCTCTGCCAGCTACAAGATGAGCAAATGGACAGTTCTCCTCATCATCCCGTTATATCTCACACTTCTGGCTGCCAGGTACAAACTTCAAAGAAGCATCTGCTCCCCCCTGGTAAATCGGATACCGGAGGTAGGAGACCCATTTTGGAGGGAGATTTGAAAACTTTAAAACAAAGGGATTTCAATATTCAATGTCCTCCACTCCCCTCATTAATTCCGCCCCAATGGAAGAACTGGGATTTGGTTATTCAATGATTGCGCCAACTGCTGGGAACTGGAAACCAATACCGGTTCTATAAAAATGGTACATGGACATATTTTAGTTGTTACACCATGTGGGAGTCACAGACAAGCCGGGGGGGTCACCATTTCTTCCCCAGTAAGTTTTATTATTAGTTTTATTTTATTATTGTTTTTCTCCCATTTATTTTACTTTTCCTGTTTTTGTATGTTATTTTTGTCTCATTTTACATCTGTTTTGCGTAAGCTCTGAACTATTTTTTGTGTATAAAATATTCACTTTATAAGTCCGCCTTGTTGCTCTAAAGAATATATAGCCTGAACGTGTGACTGCGTGATTGCTTGTGAGCAAAATGTATATATACGTGGATTTTGCAACTTTTCTGGCTTACATCAAAGTCTGTGGTGGCAGCGGGTGTTTGGGGCATTGGGTCTGGTGTTTTTGAGGGTGATCTACACTCACTCTGTGGCCTGAGTGTGTGGTGTGCGCGGAGTTAGAGTTTGAGAGTCTGGCTCCTGGCCGACCCATCCCTGGTCGCGAGACGCGGGTGTGTGCTTGACACATTCTATAAAAAATGTATAAACCATGATGTGATTTTTGGAAAAGCGCATAGAAGTTGGTAGGAGACACGTCTTTGGAAATGGATACAATTGCACAGTTGGGTTTACACGTCTGTCATCCGAGTCCGCACATAAAATCAAGAGGGACCGTCATTGTAGGCACAAAACGTTGCGAGGCCTATTAGAGTGTAAAATGACAGCATGGAAATATGAAGGAAAAAAACTCTAAAAAACATGCTTCTCAAAGGATAAATGACACAAAATTCTTAATGGTGCGTAAAGGGGACCTGAAAGATGCTGACATCCCAATGTTGAAATTAAATGAAACAATTTGACATGAATGCATGTAAGTGTGACTGTCCTTTGAGGAACAAACTGAGAGCTGACAGCCCTGCTGTTTTCGTTGAGGCGCCTGCCAAAAACACGAGGTGTGAGGCCTTTCGTTGAAGCTAGTGAGCTGTGTGACATTTTCTATGCAGACGGCAATTGTCTAACACGGACAGTGGGATTTTCCAAGAACCCTGCATGGAGTTTTAGACATAACTAAGAGTCGAGCAGAATGACAGCTGTTCCATCCCGACCCCGCGTCCTCGTCTTGCATGCATCATCAGCAGGTTATACAGACCTGGCGAAACAACAGGATGCGGCTAAACTCTGTGGGTCGCTATAATAGGCATCCTCCTAAAGTTTTAATTAGTTCCCTCCTCAATAACACTAGCCAGATCTGTCGCAATCACACACTGGGAAAATCTGCAATTACATTCATACAGAAATCTTCTTAAGAGTGAAAGAAAAGGGATCCTCGAGGACTCTTCTCTTTTGGTCTAAGGCCAATGGGAAGCAGGATACTTAGATGGTACGAAGAATGGAAGGACTGAAATCATCCAAGTGATGCTTCTGAAGGTTCTAGTCATTAGCGGTGATGTGAATGGGCCAGTAAATTGCTTCTATCAGTCGTTAGTTCTTTATAATTGGTTCACAAAATTAAAAAAAGAAAATGAAAACCAAAACCGAATTTACTACCTTAACGAGTGAATACTGAGAACTGAGTATCTTGAAGTACATGAAAATGGGATGTGCTACAAATCACCACCGGTGTAAGGCCAACTTTTGACCAAAGGCAAAACCACCCTATTCTTTAAACCACTTCCAAGGGATTAACAAGTCTATTGTATAAATTGACCAGAGAAGAGCAAATCTTGTGCATGAGAAGGAAACAGGCCAACTCTCTAAATTCATGCACCTTTCAATGCCAGGTAATCAAGACAATCTGCAAGTTATGGAGATGAACTGTAAAGTGGAGTCATCAGAAGACTTGAAAAGATCTACTATGACCTGAAAATATCCCTGGAATGCCTCTAAAGGTTGTCCTTTTGCTTTCCATCTTAAGAATTCCATTATTTTCTGATATAACCATTTTATAACGGAAAATAATAAAGTAAAGTTGACTCCAATGGAGTTTGGGGTCAAGTTCGGGTGCCAGACCTGAACTTTGACCAGAAGTTCATCAGAACCCGAAACTTCCACTTCATCCCTACTTCTCACTAGGTGAGCTGCTGAAAACACTAGGTAGGGACTGAGGAGAACACAAAAAATATACTATCTGTGTCACTTTTCTCATTAGAGTAGTGCAAATATCATGTTTTATTCCTCTAGATTATGCTTCTGCCAGTGCCCAGGAAGTGGAGCTTCATTATAATGTGAACTCTGCATTTAGCTGCTTCATATCCCATCCCTTATACTCTGAGTGACAGGTGTAGCACCCAACCAGGAGATCACTACAGCTGTCACTCTTCCCACTGAAGCTATTTACACTACTGATAATAAAAACTCCATAAAAGATATATGTGTCCTGCTCTCCCCGGTCTCTACCTAGTCCTGTTAGCAGTTTAGTATTGTCTGTACTGCTGCCAGTTTCCCTTTGATGTAAGACTAAAATATACCATTACTGTAGTGATGCTTATAAAACAGTCCATGACCATGAAATTGTATCCACAACATCAGATACATTGTCATTGGTATATCTTCCTCTGCTATGGCAGCAAGGTGGAACTGATATCCCCATGGTACTCTCTACACCATATGCACTCGTTGACTGGAGAATGAGCATCCACAAAGATAACTGAAACTTATTGCATCTTGTGTTTTGCAGGAGGAGATGGCTGACATTCCCACTGTCAGATCAGGGTGTAATAGATTAGATAATTCTTAAGCAATGAAGGAGAAGATAGATGGGTAAACCTTTGTTTTCCTTCCAGAGGCTCTCTACAGTCAAGAGTCCTGTTGGTGCTCTTCTATTGGTGGAGTTGAGCCAAAGATCAAGACACGGTCTCTGAAACCACCAAGCCAAATAAATGGATATTCAACGATATCTCAGCATTGAGTTCTAGCTGCACCATCTACCATCATCACCCAACCCCAATCATACAGCCCATAGCAAGAGGCTGAAACAATTCTGCATTGTGTCCACACAGGAGGCAGACGGATCCCGGTGTTTATTGAGAAATGCTGTCTGACTGCTTGATCCAGCGAATCAGTCATAACAAGTATAGGAGCGGATCAATAAAGACTTTACGGCATAGAATAGTGGATAGATTATCTAGGCCGTTACCCTCTAATAGAACACAATTTATTGGCCCCTGGAATAAGCTCTTTAATATATATCAATCTTTCCGGCTAGGTTGATGTTTCACTTTTATTAGTTCTCAGCCGCAGCGTTACGCTGGAGGTTTTGGGCAGTTTAACGTCTCACATTTCCAGGACAACTAATATTTAAAGCTATAGTGGTGATATTCTTTAGGGTTTCTGTATTCACATGTTTGATTTGGGCAAACATTTTGTTGTTTTATGTCATTTTCATATCAGTATTCTATAGGATTAGATTCTAGACAACTAGAAATAATCAATGTATGAAGGAATGCTGTTATACCGGTGGTTCAGGCCCACCACGTCTGACCTCATCCAGTGGACATGGCTGCCGGAGCCTTCACAAGGTCCATTGTCTCTGTTCTCTGGTGGCTCATATGGCCAGTGGAGTAGCACTGCCTTGTGACTCTGCTACCTCTCCATCTGCTGCTCGTAGGGTGCACCCACGCTTTATCTCTCCAGCTCTTAAAGGGTTATTCTCATTTTAGACAATGGGGGCATATCGCTAGGATATGCCCCCATTGTCTTATAGGTGCGGGTCCCACCGCTGGGACCCGCACCTATTTCCAGAACGGAGCCCCCGAAGTGAATGAGGGTGCACTGCGCATGCGCAGCCGCCCTCCATTCATTTCTATGGGGCCGCCGAAAATAGCTGAGCGCTGGCTCGGCTACTTCCGTCGGCTCCATAGAAATGAATGGGAGCGCACCGCGCATGCACGGCCCGGCTCCCATTCATTTCTATGAGCGGCGCGGGGAGCTGCGCCTGGTGGTGGCCGGACCCCCGGAAACCTGGGGTCCTCCAGGCGCAGCGCTCCCCGCTCCGTTCTGGATTCTCCGTGCTGGGACCCGCACCTATAAGGCAATGGGGGCATATCCTAGCGATATGCCCCCATTGTCTAAGATGAGAATACCCCTTTAAAGAGCCAGCACATAGGCACCTAAGTTCTTCCCAGTCAATGGGTTGCCACCTTACAGTATTTAAGGCACCATCCCCTGTACTTCTCTAGTTTCATACAAAGATGCACTAATTGTCTTGTTGCACTCTCTCACGTGTACTTACTCTGGATTTGACCCCTCTCTGCCTGACCTCTGCTTGATATCTGTACTGACCCTGAGCTGCCTGCCATGACCTCAGCTTTACCTAATCCCTCGGTATTTTGCACCAGTGTTTCACGAGCCTTGTGAGACAGCAGTCACTGAACAGAGACTACTCCAGGTGACAGCTGCATGGTGGTTCCCATGCAGTCAAGTCCAAATCCCTGTAAGGGGACACTTAGATAATGCCCCTCTAGTCAAATCTGTCAAATCTGTTCAGTAGACACAGTGAATCCACTACCACACCATAACCTACTCCTAAGCATCCTGGCCCTTTGAGGTTATGTGGAACCTAACACAATACAATCTAACATTGCCACATCTGAAGATCTTTGTTTCTGCCTGTAACCTTTCTATATATCCAAGCCCTGCTTAGAGTGGACCAAATTGTTGTTAAAGCAGAGTTAGGGTAGGTTCACACTGAGTTTTTGGAGGAGGTTTTGAGGCAGATTTCCCTGCAGGTTTTAAGCCAAATCCATAAGTGGATTAAAAAGAAATCCAAAATATAAAGGAAGGTCATACTTCTCCATCCTGCTGGATCTTTTGACTTTGGATGTAAAACCAACATCAAATTCTGCATCAAAACCTCCTTCGAAAACTCAGTGTGAACCTACCATTACTGACAAGGCTGCACCCTACTCATCCCTTAATGGCCACCTATCAGCAGGATCAATCCTATTAAACCAAGCATACTGACTTGTAGGATTGGCCCTGGTGATTAAAATGATACCTTGTCTTGTGAAAATCCTATGTTTAAGGGAAATAAGTCTGACAGTGTAGGTTCCCATCTAAAGAAGCCACTTTATCCTTGGCAGATAGACTCACTCCATTTGATCAAAATGCATGCTAAGAACCTGAAATGCATGGGTAAAGTAAATATAGCAAACAATTCAGTGTTTCATTGATTTTGCACATGCACCATGGTAACGTGCACCTGTGCATTTTCTTTATTTTGTTTGGAGGTGATGGACAGTCTAACTTTGTTTTTAACATTGCACATTTGGAGGAGTGGCTGGCTGTATACATATAATATAACTGATTCCTACCTGCCCTGAGTGCATTTTGTAGGCTAAGGTTCAAGATAGGATAGTCTGAGGAAGTAGGTTCCCATCTGATAAAGCCGCCTTGTCCTTGGCACACAATTGGATCAAAATGTACATTAACAACCTCAGGTTTCTAAGTCTAGTAAATATCTCAGTAAAACAATTCAAAATAATCCAGACTTTGTATGTGTCTTAGCACTTAAAGGAGTTTTCTGGGAGTTAAATACTGATAGGTCATCAGAATCTGATCAGTGGGGGTCCGACACCTGGGACCCCGCAGATGAGCTGTTTCCTAGGCCAGTTACATCACGTTCATCAGCCACATGGCCTAGGAGCGGCTCAGCCCTATTCAAGTGAATGGGGCTGAGCACGATATCAAGCACAGCCGCTGTACAATGTACAGAGCTGTGCTTGGTGAGCTAAGAGAAGGCCTCAGCGCTCATGGGAGCGCTGGTGCCTTCTCAAAAAGCTGATCAGCAGGGGTCCCAGGTGTCCAACCCCCACTGATTGGATACTGATGACCTATCCAGAGGATAGGTCAGCAGTAGTTAACTCCCGGAAAACCCCTTTAAGTGCTAAGCCATAAACAAAGTTATTTACTAGAGATATTTACTAGACTTAGAAACCTGAGATTGTTAATGTACATTTTGATAGAATTGTGTCCTGGAAAACCTCTTTAAAACCAGCTTTGGTGTCTTGCACCTTGAGAAGCACTTTTCTGGAATGTATCTGACCCCTTCATCTTCTTAACAATCCTTTCTTGACCTATGGTCATTCTCTATGCAGATTGTGAGCTCAGTTTGATCAGCAGTCAAATCAAATCATAAATTTGCAGCTTGGTTTCAGGCAGAAAGTATGGACCTTGGGACCTTTTGCTAATCACCTTGTATAGGGGAGAAGGGCTCAGATATGACTGGACTTGGAAGCTGCAGCTCTTCTTTTAGCAAATCTTCCTGTTCCACAATATTGAACCTGAATCAGCATTGTATAACTTCTGCTTTCATAAAACATAATTGCTGCTGTCACATTTTCCTCCTGTAACATTGCAATGAACACTGTCTGACGGCCGCACAATAACACGCTTCCTGGCAAGCTCATTAAACATACTGAAGAAAGTGAAAAAAAAAAAATAGTTTTCATTCTTTCAATTCGCATATTGTGAATTATTCTAAAAGCCAACATGACCTACAAAATAATCTGACATCCGAAATAATACCTTCACACCGTACCTCGAGTACTTTTGCCCTTAAAGCTGTGATTTTAGACATAAAAAAAAGAAAAAAAAATTCTGAAAGTGCCGTGATTGCTTTGACATTTCAGTAAAATACTGCGCAGGTTACATAAAAAAAAACAAAAAAAACAAATTGAGAGTAAAATTGTATTTTTTCCTACGGGGTACAAAAAAAAAAAAAAAAAGCTTAAAACGTTAGAACTGCTTAGTTCTGCATTAATAGGTCTTTCAGTGTGCACAAAGATGATAAGAGTTAATTTACTTCAGAAAAAATTCTCTGCGCATTTCAGAAGCATGCTTCGGAAGGATATGAGATTAGTGTGCAATTCCCATTGTCAAATGTATTTACCGTTAAAATATTGGAGAGGTAATCTCGTTAGCCTCTGTTCTGAGATTACCATTTTGTGATCCTTAAAAAATCAGCGCAGGAGACAATTCTGTTCTCACACAATCTGCTCAGTGTGTGGAGAATGCATCTGGGGTGTAATTGATGGTAACGAGCGGATCTGATCCGGCGCAGCTTTTATCCCGTCTGTATTCTCAGAAGGTTGCTCATTGGAGCTAATCAGCCTTAGCCAAATTTTTCTTGCCTCAATGATCAGGCCTCTGCTCGGGAGCGAATGATATGGACAGATATATTGCCATGGTCTTCCATTTCTTTATCTGTCCTATTGACTGCCCCACTGACAGCATGGGACAGGAGGGAAACCTGGAACTTGTGTTTCCATCTGAGCTGATCGGCCTTCTGTCCATACTTGTCTTCTAACCAGATCATCCTCTCCTGGCCAGGACATGCTAGTCACCACATTAGCTATTCAGTGGATATTCCGTATTGTGGAATTCCTTAAAGGGGCTGTCCCATCTGGACAGTTATGGCATATCAATAGGATATGCCATCAATGTCTGTTAGGTGCAAATCCTACCTTTGGGACCTATTCCTATGGCCCCAAAGTGAATGGAGAGTAAGCCGCACATGTGTGATCAACCCTCCATTCACCATTGCATGCTCTTATCCTCTTCGTAGTCCCATTTCTAAGATGAGAGATAGATGTTTGCATAATACTTCTCTAAATGAGACATACAAAACAGTTCTCCTTTCAAAAGGACAAGAGTAATTACTGTCTCTAGAGAAAATTGCCCTTATTAGGCGAGTGGCTCTTTTTCATTAGGTAGACAACCTAGTATGCATGAGGAGTACTATAGACCAGCCAACGCTGCTCTGCTTTTTCAGGGAAACATATATGCAAATTAGCTAATCCTACATCTGCTGGCATCAGATAAGCCTCTTTTTGGAAGGAAAGCTAATTGGAATCTTTTCTAGAAATCCAAATGTATGCAACTTAGCTTGCCTTCCTTGTTCTTGTGTGGAAGCAGTAAAACTATTAGACATAAAATCCTATTTATGCAGCACCAACACCCACCAAGACCCATAATGTAATATTTATAGTAAATATTATGGCAGAAAAAATGGTAAAAGTTACAATTTTCTGCAAAGTTATTGTTACTAAATAAATCAGTAAATAATTACAGTTTTTCTAACATATGTAACATACTTTTCTTGCACTATCACGGAACAGTATTTGATGTTCCTCTAATCGTACCAAGCTGTACAGAATAGTGAACACATCATTTATGATACTATTTAATATTATACCTGTGAAGACAATAGCTTTTTAAGCACAGAATTCAGCCCTATCTCTTCTGTCTGCCATACAGGAGGTCTGGGGTTCAAATCCCAGTAAAAACCTATAAAATAATTTCTTCAGTAAAAGTATACGACCTTGAAGAGGGCCCCTCACACAACACATATTCGGCACAGCTTTATTAATATGTACTACACTGAAGTCAATATTAATGAGGCTGCCAGACTGCAGTACCCTCAGTACTGCCCTTATGGTGGTCCTGGGTAGGACCTGCACTTACTAAACATTTACAGAATATCTTATTATTATGCAATAAATCCCTTTCATTATCAACATTATCCCTTATGCCAAGACAGAACAACCTGGAGCATAGTTCTTACCCCCAAAAGCCATTAAGATTGCTAATGCAAATAGGTTTCATCTTTGGTGAAATGCACACAGAGCAACAATCAGAATATGGCTCCCATCTCGGTTCTGTTGCTTTCCATTACAGACTCTATGCTGCAGGTCTAATATATTTAAGGCATAGATTCTTCTTCCATTCTCAGGCCTATGTGTTTACTGGGCCATAGCGGCCCTAATCACATGACATCACATGACCACAACGTCCAATGGCTGTCATGGGACATTATATTAGTATGGATAAAACATCAGTGAGGACCAGAGATGAGCAAATTGCTCTAAATTAGATTTCAGTTAGATTTGGCCAAATCAGTCCACCAATTTGTTTAAATCAGTCAAATCAATTTGGCCAAATTAGTCAACCAAATTTGAGTCCGAATCAATTCTACCCAAAATGAAAGTCTTCCAATTGGCCTGAAGACATGTGTATGATACTCTGAGGTCTTCTAGACTCATATTTCTTTTCCTCTCTTCAGCCTCTCCCTACCAACAATTTCGACAAAACTCAAATTTTTACAAAACTCAGGTCAAAATCAATTTGTTTTGAATGTATTTGCTCATCTATGGTATCTCTAGACCACACCAAATAGACAACTTGACCACAAAACATCACATCACGATAGGTGCAACTTTACCATGGCCAAGTAAACAAATGGGACAAAAATGTATACAAAACAAATATTAAAAGGTTTTTTTTTTTGTTGGTTAGCTTTTTGAATATCAGGATCCCTTTAAGTAAAAAAAAAAATTACACTGAATAATAACAGGTCTACTCCGGGTAAGTTTAGCTGCTTCATTGACTGCTACCATTAGTTTGTGTGTAATTTAACAGTGAATGTTATGATTTTTATGTTTTTCAGCTAGAATAAGAACATTGTGAAAATTGGATATTTTACAGATCTGAACAACAAGTGACTCATCCGTTCAGTATCACTGGGAGTGAAGAAATTTTCTTTGCAAATCACAACACAATTATGCTTGGATGGCATTAAAAGCGCGTATGGGATTATTCTTCATTTCGGTGAAAATGACAAAACATGAGACCATCACACTTCAGCCTGGTGAAGAAGCACTCATGCACACATTGACAAGTGAGCATCAATGGACTGGGGAGCAGCACGCCTTTTTTTTCCTCCAACTTGTTATTCAAAATTGAGGCTTGAAATGCGGTGCTTGAGCCAACAACTGGCGCCAATCACGCCATGAGGAACTTTATTCTACAATGTCATTACTGAGAGAGCTGTTGAGGCAGCAAACGTCGCCGTAAACGCCTTGCACAGAGATCCGGCGCTGTTCAGTGACCTCCTCATCAGACAGCAGTTCGGCTTCTTTATGGATATTAATGTTTCTTTATTCTGTCACATCTGATACATGTTAATTTGAGTTAAAGTGTTCTGTTTGGAGAAATGCAGAAAAAGAAAAACTATCTGAAGTTATATTGTATCAAGTCATGTCTTGTCTACCTTCATCTTCAAAATGTTCTAACAGGGAAGCAAGAATGAAAAAATCTCAGGGCAACAACAAGACAATGAAGAACACATCTCAGGGCAACAACAAGACAATGAAGAACACAGCTTTATCAGAGAAGTCTTCACCGTTGAAGACTATGATTATTGCATGTATTGCAATGGCCGATTTGAGAAAATGGCAGCCGATACCAAGAGAATGTCTGATCATGGAATCTCTGTAACCAGGCAGACAATAGATTCGGAGCACCACATTCACATTGTGTGTATTCATAGGTCCCTGGGGTAACAGGCGAAGAAGAATAAACTCATCAGTCCATTCCAAAAACTGACAAAATGCAGAAAAGCAAAGCAAATACATCATTGTATACTCCTCCCTGTCATTAGTGTAGCCCAGCGCTGTCATACTCCCAAGTTATTCAATACATCATTAAGTCATGAGCATAGTCACCAGGGAAGCAGACACAACTGCATCTATAGGACCCAAGAAGGAAGGGGCCTCTTCTCACACAGAGGAAATATGCATTTGGTGATAACTGTGATCAATGAACAAGGAATGAAAAAATGATTGACAGCACTGTATATATTATTGTGTACTGTGACATCACTGTGTTTATTATCTCTGTACTGTGATATCATTGGGTTTATTATCCCTGTACTGTGACATCACTGTGTTTATTATCTCTGTACTGTGACATCACTGTGTTTATTATCTCTGTACTGTGACATCACTGTGTTTATTATCTCTGTACTGTGACATCACTGTGTTTATTATCCTGTACTGTGACATCCCTGTGTTTATTATCTCTGTACTGTGACATCACTGGGTTTATCATCTCTGTACTGTGATATCACTGTGTTTATTATCTCTGTACTGTAACATCACTGTGTTTATTATCCCTGTACTGTGACATCACTGTGTTTATTATCTCTGTACTGTGACATCACTGTGTTTATTTATCTCTGTGCTGTGACATCACTGTGTTTATTATCTCTGTACTGTGAATATCACGTGTGTATTATCTCTGTACTGTGACATCACTGTGTTTATTATCTCTGTACTGTGACATCACTGTGTTTATTATCTCTGTACTGTGACATCACTGTGTTTATTATCTCTGTACTGTGACATCACTGTGTTTATTATCTGTACTGTGACATCACTGTGTTTTACACTGTACTGTGTTTATTATCTCTGTACTGTCATCACTATTATTATCTCTGTACTGTGACATCACTGTGTTTATTATCTCTGTACTGTGACATCACTGTGTTGTATTATCTCTGTTACTGTGACATCACTGGTTTATTATCTCTGTACTGTGTGTTGTACATATGACATCACTGTGTTTATTATCTTCATGACATCACTGTGTTATGTACGTGACATCACTGTGTTTATTACTCTGTACTACTGACATCACTGTAGAATCTCATCTGTACATCACTGTGTATTTATCCTGTATGACATCACTGTGTTTATATATGATCTGTACTGTGACATCACGTGTGTTTTATTATCCTTGTACTGTGACATCACTGTGTTTATTATCTCTGTACTGTGACATCCTGCTGTTTATTATATTCTACTGTGACACATCACTGTTTTTTATCTTTTATCACTATTACTGTTGTGACATTTATCTCTATTAGTGTGACGTACTGTGACTGTGTACACTGTCATATCACGTGACATCACTGTGTGTTTTATTATCTCTGTACTGTGACATCACTGTTTTTTATCTCTCTACTGTGACATCACTGTGTGTTTATTATCTCTGTACTGTGACATCACTGTGTTTATTATCTCTGTACTGTGACATCACTGTGTTTATTATCTGTACTGTGACATCACTGTGTTTATTTATCTCTGTACTGTGAACATCACTGTGTTTATTATCTCTGTACTGTGACATCACTGTGTTTATTATCTCTCTACTGTGACATCACTGTGTTTATTATCTGTTACTGTGACATCACTGTGTTTATTATCCCTGTATGGTGACATCACTGTGTTTATTATCCCAGTACTGTGACATCATTGTGTTTATTATCCTGTACTGTGACATCACTGTGTTTATTATCCCTGTACGGTGACATCACTGTGTTTATTATCTCTGTACTGTGACATCACTGTGTTT
Organism: Rhinella marina; assembly: GCA_900303285.1. Taxonomy (NCBI): domain Eukaryota; kingdom Metazoa; phylum Chordata; class Amphibia; order Anura; family Bufonidae; genus Rhinella; species Rhinella marina. The sequence goes on along the minus strand of ONZH01024834.1, from coordinate 165,809 downwards.
ATTATCTCTGTACTGTGACATCACTGTGTTTATTATCTCTGTACTGTGACATCACTGTGTTTATTATCTCTCTAATGTGACATCACTGTGTTTATTATCTCTCTACTGTGACATCACTGTGTTTATTATCTCTCTACTGTGACATCACTGTGTTTATTATCTCTGTACTGTGACATCACTGTGTTTATTATCTCTGTACTGTGACATCACTGTGTTTATTATCTCTGTACTGTGACATCACTGTGTATATTATCTCTGTACTGTGACATCACTGTGTTTATTATCTCTGTATTGTGACATCACTGTGTTTATTATATCTGTACAGTGACATCACTGTGTTTATCTCTGTACTGTGACATTACTGTGTTTATTATCTCTGTACTGTGACATCACTGTGTTTATTATCTCTCTACTGTGACATCACTGTGTTTATTATCTCTCTACTGTGACATCACTGTGTTTATTATCTCTCTACTGTGACATCAGTGTGCTGAGTATCTTTTCTATTATTCTCTTCACCCCCAATTCCCATCTTTTCTTAAACAGAGATGATATGACCCTTTTTCTGGACCCCTCCATAACATTCACTAAAACTACAATGGCGATGGTGCTGCACAGGGTTACAGTGGGGCCCCCTCCTCATAGGCCCCATATAAGCACCAGATCTCTGAGCTGTACCCTGTACTGGACATTCAAGAATTAAACATCACAGAGAAGAACTAATTACTTCTGCATCTCAAACCTTTTCTGTTGAAATTACCGGCCCTTCCTCTGAACGTTTACGACCCTCATGGGCCTCTGCATTTTGCTTTTAGCGTTTACTTCACTTTTTTCCCTGGGAAGAAGAAAAGTAAAATCACCTGATTTGTATAGACGCAGCTTTGAACTGAAGACTTTACAGCCCGTGAGCCGAACAAATATTTCTTCGGAAAGTCTTCGGCTCCCAATGCTAATCCTGACTCCTGAGACGGACTTATGCTCCTTCTTCATTTGATGATGTCAGTAATTATTCTGCTGTGAAATCACTGTGGGCTCCGGGCACCGCGTTCTGTTTTAGTAGGATGAGGGAATAGCGCGGTGATAATAGAATGTGGAATAATGTGTTAACCCTTCGCTGGGTGCCTCGTACAGCGTTAGACGATATCAGTAGTAAAATGAGTATGCTGAATATGAGAGTGGTACTGAAGGAAGAAGTCATCTACATTTTATGCTGATTTTAAAGAGTTTTCTGGGACCCAACAACCTATTTTAGTTAATTACATATCACCTGCTGAAAAATTTGCTCAAAGTTGTAGTTCGGCTTCTCTAGAACATGGTCACATGATGCTCCTCTCTGGAAAATACTATATCTGCCAACATTATGCACATTAGCAGGTTTTTGGGTTGGTCTATGGATGGGATGTTCCTTCCATGGTCCAAGATGGGGGAGGCAATCTAGAACGGATCCAAAACTATTCCCCTCCTTGGCATATGCGCAAAATCCACCTCAACTGTACATGTACCAGGGACCGCAGTAGTGCTGTCTGAAAAATTTGCTCAAAATTGCGTAGATCGGCTTCTTTAGAACCTGGTCACATGATGCTCCTAAAACTATATCTGCCAAAATTCCGCCCATTAGCAGGTTTTTGGGTTGGTCTATGGATGGAATGTTCCTTCTATGGTCCAAGAAGGGGGAGGTGCTCTGGAATGAAGCCAAAACTATTCCCCTTCTTGGCGCATGCACAAAATCCATCATCTGGGACAACAGTAGTGCTGTCTGAAAAATTTCCTCAAAGTTACGAAGATTGGCTACTCAAGAACATAGTCACATGATGTTCCGCTTTGGAAAAAACTATATCTGCCAACATTATGCCCATTAGCAGGTTTTGGGTTGGTCTATGAATGAGATGTTCCTTCCATGGCCCAAGATGAGGGAGATGCTCTGGAATGGAGCCAGAACTATTCCCCTCTTTGGCGCATGCACAAAATCCACCTCATCTGGGACAACAGTAGTGCTGTCTGAAAAATTTGCTCAAAATTGCATAGATCGTCTTCTCTAGAACATGGTCACATGATGCTCCACTTTGGAATAAACTATATATGCCAAAATTCCGCCCATTAGCTGGTTTTTGGGTTGGTCTATGGATGGAATGCTCCTTCCATGGTCCAAGATGGGGGACACACTCTGGAATGGAGCCAGAACTGCTCTACTCCTTGGTGCATTCAACAGTAGTGCTGGCACCATTCCAGAGCACTTCCCCTTCCTTTTTTCCATCTTAGCTTAGGCCATGTGATGTCACGTTTATCAGACACATGGAATTAATGGGGCTGAGCTGCAATACCAAGTACAGCCACAGTACAATAGATGGCACTGTGCTTGGAGAGCTAAGAGAAGGGAGCATCACTTCTGTGGGCGCTGGTGCCTTCTCAAGCAGATGGGACCACCACCGGTGAGATGATGTATGTATTTAGTACGTATATGGCGGGGGTGTAACTACCATAGCGGCAGACCATGCGACTGCTATGGGGCCCAGGGAAAGAGGGGGCCTAGTCTTAGTTGGAATTATCTCCTCTTCTACTGGAGGTGAAAACTTGGTCAGGACTCTACCCTCTTAAGGAACAACATTTAGCAAATGAGGCAGTGGAAAAATGGCCCAAGGGTCACTGAAAGGGGTTTAGGCAGAAACCCTTCTGTCCTGTGTGGGGGCCTGGTTTGATCCTTGCTATGGGGCCCTTAATTCTCTATGTACGACACTGGTATATGGTCTAACACATAAAAGTCTAAATAGATAGATAGATAGATAGATAGATAGATAGATAGATAGATAGATGCTATGTATGTCAATAGACAAAGCATGACATATTCCTATACCTATACATATTCCTATACCCCGAGAAGAACAGTCAAGGCAGAGAAGCCTCCTCCTAGAAAACAGTCATCTCTTATGCAGTAACTAAAAACCTATCTCGAATCTTCTCCTATATTTCATTCCTATTGGATGACTGTGCAGTAAAATCCTTGAGACATTGTAACAACTTGTGCCCAAGAGGTATATAATTTGCTTTGTCTAGCACAGTAATTTCAGCACAATGATCATAAAACAAGCACTTGCGGGATAAACTGTCCGTAGACCAAAGCATGGCTAATGAAAGATTTTCAATAAGCAGACATAAGTCAAACAACAACTCGCAGCTAATTTACTTCTCGATTGCCAGAATGGTTTAATCAGTTATTCTGCTTCTTGATTACATTTCTTTTTGGCCATCGATAGTGCAAATTATATCTGTGTTCAATCAAACAAACACTCTCTGAGAAAATGAACTTTCCGAGCTCCGTCTTACTGAGAAGAGGCTGCATCAGGCAGAAATACTGTAGACGGCAAATAAGGTTAGATCGTAACAAGCGAGGGCTCGGGAATTTACGACACATGTATCATCGTATTGGACAACGTCGCTGCTGCAGATTTCCTATGTTATTCCTCTATGCTTCAAAGTGTATTATACTGAAACAGTCCACTGATTTCTGTTTGGAGTATTGTGGTCCAATACTCGTACTAAGGGCTCATTCAGAGCCGTATGTTTTCTGCTGTCTACAAAAATGTGAATCCGTTTTTTTTGCAGACAGTTCCTCAAGAAACCGGTTTGCATTTTTGCTGACCCATAGACTTCAATGGGGCCATGTCCTTATTTTTACTGACAAGTACCGTAAAGAACATGTTTTATTTGTTTTGCGGGGTCGTGGAATGGAAGAAAAGATGTGGACAGTTGTGTGCATCTTTTGGGTCCCAATAGAAGTGAATGGGTCTGCATCTAATCTTCAAAATGGTGTATCAGATGCGGAAAGCAACATATGGTCGTCTGAATGACCCCTAAGCAGGTGCAGGAAGCATAAAAACACATAAGATAATAGATGTTGTCAAGTCCAAGTCCAATCTAAAGAAATGGCATTGGAGCTTCCACGAAACGGCCACGTGGTCCGACCACTGAAAGAAATGTTGTTTGAACAACTTTATTTTTATTGGGTTTAGTAGATACATTTTTATGCATATTATGTGTTATAGGCCTAGGTCAGCGAATGAAGGTGACCTGGAGACATGGACAGGCTGTTCTAAACACATCTTTTAATATATGGCCTCTTATTTTATAGGGACTCCTATTTCTCTTCATAATGGTGGTTCAGAAAATGACCATTTGTGCTAAGAGTTTTATGAAGACACTAGGTTCCATCATGGTCAAAACTTTATTGGACTTAGCCAAGTGTGTTCTTTAACTCAAAGCATGTCTACTCATGTGAATAATTCAATAACTAGACTTTAAGGGGTTTCAGGGGTGCAGAAATCAGGTCTCATTACTGTAACGTGCCACCATTTTTCACCCTGTAATGTAATGTATTCAACATCTCTGCCCCCATTTTCAAATCCAAATGCAATCACATAACCAACTTCTCTTCTCTCCGACTTCCTCTGATGTCACTTCCTGCTTCCATTCAGGTCTCATCTATGCCATGTTCTGGAGCGTGACCCCACATATAACTAGCATGGACGGGTCATGTCCTGTCCTCTTGTTTGTCTGTAGTAAAGCAGAGAAGATCTGGTCCATGCGCTGTAGAGATCTCTTCAAAAGATAGAGTGTGTGCATGTGCCAGATTTCCTGTGCATCACTACAGGCAAATGGGAGGATTGGAGGGATATGACTAATCATCACCCATGCTAAATAGATGAACATGCTCCAGAATACAGCACAGATATGAAGACCTGGCTGGAAGCTAATGGACCTGACTTCAAATAAAGATGGAAAGAGGAAAAGGAAGGGGCAATAGGGGGAGAAATGGTAAGTTCAGTACGTAACACAGTGAAAGATGGCTCCACATTACAGTTAATGAGAGCTGGCTGCAACATCCCAAAAAATTCCTTTACATGATCTCAATGATAATCTTGATTTACAAACAAATCCATGAATTTGACCATCTGTAACTAAGTAGATCATGATCAGAATGGATAATAATATTTTTAGATATCTAAAGTCCAGTAGTAGCCAACAGTCCTGTAGACTGGTTTAAGTCAAGGTCTTCAAACATCATCCTCTGATAAAGATTTCCAAAATTTTACGATTGTTAAGATTTCTCTTTGGAGGCCACCCGACCTCATAGATTTGGTTTTCTTTAAAAGTAAAGTGAAACCCTCCACAACTTAGAACATTATCATTGCAATTGATTCCGCCAATGGGATTGTAGTTTAAAAAAAATGTTCCATGGGACATATTAGGACCAGTTAATGACGGCCTAATGGACCAGGAACATCTTGAACAAACCAGAGAGCCAACATGGCACCCAGAAGAAATGAATACTTTAATGGCCACAAGAGGTCAACAACTCTTACAAGGATTGCTGTTCAATGTCAGAATTTCAAAGACCTAGGACACACCAAAAGAAACCTCAATACCGCAACTCAAAATATTAATAAACTCTCGCCCCAAAAATCACAACGGCCATAAAACTCTTAGAGGACAATTCTATTCTATACTAGATTCCACAAGACCCATCTCTACTTTCTATCACCTTAACCACTAAAAATATTAATAAATTGTCAACTCAACCATTATGGTAAAATTAAATAAAAGGTAACTGTTACCGGTGGTTGACTCCAGGTCTCCAGATTTGATTCCTTCAGAGGAGATTGAAGTTTACCAGCGTCTTTTCCTTGCTGCAAAGGAAAGAAAAGAAGAATATTAGGTAGGTATTAGGAGTATTGGGTCATAAGAACTTGTACTGTTAGGAGAAACATATTTGACAGCCATTTTACCAACTCAAGACAAGGAGCTTCTAGTGCATTTCCCAATAATGAAGAATCTGTCCCTTGGTTGAGGCACGTTGATGATGTATAGGAGTTTTTTGGGACTTAGAGGGCCCAACAAAGCCACCTTAAGAATATATATCTTGGCTGCAGAGGAAAGTGTCTAATATACTTACCATCTTAAAGTTGTGTGGATGTGCAGTTTGGGAACACAGTCAAGTGACGTTCCTCTTCTGAAAATCCAGCATCACATCCTTTACCAGGTTTCCAGTCCAGGCCATGGTCTGGACATCACTTCTGCAGCTCAGCATGGGAGAGGTACTGTGGATGTGGCTAGAAATATTTGTCTCTCTGGCACATGAATCCACCTTATCTGCTCGTGCACTAGAGAGATTAATATTTCTGGTACTCTCTACAGTGGAAGTGACATCCTGTCCATAACCCAGATTGGAACCCTGGTAACAAAAATTGGAACTTGGCAAATTCAGGATTCTCTGAGGAGGAGCATGATGACAGTGGGTTCTGAAGCAGCCAATGCTCACAACTTTGAGACAGTAGAAATATTAGAAAATTTCCCCTACAGTTGAGATATGTGTAATTAAGGTGGGTTTGTGGGGCCCACTGGGTCTCAGAAGATCCCTTTAAAGGGTACCTAAACCTTCATGCAAAGCACAGAAGCAGCAGAGATTCTCAGAGCTATACATATATATATATTGTAACTTCCACTTGCATGGGTTCTGCTTAGATCCTATAAACTTTCTATGGATCTATTCTCTGTATGGTACAGAGCAGGGCTGAGGGTTTAGACACCCTGTAAGCACTTGGTATAATTGGTATGGAAACAGAAATATGACATCAAGCCTTTCATCAATGTGGCCCATTCTGTGAAGTAATTCAGCACAAGAAGGTTATCTTCTGATGAATAAAGCAAGTGTTCATTAGTACAAAAAATTTTGATAACATTTACAGAGACCGCCAGTAATGAATTGCGGTTCCTAGCCACAGCAAGCGTGTTGCCTGCTCCTCCAGAGCATTGGGGCTTGGAAAGAAATGATTATTGTACCAGCAAAATAGGAAAGTTAATACTATGTCCTCCACTTAGAGAGTAACACACTATTACCAACTGATAAAACAATCTCCGGAGTATTATATTGCAACGAGAAATGCACACTTCATTAACAGGAGTTCCATCAATTGATTAAATGCGTGTTCATCATTTTATGTTTTCGCAGCCCGTCTCGAGTCACTAGAAGGCATTAAAGTGCCAGCTCAGGAAGATCAAATTATGTGGTCTGTCTGAGTGGAAAGGTTTCTAAGGATATGACTGTCAAGCTGTAAAAGATAAAAAATAAGTGCAAGAGCCGAGTGAAAAACAACCTCGATGCCTGCATTCTACATATGGAAGGAAAAAATCTGAAAAAAAATATTGTTATTGTGTATCATAAGAAAATCAAATTATCGGCACTGCATAGAGCTTCACCCTGGAGTAATGTATCATGGGCATAAAACCATAGGAATTCCAGAATTAGAACATAGTATACAGATTTAGAAAATGTTAACTTGGAACTTCCTCCAATGAATGCTCGGAAAAGGTCAAGGTAGATTATGTGGGTACTTAGTAATAATCCTCATTTATATAGCGCCAACGTATTCTGCAACACTTTACAATCAGGGGGTTCAAGTGCAAACAGAGTCATTAATAACAATAAAACAAGAGGAATGAGGACCGTGCTCGCAAGAGCTTACAATCTATGAGGAGATGATGCAATGATTGGCACTGGGAGGAGGCATCGGAGTAGTGGCTAGACAGATAGATCATCCTGACTGCTGTGTTCAGGATAGACTGGAGAGGGGAGAATCTGGTGGGTTGCAGTAATCAAGAAGGGAATGGATCAGGGCAACAATAAGTTTTTTGTTATTTCCAAAAAGAGTTTCTTTAAAAAGTTTAGTGTCAAGTTAGTGACAACAGACTTACGCTGCATTCAGACGGCCGTAGTATTGTGGGTTCGCTAAAAATGCGGATCCGCAATACTACGGGTGCCGCCTGGCACGTGTTCCGCAAATTGCAGAGTACACGGCCAGGTGCCCCCTTTCAAAATGCCTATTCTTGTCCACTGTTGCAGACAAAAATAGGGCATGTTCTATTTTTTTTTCAAATTCATTGAAGTGAATGGGGCCGCATCTATTCCGCAATATTGTGGAATAAATGCAGACCCATTCACACGGCCATGTGAATGGGCCCTAAGAGACAGAAGATGGCCCATAAAATGGTCCAGCAATGGTCTGGTGGTGGTGGTTGGGGGTGGTCATTCAGGTGACCTGTAAAAGAGGGCTGTCTTTTGTTTGTTTGCCCATGTACCGACTTCTGCCTGTTTTCCGGATTTGCCCCTTCACTGCCTGACCTGACTTCTCCCTGATCTCCATACTGATCCTGAACTGCCTGCCCTGACCTTTGACCGTTCATAAAATTGTATATACTCTCTGACTACAGTTTTTCTTGATCCCTCAGTGCTCCTCACTGGTGTCTCTTGGCCCCGTGGATCAGCAGTCACTTGACCAGAGACCACTCCGGGAGGTAGTGGCCTGGTGGTTTCCCTGCAGTGAAGTCCAAATCCCTGAAAAGGATTAGAATCAGGCAGGCCACTTAGATAATGCCGGTAGGAGTAGCCTGAAGCCAAAACCGTACGACTGACACAGCAAATCCACCTCCGATAACCACATGTGACAATAGGTTCTGGTCTACATTTTGGACCCTATGCCTCTGAATACAGAATGAAATGATTGTGCTATTATTAGTCTTAGATATATAGACAGAAATGTTGAGCTGGTAATACCATAATGTGTGGTTTTCTGTATGACTGCAGCTATACCTTCTGCTGCATCTTGACTCATTAAGTTATCACAGTGACTGAACGAAACTGCCACTTGACAAATCGAGCTCTGCTACATCCGTAGATAAATAGACTTCTAGCCAGAACGTATTCCTTCAGTGTCTCTGCTGGGTCACATTAATACACTCGGCAGCTCTATGTATACATTGGAATTGTATCAAGGTTACATTTGCATAATGTATCATGTGGGAAGACATCTAAGAGCGGTTTAATGTTTTCATATATCTCACTGAAGTCCGTAATACTCTTTGCATACTCTATGTCATTTTAATTATAAACTCTCATGTGCTTAAAAATCTTAAGAGTTGCTTCGTCAGCACTTTTAGGTAAGTAGTTGGGGAAGGATTTCGTCAGCATAGTAATGACCTGCGCTTCCTGCGGAGGATCATAGGAAGGATTTCTTAGAAGATTTCCCTCTTTAAATTAGGGAATTTGTGATAAATTAGGAGCCGGGCTGTGGTCATCATATATTGGAATCTGGCCAAGGAGCTGGGACTTCTGTACCCACAAACTGGGATTCCATAACATCTAGAATATCTCTATCAAGAGGGAAGGAAACTCTATAGTCACCTATAAGTAACTACCACAAAATCAACATCTAAACCTTTAAAGGGGGTATTTCAGTCAGAATCATTTATCAGCCAGATCAGTGGGGGTCTGAAAAATAAAATCTGCACTCATCACCATAATAGGGGGGACCCCAGTCCCCCATTACTCCCAGTTGCACAAATGCAGTTAAGATTAGTCTGAAAAGTGCAGCAGTAAACAGAACCAGCAAGTGATGGGCTTGGAGACTTCCGTAGACTTACATGACCGTCATTCCACTCAAGCTCTTCCCAGCCATGGTTCATAGGCCTGAAAAATGGGGGACAGAGTCCCTGACTATGCTTATCCCAGCAAATGTACCCAATTGATGAATAGGTGATGAATGCTTTGTACTGGAATACTCCTTTAAAGGGGTTTTACTACTGCATCTGATCGGTGGGGGTTCGACACCTGGGATCCCCGCCGGTCATCTGTTTGAGAAGGGACCGGCGCTCCCATGAATGCTGTGGCCTTATCTTGGATTTTCCTAGGTCAGTGACGTCATGTTCATTGGTCGCGTGGCCTAGGAGCGGCTCAGCCACATTCAAGTGAATGGTGCTGAGTGCAATACCAAGCACAGCCACTATACAATGTACGGCGCTGTGTTTGCTGAGCTGCCAGAAGGTAGCTGTGCACACAGGAGCGCCGGTCCCTTCTCAAACAGCTGATCGGCAGGGATCCAGGCTGTCGGAACCCCACCGATCAGTAGTAAAATCCTGAAGAACCCCTTAAAGCAACCTTAATACATAAATGGGACAAATTTAGATTAAATATCTTTTCTTTGTTCATTGAGAATGCCTTCCCAGTGAGATCTGATTGCTGTTGGGTTCAATGTTATGTACAGAGACAAGAGGGCCTAGAAATTACTATATCAATAGCAACATTTTTGGGAAAAAACATTCTGGCAGGCCAGTGCCTACATAGATTACCTTTATTAAAAATAAATAAATAAATACAGAATAAAAACTACAAATTAAAAAATAAATAAAAAAGACAAGTAAATAAATAAATAAAACTTTATATACACTGTAGCACACACCAGGGATCCTTCTAATCTCTTTAATAACATTCTCTATATTCCCTCCTATGAATTGATGATGTCTGATTGTTATTACTTTTAATTATATAAAAATAACTTAACGTTGAAGATGTCTAATACCTGGATCAGTTTTTCTTTATTGCAACTCATTTAGCTTGTTAATTTTTTCCCAGTGATTGTTGTATGACAGCAGAATCCATTTACCAAATAATATATCCATATAACTATTCTCCACAGCCGAGCTCCCAGCCCATCCAGGAGCCATTAGCTACTCAATGGTAATAAACATAATGTTTATTGAGACGCTCATCACAATGAACAAAATGCATCTCCTATTTCCAATGGTTAAAGAACTGAACTCACTGAGCAAAAGGACAGAGCACAAAGGCCGACAGTAATGACCCAGCAGAAGTATCATTGTGAGGACGGGAGGAAGTTCAGCCTGACATGAAAAGCAGGAAAAGGAGAAAAATCATTCAGCAGCTAAATCCGAGAATAATATCTACATAAAGTGCTAAAAACTGGTGACAGATAGTATCTCCGCAAGAGGCTACAGGAAAGAAAAGTGTAAAAAGCTGTATCCAGATAACAGTTCGTAGGAGCAGTATCACAGTAGTTATATTATTGTACATAGTAGCAGTATTATAGTAGTTATATTCTTGTACATAGGAGCAGTATTATAGTAGTTATATTCTTGTACATAGGAGCAGTATTATAGTAGTTATATTATTGTACATAGTAGCAGTATTATAGTAGTTATATTCTTGTACATAGGAGGCAGTATTATAGTAGTTATATTCTTGTACATAGGAGGCAGTATTATAGTAGTTATATTCTTGTACATAGGAGCAGTATTATAGTAGTTATATTCTTGTACATAGGAGCAGTATTATAGTAGTTATATTCTTGTACATAGGAGGCGTTATATAGTAGTTATATTCTTGTACATAGGAGCAGTATTATAGTAGTTATATTCTTGTAATAGGAGCAGTATTATAGTAGTTATATTCTTGTACATAGGAGGCAGTATTATAGTAGTTATATTCTTGTACATAGGAGCAGTATTATAGTAGTTATATTCTTGTACATAGGAGCAGTATTATAGTAGTTATATTCTTGTACATAGGAGCAGTATTATAGTAGTTATATTCTTGTACATAGGAGCAGTATTATAGTAGTTATATTCTTGTACATAGGAGCAGTATTATAGTAGTTATATTCTTGTACATAGGAGCAGTATTATAGTAGTTATATTCTTGTACATAGGAGCAGTATTATAATAGTTATATTCTTGTACATAGGAGCAGTATTATAGTAGTTATATTCTTGTACATAGGAGGCAGTATTTATAGTTAGTTATATTCTTGTACATAGGAGCAGTATTATAGTAGTTATATTCTTGTACATAGGAGGCAGTATTATAGTAGTTATATTCTTGTACATAGGAGCAGTATTATAGTAGTTATATTCTTGTACATAGGAGCAGTATTATAGTAGTTATATTCTTGTACATAGGAGCAGTATTATAGTAGTTATATTCTTGTACATAGGAGGCAGTATTATAGCCATTATATTCTTGTACATAGGGGCAGTATTATAGTAGTTATATTCTTGTACATAGGAGCAGTATTATAGTAGTTATATTCTTGTACATAGGAGCAGTATTATAGTAGTTATATTCTTGTACATGGGAGCAGTATTATAGTAGTTATATTCTTGTACATAGGAGCAGTATTATAGTAGTTATATTCTTGTACATAGGAGCAGTATTATAGTAGTTATATTCTAGTACATAGGAGCAGTATTATAGTAGTTATATTCTTGTACATAGGAGCAGTATTATAATAGTTATATTCTGCTACATAGGAGCAGTATTATAGTAGTTATATTCTTGTACATAAGAGCAGTATTACAGTAGTTATATTCTTGTACATAGGAGGCAGTATTATAGTAGTTATATTCTTGTACATAGGAGACAGTATTATAGTAGTTATATTCTTGTACATAGGAGACAGTATTATAGTAGTTATATTCTTGTACATAGGAGCAGTATTATAGTAGTTATATTCTTGTACATAGGAGCAGTATTATAGTAGTTATATTCTTGTACATAGGAGCAGTATTATAGTAGTTATATTCTTGTACATAGAGGTAGTATTATAGTAGTTATATTCTTGTACATAGGAGGCAGTATTATAGTAGTTATATTCTTGTACATAGGAGCAGTATTATAGTAGTTATATTCTTGTACATAGGAGCAGTATTATAGTAGTTATATTCTTGTACATAGGAGGCAGTATTATAGTAGTTATATTCTTGTACATAGGAGCAGTATTATAGTAGTTATATTCTTGTACATAGGAGCAGTATTATAGTAGTTATATTCTTGTACATAGGAGCAGTATTATAGTAGTTATATTCTTGTACATAGGAGCAGTATTATAGTAGTTATATTCTTGTACATAGGAGCAGTATTATAGTAGTTATATTCTTGTACATAGGAGGCAGTATTATAGTAGTTATATTCTTGTACATAGGAGCAGTATTATAGTAGTTATATTCTTATACATAGGAAGGCAGTATTATAGTAGTTATATTCTTGTACATAGGAGCAGTATTATAGTAGTTATATTCTTGTACATAGGAGCAGTATTATAGTAGTTATATTCTTGTACATAGGAGCAGTATTATAGTAGTTATATTCTTGTACATAGGAGCAGTATTATAATAGTTATATTCGTGTACATAGGAGCAGTATTATAGTAGTTATATTCTTATACATAGGAGGCAGTATTACAGTAATAATAATAATAATAATATTTATTTATATAGCGCCACCATATTCCGCAGCGCTTTACAAAGTCATAGGGTTCTTGTACAAAACAAAAATGACTGGCTAATATACAACTGAAACACTAGGAGTGAGGGCCCGGCTCGCAAGAGCTTACAATCTATGAGGAATAGGGGGTGACACATAAGGTGGTTGATAAGTAGGATTCGAGCCATAATTGTAGTGAAAGGTGTGGTGCTGGCCGATCTGCTTCGGATTTGGGACTATTAGAGGATCGAGTTCAGGACAGAGGAGTTGGTGGGGCAGCGTTTTAGTTGGGGAAAGGTCATTTTAGGAAGCTTGATAAGTCTGCCTGAAAAGATGTGTTTTTAGGGCACGTTTGAAGGTAGGGAAGTTGTGCATTGACCTAATATTTAGAGGCAGAGCATTCCAGAGAGTAGGTGCAGCTCGAGAAAAGTCTTGAAGACGGGAGTGAGAGGTACGAATTATGGAGGATATTAATCTTAGGTCGCTAACAGAACGGAGAGCACGAGTAGGGGGGTAGACGGAGATGAGGGAGGAGATGTAGGGGGTGCAGCACTGTGGAGAGCACGAGTAGGGTGGTAGACGGAGATGAGGAGGAGATGTATGGAGGGGCAGCACTGTGGAGAGCACGAGTAGGGTGGTAGACGGAGATGAGGGAAGAGATGTATGGAGGGGCAGCACTGTGGAGAACAGGAGTAGGGTGGTAGACGGAGATGAGGGAAGAGATGTATGGAGGGGCAGCACTGTGGAGAGCTTTGTGGGTGAGAAGTTTGAACTGTATTCTGTGGTGGATGGGCAACCAGTGAAGTGACTGGCATAGAATAGTAGCATCACTGTAACGGGAGGACAGATAGATGAGCCTGGCTGCAGCATTTAGGACAGACTGAAGGAGGGAGAGTTTAGAGAGAGGGAGACCGATTAGTAATGCATTGCAGTAGTCAAGACGAGAGTGAATCAAGGCAACAACAAGAGTTTTTGCCGTTTCCACCGTAAGAAAAGGGCGGATTCTGGCAATGTTCTTGAGGTGCAGACGACAAGAGCGTGTAAGTGATTGAATATGGGGAACAAAGGAAAGATCAGAGTCAAATGTGGCCCCGAGACAGCAGGCATGTTGCACCGGAGTTATGATAGTACCACAGACCAAGATTGAAATATCAAGATTAGGTGGGTTAGTAGATGGGGGAAAGACAAGAAGTTCAGTTTTGGAGAGGTTTAGTTTTAGATACAGAGAAGACTCTTGTTCATAGGAGCAGTATTATAGTAGTTATATTCTTGTACATAGGAGGCAGTTTTATAGTAGTTATATTCTTGTACATAAGAGCAGTATTATAGTAGTTATATTCTTGTACATAGGAGCAGTATTATAGTAGTTATATTCTTGTACATAGGAGCAGTATTATAGTAGTTATATTCTTGTACATAGGAGCAGTATTATAGTAGTTATATTACTTGTACATAGGAGCAGTATTATAGTAGTTATATTCTTGTACATAGGAGGCAGTATTATAGTAGTTATATTCTTGTACATAGGAGCAGTATTATAGTAGTTATATTCTTGTACATAGAGCAGTATTATATAGTAGTTATATTCTTGTACATAGGAGCAGTATTATAGCAGTTATATTCTTGTACATAGGAGCAGTATTATAGTAGTTTATATTCTTGTACATAGGAGCAGTATTATAGTAGTTTATATTCTTGTACATAGGGCAGTATTATAGTAGTTATATTCTTGTACATAGGAGCAGTATATTATAGTAGTTATATTCTTGTACATAGGAGCAGTATTATAGTAGTTATATTCTTGTACATAGGAGCAGTATTATAGTAGTTATATTCTTGTACATAGGAGCAGTATTATAGTAGTTATATTCTTGTACATAGGAGCAGTATTATAGTAGTTATATTCTTGTACATATGAGGTAGTATTATAGTAGTTATATTCTTGTACATAGAGGCAGTATTATAGTAGTTATATTCTTGTACATAGGAGGCAGTATTATAGTAGTTATATTCTTGTACATAGGAGGCAGTATTATAGTAGTTATATTCTTGTACATAGGAGCAGTATTATAGTAGTTATATTATTGTACATAGGAGCAGTATTATAGTAGTTATATTCTTGTACATAGGAGGCAGTATTATAGTAGTTATATTTCTTGTACATAGGAGCAGTATTATAGTAGTTATATTCTTGTACATAGGAGCAGTATTATAGTAGTAGTTATATTCTTGTACATAGGAAGCAGTATTATAGTAGTTATATTTCTTGTACATAGGAGGCAGTATTATAGTATTATATTCTTGTACATAGGAGCAGTATTATAGTAGTTATATTGGTTGTATCATAGGAGGTAGTATTATAGTAGTTATATTCTTGGTACATAGGAGGTAGTATTATAGTAGTTATATTCTTGTACATAGGAGCAGTATTATAGTAGTTATATTTTTGTACATAGGAGCAGTATTATAGCAGTTATATTCTTGTACATAGGAGCAGTATTATAGTAGTTATATTTCTTGAACATTGGAGGCAGTATTATAGTTAGTTATATTCTTGGAACATTGGAGCAGTATATAGTAGTTATATTCTTGTACATAGGAGCAGTATTATAATAGTTTATATTCTGCTACATAGGAGCAGTATTATAGTAGTTATATTCTTGTACATAAGAGCAGTATTACAGTAGTTATATTCTTGTATATAGGAGCAGTATTATAGTAGTTATATTCTTGTACATAGGAGGCAGTATTATAGTAGTTATATTCTTGTACATAGGAGCAGTATTATAGTAGTTATATTCTTGTACATAGGGGCAGTATTATAGTAGTTATATTCTTGTACATAGGAGCAGTATTATAGTAGTTATATTCTTGTACATAGGAGCAGTATTATAGTAGTTATATTCTTGTACATAGGAGCAGTATTATAGTAGTTATATTCTTGTACATAGGAGCAGTATTATAGTAGTTATATTCTTGTACATAGGAGCAGTATTATAGTCAGTTATATTCTGTACATAGGAGCAGTATTATAGTAGTTATATTCTTGTACATAGGAGCAGTATTATAGTAGTTATATTCTTGTACATAGGAGCAGTATTATAGTAGTTATATTCTTGTACATAGGAGCAGTATTATAGTAGTTATATTCTTGTACATAGGAGGTAGTATTATAGTAGTTATATTCTTGTACATAGGAGGCAGTATTATAGTAGTTATATTCTTGTACATAGGAGGCAGTATTATAGTAGTTATATTCTTGTACTTAGGAGCAGTATTATAGTAGTTATATTCTTGTACATAGGAGCAGTATTATAGTAGTTATATTCTTGTACATAGGAGCAGTATTATAGTAGTTATATTCTTGTACATAGGAGGCAGTATTATAGTAGTTATATTCTTGTACTTAGGAGACAGTATTATAGTAGTTATATTCTTGTACTTAGGAGACAGTATTATAGTAGTTATATTCTTGTACTTAGGAGACAGTATTATAGTAGTTATATTCTTGTACATAGGAGCAGTATTATAGTAGTTATATTCTTGTACATAGGAGCAGTATTATAGTAGTTATATTCTTGTACATAGGAGCAGTATTATAGTAGTTATATTCTTGTACATAGGAGCAGTATTATAGTAGTTATATTCTTGTACATAGGAGCAGTATTATAGTAGTTATATTGTTGTACATAGGAGGTAGTATTATAGTAGTTATATTCTTGTACATAGGAGGTAGTATTATAGTAGTTATATTCTTGTACATAGGAGCAGTAGTATAGTAGTTATATTTTTGTACATAGGAGCAGTATTATAGTAGTTATATTCTTGTACATAGGAGCAGTATTATAGTAGTTATATTCTTGTACTTAGGAGCAGTATTATAGTAGTTATATTCTTGTACATAGGAGGTAGTATTATAGTAGTTATATTCTTGTACATAGGAGCAGTATTATAGTAGTTATATTCTTGTACATAGGAGCAGTATTATAGTAGTTATATTCTTGAACATTGGAGGCAGTATTATAGTAGTTATATTCTTGAACATTGGAGGCAGTATTATTTTAGTTATGTTCTTGCGAGTAGAAGACATAGTAATTGCATTATTAAACGAAGGGACATTAGTATTTTAGTTATATGACTATCCATTTGCCTTGGCCACTAACTCAGCTCTGTGCATAATGTCGGATTACCTTCTATTCACAGATGGCATCTTTTAATGGACATATTTTTCCTCTTTTCATAGCAATGTTGATTTCTGTACTACTGAGCATTTCACTCTTGAAATTGATGATGCTTTTGACTTATTAGAGAAGCACTTTCCATCAAGATCTATCTAAAACATCTCACTAATGCTTTTTATTTAATAACGGAGCATCTGAATATTTTTAAGAGCAATAACTTTCCATAGCAGTTTACCATTGCAAATATCAGATTTTAAAAGCAAATTTCCCCGTTTCGCCGTCCGTTTTGCTGAAAAGCTCGGCATGCTTCTTAGTACCAATAATGCTAATGGTTATTGATTAACTCGTGTAGCAAAAACAACAAGCAAAATTCAAACACATTACGATACATTTTCACAGACGCCTTCGAAAAACTGCTAAAGCAGCAAGAAGTTCAGTCCGCTTCTCCTATGGCCAAAAATAATAAAAGTATCATAGATCAAAGCTTTACTGTAAACTAACCCGTCTGCGCACAAATTCATTTCACTTGTTTTTTCGGAAGGGTCGAGTTTAGAAGCATGAACTTTCAATAGTTTGTATACAGATCGGCTCGTTCTGTGCACTGTATATCGCATACATTCACATTTGCATGAAAGCTCTGTTGCCTAAATCTATTTTTCTTTCATTGTGTGGGGGCATAGTTGTTCAGTGATTTTTTTTTTTGTTTGGGGGGGGGGTTGGTGTAAATCCGACACTGGACAATATCTGCACAGAGTTTTTATGTACTTCCTGTGTTTGTGTGAGTACTATATTTTCTCCTGCATTATGAAGACAAGGACCTCACTGGATCCATGACTGCTGCAGAATATGACTCTACATAAGCATGAGAAATAAAATCAAGCTGCGTCTGTACAAGTTCTCAGTTTGCAGTAAAAAAAACTTTATGTAAATGGAAAGTGTTATACAATAGAGATGAGCGAGTAGTGTTCGATCGAGCCGGTATTCGATCGAATACTACGCTATTCGGCATACTCGATTTCGATCGAGTATAACGGCGATGGCGCACTTAGAATTCGTTTCCCCTCCCACCTTCCCTGGCGCTCTTTTTCCACCAATCACCATGCAGGGGGGGTATGACAGGCCCGCGGAGCACGCTGGCAGCGCGAAAACGGCGTCTACATGGATTGGCTGGAAAAACCACGTGACCTTGAATATTAATAACTCAGCTCTTCCTGCTCGTTCGCATATGCTGCGTGAACTTAGTCAGGGACAGAGGCTGGAGAAGGGAGAGACAGGTTTTAGCTGTTGGACAGGCAGGAGCGTGATTAAAAGCCCTTATCAGGGCTACTATAGTGCAGTACAGTGATAGCTTTACTACCATATACACTCTGCAGAGAACGGCTGCTGTATTCAGGGATAGCTGCTGGAGTAGGGACAGAGAGAGGCATTAGTGGTGTATTAGGTGCTCTGCTACATACAAAACTATATTTGGCACTACTGTTCTGCATTCTTTTTGGCTGCAAAACCCTGTTATATACCTAGTGTGTATATGCACCATCTGATCTTCTGGCAGTATACGGCTGTGTACATTTTTTTTTTTAAATACAGTTTCTTTGGCTCTAGTGTTCTGGGTTCTGTGTGCCTGCAATACCCTTTTTGTATACCAGGTGTAAATACCCACCGTCTGACCTTGTAGTACACGGCTGTGTACTCAGACATATTTAAAAAAAAGTCCTGTTATTTGGCACCTGTATTGTGCGTTCTGCGTTCCTGCAAAACTCTTTTATATACGTGCTGTTAATACCCACCGTCTGACCTGTTAGTACAAGGCTGAGTAATCAGACATATTTAAAAAAAAAGGCCTTTTATTTGGCACCTGTATTGTGCGTTCTGCGTGCCTGTAAAACTCTTTTATATACGTGCTGTTAATACCCACTGTCTGACCTGTTAGTACACGGCTGTGTAATCAGACATATTTAAAAAAAAGTCCTTTTATTTGGCACCTGTACTGTGCGTTCTGCGTGCCTGCAAAACTCTTTTATATACGTGGTGTTAATACACACCGTCTGACCTGGTAGTACACGGCTGTGTACCTAGCAATATTTAAAAAAAAAAGTCCTTTTATTTGGCACCTGTATTGTGCGTTCTGCGTGCCTGCAAAACTCTTTTATATACGTGGTGTTAATACACACCGTCTGACCTTGTAGTACACGGCTGTGTACCTAGAAATATTAAAAAAAAAGTCCTTTTATTTGACACCTGTATTGTGCGTTCTGCGTGCCTGCAAAACTCTTTTATATACGTGCTGTTAATACCCACCGTCTGACCTGTTAGTACACGGCTGTGTAATCAGACATATTTAAAAAAAAGTCCTTTTATTTGGCACCTGTACTGTGCGTTCTGCGTGCCTGCAAAACTCTTTTATATACGTGGTGTTAATACACACCGTCTGACCTGGTAGTACACGGCTGTGTACCTAGAAATATTTAAAAAAAAAAGTCCTTTTATTTGGCACCTGTATTGTGCGTTCTGCGTGCCTGCAAAACTCTTTTATATACGTGGTGTTAATACACACCGTCTGACCTTGTAGTACACGGCTGTGTACCTAGAAATATTAAAAAAAAAGTCCTTTTATTTGACACCTGTATTGTGCGTTCTGCGTGCCTGCAAAACTCTTTTATATACGTGCTGTTAATACCCACCGTCTGACCTGTTAGTACACGGCTGTGTAATCAGACATATTTTTAAAAAAGTCCTTTTATTTGGCACCTGTATTGTGCGTTCTGCGTGCCTGCAAAACTCTTTTATATACGTGGTGTTAATACACACCGTCTGACCTTGTAGTACACGGCTGTGTACCTAGAAATATTTAAAAAAAAGTCCTTTTATTTGGCACCTGTATTGTGCGTTCTGCGTGCCTGCAAAACTCTTTTATATACGTGCTGTTAATACCCACCGTCTGACCTGTTAGTACACGGCTGTGTAATCAGACATATTTAAAAAAAAGGCCCTTTATTTGGCACCTGTACTGTGCGTTCTGCGTGCCTGCAAAACTCTTTTATATACGTGCTGTTAATACACACCGTCTGACCTTGTAGTACACGGCTGTGTACTCAGACATATTTAAAAAAAAGTCCTGTTATTTGGCACCTGTATTGTGCGTTCTGCGTTCCTGCAAAACTCTTTTATATACGTGCTGTTAATACCCACCGTCTGACCTGTTAGTACACGGCTGAGTAATCAGACATATTTAAAAAAAAAAGGCCTTTTATTTGGCACCTGTATTGTGCGTTCTGCGTGCCTGCAAAACTCTTTTATATACGTGCTGTTAATACCCACCGTCTGACCTGTTAGTACACGGCTGTGTAATCAGACATATTTAAAAAAAAGTCCTTTTATTTGACACCTGTACTGTGCGTTCTGCGTGCCTGCAAAACTCTTTTATATACGTGCTGTTAATACCCACCGTCTGACCTGTTAGTACACGGCTGTGTATTCAGACATATTTAAAAAAAAGTCCTTTTATTTGGCACCTGTACTGTGCGTTCTGCGTGCCTGCAAAACTCTTTTATATACGTGCTGTTAATACCCACCGTCTGACCTGTTAGTACACGGCTGTGTAATCAGATATATTTAAAAAAAAGTCCTTTTATTTGGCACCTGTACTGTGCGTTCTGCGTGCCTGCAAAACTCTTTTATATACGTGGTGTTAATACACACCGTCTGACCTGGTAGTACACGGCTGTGTACCTAGAAATATTTTTTAAAAAAAAGTCCTTTTATTTGGCACCTGTATTGTGCGTTCTGCGTGCCTGCAAAACTCTTTTATATACGTGGTGTTAATACACACCGTCTGACCTTGTAGTACACGGCTGTGTACCTAGAAATATTAAAAAAAAAGTCCTTTTATTTGGCACCTGTATTGTGCGTTCTGCGTGCCTGCAAAACTCTTTTATATACGTGCTGTTAATACCCACCGTCTGACCTGTTAGAACACGGCTGTGTAATCAGACATATTTTAAAAAAAGTCCTTTTATTTGGCACCTGTATTGTGCGTTCTGCGTGCCTGCAAAACTCTTTTATATACGTGGTGTTAATACACACCGTCTGACCTTGTAGTACATGGCTGTGTACCTAGAAATATTAAAAAAAAAGTCCTTTTATTTGGCAGCTGTATTGTGCGTTCTGCGTGCCTGCAAAACTCTTTTATATACGTGCTGTTAATACCCACCGTCTGACCTGTTAGTACACGGCTGTGTAATCAGACATATTTAAAAAAAAGTCCTGTTATTTGGCACCTGTACTGTGCGTTCTGCGTGCCTGCAAAATTCTTTTATATACGTGGTGTTAATACACACCGTCTGACCTGGTAGTACACGGCTGTGTACCTAGAAATATTTAAAAAAAAAAGTCCTTTTATTTGGCACCTGTATTGTGCGTTCTGCGTGCCTGCAAAACTCTTTTATATACGTGCTGTTAATACCCACCATCTGACCTGTTAGTACACGGCTGTGTAATCAGACATATTTAAAAAAAAGTCCTTTTATTTGGCACCTGTACTGTGCGTTCTGCGTGCCTGCAAAACTCTTTTATATACGTGGTGTTAATACACACCGTCTGACCTGGTAGTACACGGCTGTGTACCTAGAAATATTTTTTTTAAAAAGTCCTTTTATTTGGCACCTGTATTGTGCGTTCTGCGTGCCTGCAAAACTCTTTTATATACGTGCTGTTAATACCCACCGTCTGACCTGTTAGTACACGGCTGTGTAATCAGACATATTTAAAAAAAAGTCCTGTTATTTGGCACCTGTACTGTGCGTTCTGCGTGCCTGCAAAACTCTTTTATATACGTGGTGTTAATACACACCGTCTGACCTGGTAGTACACGGCTGTGTACCTAGAAATATTTTTTTTAAAAAAGTCCTTTTATTTGGCACCTGTATTGTGCGTTCTGCGTGCCTGCAAAACTCTTTTATATACGTGGTGTTAATACACACCATCTGACCTTGTAGTACACGGCTGTGTACCTAGAAATATTTTTAAAAAAAGTCCTTTTATTTGGCACCTGTATTGTGCGTTCTGCCTGCCTGCAAAACTCTTTTATATACGTGCTGTTAATACCCACCGTCTGACCTGTTAGTACACGGCTGTGTAATCAGACATATTTAAAAAAAAGTCCTGTTATTTGGCACCTGTATTGTGCGTTCTGCGTGCCTGCAAAACTCTTTTATATACGTGGTGTTAATACACACCGTCTGACCTTGTAGTACACGGCTGTGTACCTAGAAATATTTAAAAAAAAGTCCTTTTATTTGGCACCTGTATTGTGCGTTCTGCGTGCCTGCAAAACTCTTTTATATACGTGCTGTTAATACCCACCGTCTGACCTGTTAGTACATGGCTGTGTAATCAGACATATTTAAAAAAAAGTCCTGTTATTTGGCACCTGTACTGTGCGTTCTGCGTGCCTGCAAAACTCTTTTATATACGTGGTGTTAATACACACCGTCTGACCTGGTAGTACACGGCTGTGTACCTAGAAATATTTTTTTTTAAAAAGTCCTTTTATTTGGCACCTGTATTGTGCGTTCTGCGTGCCTGCAAAACTCTTTTATATACGTGCTGTTAATACCCACCGTCTGACCTGTTAGTACACGGCTGTGTAATCAGACATATTTAAAAAAAAGTCCTGTTATTTGGCACCTGTACTGTGCGTTCTGCGTGCCTGCAAAACTCTTTTATATACGTGGTGTTAATACACACCGTCTGACCTGGTAGTACACGGCTGTGTACCTAGAAATATTTTTTTAAAAAAGTCCTTTTATTTGGCACCTGTATTGTGCGTTCTGCGTGCCTGCAAAACTCTTTTATATACGTGGTGTTAATACACACCATCTGACCTTGTAGTACACGGCTGTGTACCTAGAAATATTTTTAAAAAAAGTCCTTTTATTTGGCACCTGTATTGTGCGTTCTGCCTGCCTGCAAAACTCTTTTATATACGTGCTGTTAATACCCACCGTCTGACCTGTTAGTACACGGCTGTGTAATCAGACATATTTAAAAAAAAGTCCTGTTATTTGGCACCTGTATTGTGCGTTCTGCGTGCCTGCAAAACTCTTTTATATACGTGGTGTTAATACACACCGTCTGACCTGTAGTACACGGCTGTGTACCTAGAAATATTTAAAAAAAAGTCCTTTTATTTGGCATCTGTATTGTGCGTTCTGCGTGCCTGCAAAACTCTTTTATATACGTGCTGTTAATACCCACCGTCTGACCTGTTAGTACACGGCTGTGTAATCAGACATATTTAAAAAAAAGTCCTGTTATTTGGCACCTGTACTGTGTGTTCTGCGTGCCTGCAAAACTCTTTTATATACGTGGTGTTAATACCCACCGTCTGACCTGTTAGTACACGGCTGTGTAATCAGACATATTTAAAAAAAAGTCCTTTTATTTGGCACCTGTACTGTGCATTCTGCGTGCCTGCAAAACTCTTTTATATACATGGTGTTAATACACACCGTCTGACGTGGTAGTATACGGCTGTGTACGCCAAATATTGTAACAAAAAAAAAAAAATGCGGAGGGCTAGCGGAATCGGACGTGGACGAGGACGAGGACGGGGGCGCGGAAATGCTGTTGGGGGCCTTGTTGAAGCCAGTGGGGATACAATGCGTGCTGGTGAGGGGCAGCAAGGATTCCGCTCATCCAGAATTCCTGCCTTTATGGGACAGTTAAGCAGGGGGCGGGTTACACCGCTGTTGAGGCCTGAGCAGTGTGAACAGGTGGTGCAATGGATAGCCGATAGCGCTTCCACACAGTTGTCCACCAGGCAGTCATCCACACAGTCTCACTCTGACCCTCCTTCCTCCACACCTGGCCAACAGAGTCATCCCACCCTTGACCCCTCCCAGGAGCTCTTTTCGGGTCCTTTTTCAGATGTGCCGGAAGAATCCCTGGAGCTACCAGAGGAATTTGTTTGTAGTGATGCCCAACCACTTGAGTATTCGCCATCTCCTGCTGATGTGGACCCTAAACCAGCATCTGTTATCATGAGCGATGATGATGATGAGACGCAGTTGCCATCAAGGAAGGCTGTTGGAATGTCCAGTGGGCAGGAGGAGGAGCAGATTGAGGAAGTGGAAGAGGAGGTGGTGGATGACGAAATGACCGACCCCACTTGGCCAGGGGTGATGTCCAGTGGGGAAAGCAGTGGAGAGGTGGTGGTCTGCGCAGCACCGAAAAAGGCAGCAAGAGGCAGAGGGATGTCCAGAGGCAGAGGGATGTCCACAGGCAGAGGGATGTCCAGAGGCAGAGGACAGTCCAGACAGAGTAGTGAGGCCACAGCCAGCAGGGCCGAAGCTGTTCCCGGCAGCAGGCAGTCGCGCGAAGCTCCCCCATCGAGGCCTCGTACTTCTGTGGTGTGGAGATTTTTTAATGTTTGTGCGGATGACAAACTGAGCGCGGTTTGCACACTCTGCCACTCAAAACTGAGTAGGGGCTCTGAGAAGAGCAATATGACCACCTCAGGCATGCGGCGTCACTTGGAAGTCAAGCACTGGGCTGAGTGGGAGAGAGCAAACGCAATACAACCTGCGCCAGGTCTTCCTGCCACTGCCTCTTCCCCTTTGTTGTGTGCTGCCACTGTGGTCCAGACCTCCAGCCAGGACACCTCCATATCTGCCTCTGCCTCGACTACTTTGGGGCCTTCTCCTGCTGCCTCCCCTTCCCCCGCATCTGCGCCTGCACCTTCACACTCCTCGTCCCATCAACTGTCCATCTCGCAGGCGTTCGACCGCAGGCGGAAGTACGCCTCGAGTCACCCCCAAGCCCAAGCCTTAAACTGCCACATATCCAAACTGCTGGCCCTGGAGATGTTGCCGTTTAGGCTTGTGGAGACGCAGGTCTTCCGCGACCTGATGGCGGCTGCCGCACCTCGCTATTCCGTCCCCAGCCGCCACTACTTTTCCCGGAGTGCCGTCCCTGCCCTGCACCAGCACGTGTCGCGTAACATCAGGCGGGCCCTGAGGTACGTAGTCAGCGCAAAGGTCCACTTGACCACCGACTCGTGGACAAGCGCTTGCGGCCAGGGACGATACATCTCTTTGACGGCACACTGGGTGAATGTTGTGGAAGCGGGGACGGGGTCGCAAAGAGAGACGGCCTACCTACCACCCCCGCCCAAGATTGCCAGCAGGGGTTCTGATAAACCCCCTCCTCTTCCTCCTCCTCCTCTGCCTTAACATCGCCCTCAGCCGCTAGCTGGAAGCGTTGCAGCACTGGCGCGGGGAGACGTCAGCAGGCGGTGCTTAAGCTCATCAGCTTGGGCGTCAGGAAGCACAGCGCCCCAGAGGTGAGGGACGCCATATTGCAGCAGACGGAGATGTGGCTGTCGCCGCTGCAGCTAGGACCAGGCATGGTCGTGTGCGATAACGGCCGTAACCTGGTGGCGGCTCTGGAGCTTGCCGAACTCAATCACGTACCATGCCTGGCCCACGTTTTTAATCTGGTAGTCCAAAAATTTCTCAAGACTTACCCCAACCTGGCATAGCTACTGGTGAAAGTGCGGCGCTTGTGCGCTCACTTTCGGAAGTCAACTGTAGCTGCTGCTAGCTTAAAAAAACTCCAGCAACGCCTCCATTTGCCTGAACATCGGCTGTTGTGCGACCTGCCGACTCACTGGAATTCCACCTATTCCATGTTGGCCAGGGTGTGTGAGCAGCAGAGAGCATTGATGGAGTACCAGATTATGAATCCACGCGTGCCTCCAACTCAGCTCCCTCAGTTTGCCAACCACGAGTGGCCATGGATGGCAGACATATGCGATGTACTGCGTATCTTTGAGGAGGAGAAGGTCAGCAGCGAGGACGCTATAGTGAGCGTAACCATCCCACTCCTATGCGTCCTTAAAGAATCGCTCATCGCAATAAGGGAGAACGCATTGCACGCAGAGGAGACGGGGGTAGGAGGAGACGCAACGGAGCTACACAGTCAGACCACACTTTTGTCTGCTTCTCGGTGGCAGTTGCAGGAGGAGGAGGAGGATGAGGAGGAGGAGGACGACGTGGAGGTGGCTGTGGAAGAGGAGGAGGATGCTGGCGGCGAGGGTAGCAGTCAGGCTGTGTGCGTCCCATTGGTTCAGCGCGGATGGGGCGGAGAGGAGGCGGAAGAGGAAGAGGAGGAAATGGCAAGTGATCCTTCTGGTGGGGGCAGTGACGTCATGCCTATTCAGAGTCTGGCACACATGGCTGACTTCATGCTGGGCTGCTTTTCCCGGGACACACGTGTTGTCCGGATAGTGGAAAACAAACTGTACTGGGTCTTCGCACTCCTGGACCCCCGGTATAAAGATAACGTCTCCTCTTTTATTCCGGTAGAGGAGAGGACGAATCGATTGCTGGAATACCAGAGGGAACTCGTGCAGAACATGATGGAGATTTTCCCACCCACCATCGCTGGCGGCAGAGAGGAGAGGGTCTCCCAGAGTCCCACAACATCGATCAGGCCCACAGCCACCAGGGGAACACTCTCCAAGGTGTGGGACACGTTCATGGCACCCCCTCGTGCAACTTCCATCACTGCGGGGCCCGCTATCAGCAGGAGGGACAAGTATTGGCGGATGTTGCGGGAGTACCTGGCAGACCGTACCCCTGTCCTCCCCGATCCATCGGCGTCCTACACTTACTGGGTCTCCAAGTTGGACACGTGGCTGGAACTGTCCCTGTACGCCTTGGAGGTGCTTGCCTGCCCTGCCGCCAGCGTGCTATCAGAAAGGATGTTCAGCGCAGCCGGGGGCATTATAACCGATAAGCGCAGCCGCCTGTCAACCGACAGTGCCGACAGGCTGACGCTAATCAAAATGAACAGCAAGTGGATTGACCCGGACTTTGCTTCTCCAACAGTGGAAAGCAGCCAAAAGTGAAGTGCCATCTGTATGAAGTGCCATTTCCTCCTCCACCTCCTCCTCCTCCTCCTTAACCGCCGTAGAATTGCTCCGTAAAAATAAATATATATATATATTCATGGCTCACCTCTTGGGCCTACAAGCAATTTTTATCATGGCTCACCTCTTGGGCCTACAAGCAATTTTTATCATGGCTCACCTCTTGGGCCTACAAGCAATTTTTATCATGGCTCACCTCTTGGGCCTACAAGCAATTTTTATCATGGCTCACCTCTTGGGCCTACAAGCAATTTTTATCATGGCTCACCTCTTGGGCCTACAAGCAATTTTTATCATGGCTCACCTCTTGGGCCTACAAATAATTTTTAAGAGGTCTCACCTCTTGGGCCTACAAACAATTTTTATTATGGCTCACCTCTTGGGCCTTAATACAATTTTTAAGAGGTCTCACCTCTTTGGCCTCCAATTAATTTTTTTGAGGGCTCACCTCTTGGGCCTCCATATAATTTTTTCGAGGGCTCACCTCAAGCTAACTTTGCGCACTCATTAAAATATTTTCACAACAAGGACCTAAGAGCCCTCGATGGGAGAGCTTTGTGTGGGGGCCTGTTATAGGGAAGAGATGCGGCCCTGCGGGCTCTAGCCTGCCTTCTCCATGAGCCTCTGGCCAGCCCACGGCTTCTTCCTGCCTTTTGCGGTCCTATGCATCCCTCAACATCCCCACTGCTTTACCTGCTAGACATGACACTGGGCCAGGTCGGGTCACTGACTTCGTCATACTCAACCACCTCCTCTTACACTGCCTCACTTTGCTCCAACAGCCTCCCTTGCTGGCAACTGTGTCTCATCATCGTCCCTAATCATTTTACACTTTAGTGCCCGTTCCACACCACCATCAGCTAGAGATGGAGCCTGCTCCAGTGTTTGGGCATCAGAACAAACAAAATCCTCAGATAGCTCCTGCGATTCTTGCATGGGTGGGAACACTGGGTTGATAACATTGGGCAGGGTGGGAGGAAGGAGGGTCAGAGTGAGGTCCCTGCAGTTTCTGCAGGCTATCGACGAGACTGGACTTTGTGGACTTGACTGGGTGGTGGACAGATTTAACAAATCTAGAAGGAGAAGGAGGGGTTTGCCGAGCTGTCTGTAAGGGTTGCGGAAATCCAGACAGAACCAAGGCCCAAAACTTGGGTGGGGGTAGCAGGTTTGCCCGTCCCCGCCTCCACAACATTCACCCAGTGTGCTGTCAGGGAGATGTAGCATCCCCGGCCTCAAACCAAAGTGTTGGTGGTCAAATGGCCTTTTGCAGTAACCGTGTTACTCGGGCGTGGATGATGTTTTGGGACATGTGCCTGGGCAAGGCAGGGATGGCACAGAGGGAAAAATAGTGATGGCTTGATTGCTTTCCCCCTTGCCTATGCCATATGTGGTTGTCATAGGCAACGTGATTTTAAGGGGTGCAGAATTTTATCTTCTTTTTTGTCTAGTTTGGCTTGGGGTCCATGGCAATGTAGAGGAAAGAAGGTTTCCTTGTATGGTCTCACTTTACAGAGAGGTTATATTGTCTTTGGAGTGTATTGTTGAGAGGCTGTGATAGTGGCGTAATAGTGCGACTTGGGCGCGTTATATGCACCCAGACATGCTTCCCCTGCTGTCCCAGTTGCATTCCAGCAGTGTTGGCATCCTTTTCTGAGGTTTCAGGGTGGACTTGGTGACCTCCAAGTGGTCGAATTGAGATTTCCAAATGGCGAGCATTTTTTTCCCATAGACTTTAATGGGATTCGATATTCGGTCGAATAGTCGAATATCGCGGTCTATTCGAATCGAATTTTGAACTTTCGAATATTTCACTACTCGCTCATCTCTATTATACAATAAAATTATGCTCAGTCTCACTTACCGCATCTCTGCTAATTCATCGAGAGAAAAAAAAATACAACACAAGCCATCCATATCCTGGAGGTTAGTGGCTCCATCACAATAAAAACTCCAAAAAGCACCAACCTGTGCAGAGGGTGAATACATACATATTTAATGTCTTTATTTTTTAGAAATCACAGTCCCACAAGATTTTCGAGTAGGAGAAATTAAGATTTAATTAACTGCTCTTCAGAGGATGTTGTGTTTTGGATACCTTTGGGGCATCTGAACAAGCAGATCTGCAGATGGGCTGTGATAGCTGAGAGTAGACTGGAGTAAAAATGGTGGGTATATTGACATGCAACAGATTTGTTGCCCACATTTTTGAGACTTTTTCATTCTTCTGAATGGGGCTGGCAGAAAGCCATTTGCTTCCTTGCAATACAATTGCTTTCAGATACGTAGAACAAATTCTGATTTGCAGAAATGTCTTCAACAAACCCGTCTCATGTAAATATAGGGGGTCATTTATTAAGACTGGCGTTTTAGATGCTGGTCTTAATACTCCTTGTGCTGGCGGCGGCTTTACCTATGTTAGGTAGAAGCACTGGGTGCAATGACAAAGAGTGGCGATTGTTCCGCTCCCCATCATAGTACTCCTCAGATGCCGCGTTCATAGCCAGAATCTGATAGGAATAATACAGTGTAAAATAAAAAAAAAACAAACAAAAAAACCTTATCTGATCCATTTGCTCAAGGCAGGCCAGCCACTGCCATCCTGCTTGAAGGTCTGGTGCAAAATCTCACGCGGCCTGAGATGACATCATCACGCCGGCCGGCGCAGTAACGTCATACGTCACTGCGAGTGGAACATCGGCCGAGATCTTCAAGCAAGATGGAGGCGGCCAGGCCTTCATGAGCAAGTGGATATGGTATTATTATTATTTTTTTTGTATTTTACAGTATTTCAGGTCAAAACTATTCGTTACACGGCAAATCTAATTTATCCTGAAAAAGTCACCTTTGTGGAAGTCACTTCATTTAAAATATATGCCTGCATCTACCTGAAAAAAGCTGCAATGTCATGGCCACTAGGGGTCTCACTTCCACCTAATTTGCAGTCCACAGATCTATCCCTGGTAACAGAGACACAAAAGACAGCAGAGAGGAAGTGTGTGTGTGTGTGTGTGTGTATGTGTGTGTGTATCAGAGCTAGCTGAGATCCTGAGCTTGATTTAAAAAAAAAAAAAAAAGAAAAAAAAGAAAAACCCTTCTACGCAGCTTTTGAACATGTCTGCATGTGTGTCAGTAAGTGTGATCTATCCTTCCTTACCAGTTTTGTGAGCTCCAGAGCTGAAAACAAACATAGTGGGAAGTAAAGGAATGGGCGTCACAGCAGTACAATGCTGGCAGATTCCTTAGAAGGGAGATATTACCTGCTTGTGAGAGAAATGCATCTAGCTGTGCAGCTGAAGATGTGAATAATTAGGGAAGTCTGAAAACACCTATTCCTTTATAGGTATCATTGTACAAAGAAGCACAACGATACCTATTGTGTCAGAGAAAACAGGCCCATTGACTTGCACTGTGGGTCATGGTGGATCTGTTTTGCTCCGCATCCCATGACAGAAAGAAAACCGCAGCAAGCTG
Source organism: Rhinella marina (assembly GCA_900303285.1). NCBI lineage: Eukaryota > Metazoa > Chordata > Amphibia > Anura > Bufonidae > Rhinella > Rhinella marina. Next base: position 135,122 of record ONZH01024834.1, on the reverse strand, counting down.
CTCTCCGGTATGAGAACGGAGCGGAATGCATTTTGGAGACTCCATTCTGTTCAGTTATGTTTTGTTCCCATTGACAATGAATGGGGACAAAACGTTTTTTTTTTTTTACCAATATTGAGACCCTATGACGTATCTCAATACCGGAAAATATTAATGCTAGTGTGAAAGTAGCCTTAATAGAGTTGATTCTGCTGACAGGCGCTCCTGAAAGATGAAAAATAGGACACAGCCACTGTTACAGCAGTGGGTATTGTGTAAATTAGCAGACGGTGGGTTACAGTCTAACGAAGGTTGAGTTCTGTTGCATTTTAGTAAATTAATTATTAGGAAACATATCAGTAAAATTGATTTGCCTGGAAGGTTGTTCCTCAGTCGGCCTTTTAGAATTGTCAAGTCCTATGTTCCAATAATAATGGATCATTGCTATTACAGTAACTGCCTCCCCTCGGCTTCTGCTGCTAAATGGAAAAAAGTGATTAGCCGGAGGTCAGCGGCTCACCGAGCGCAGTTCACACTGTCTTTACTCATTGCAGAATCAGTGTCAATGACAAAGATGCTTTTTGTGTTTTTTTCCCCTATTATTTCGCTTCACGTTTAGCTCTTGTTGTCATTCTTTGTCTCTCGATTAATTGCCGATCCTATAATAAGCCGCCAGTGTAAAGGGGCTGATGTTTAGAACGTTGACGGAGGGTTAGCGGGCCAAATGCTTTCAAATCAAGCCGAGGGCAGTATTGATTATACACACGGAATTGTGAGAAGCCGGCGGAGGCCAAAGACTGGAGTTTTCTCTCTTCATGAAATGACATTTCTATCCTAGGTGTGATGTGATCAGAAGGAGCCACATCCAGGATACGAGGCTCTCATCATGACTGCATGTAACAGGGACTATGCTGCCGAAACCCACCAACGTTCCCAGCACAATGTGTGCCAGGCATTCTGAGAACTATTATGAGAACCTAAAAAAAATGAATCGTGTAACGTATGGACTGATGTCAGTTGACAAGTGAGACACGGAGCATTTATAAGATATGGCAGGTTATATCGGCTTCATAGAACAGGAAGATAACAATAACACAAATATAGCTATCTGAAGAGAAATACAACTATATACCGTACACTACATACTATGGGACACATTAATTAAGACCGGTGTTTTAGATACCCGTCTTATTAAAGGCCCTGTGCTGGCGGAGGAGTTATGAAGAGGCGCCGGCCACTCAGCGCCAGTTCTAAATGTAAAACAGCCTCCAAGCGTTTTGTAATGAGACATTTCAGTGCATTATACAGTACCTTTGTTACTGAATGTGTTGTACAGTAAAAAAAAATAAAAAATACTGCAAGATAACATTCTGTTCAAATAGATTCTACTGAAAAAACTGCATTATTATTGCTTAGAGAACACATTTTATTACTGCAATATACCCTGTAGTTCAATCAGTTTTTACTGCAAAAACAGCATTATTTGCAAAGTAAATTGTCAATACCAGTGGGCAGTGTGTTTGTAGAAGGGGAAGGAAATTTAATTGTTCCTTCGCCTTTAAATTAAAGAAAACTTTTCTAGTATCATTTCAAAATCTATGTACCAAGCGCATGACTTTTCACTTATAGGACTCATAATAAAATGTCTGAAATACTAAAGAGTGTAAAAAGAAAGGCCCTGGCTATGTCATCTGAGAGAATGTGCTCAGCTATCTGCTGATGCGCAGGCTTAAAGAGGTGTTCAAAGTTATTTTTAGTTCTTTGTATGTTTCTAACAGATTTTCCATGCACTTTGTGCTTCTACAGTTGCTGCTTTCTCAGATTTCACTAAGGGTCACATGACCTGTTATGTCAACTTCTCTCCCTGCTCTGCTAATGTTTCGTGCACAAGCCTCAGAGATCAGACATTACTGTGCTGGCCACACCCCTTGCAATGCCGGCTGCTGCTGCTCTCTCTCTGGATTCTTTTAGATAAAACATTAACCCCTTCAGCCAGCACAGACTCAGGGCTGAAGGCTGTACTGAGTAGCTGCAGGCAGTGAGAAGACAAATGCTGGGCACAAGAGCTGACAAACTGGAGAAGATGGCATTGCACAAGAAAGGTAAGGGGAAGATCCTTTGTGCATCAGCAGTGTCATTGTACAGCTGGGACTTGTAGTCCTACACATACAACATGCTAATGAGTATCCTAGCAGGCAGACATGTCACTCAGGGCAGCACTTGTATTTACTCCCTTTGCAGAGCAGGAGGGGAGGAGCAGAGATTGTTGTTATTGCAGGTAAACAAAGGGCCAGAAGAGAACCAGGGAAATGAGGAAATATAGATTTCTTTTGCCTAAAACTTGCTTAACTTAATTATGTATTGCTGCCCAGCAGATTTACAGTGCTATACATTTTTTTTTCAGAACTCGGATAACCAAGTTGCCGGCGGTGCAGTCTCTTCCATATCATTTAGTAGAGTCTGCAGACTTTACTGATCTGAGCCTCACTGGAAGACACCTAGCCACCATTGTTACTCTAAAAGAGCCATCCCTGCCTTCTACCCTGATGTGGCGGAAAATTTGGGCCGCTCTTTCCTGGGTCAATGTTTTTTTGTGGCATCATTGCAGCGGCAAGGCCAGGTCCTATTGACACCTCAACGTTTGTGTGTGTCTGGTTCCCACATCAGGTATTTATCCGGCTGGAGGCGCAAGAGTGCACAAAGTAGCTTGGACCTCAGTGCACTTTACTGTTCATTTGCATATGGATTCATTTTTTTCTCTCTCCAGAATGAAGCAACAGATCGCTAAGTAAAATATATCATTAGATGCAACAAGACATTGTATCTGGTGTAACTGGACATTTCCTGATGGTGGGCTCGATGAGCAAGCCAATTGTTGTTAAACTATAAAATGTAACTTTGTAATTGTAATAAATTAATAAAGGAGTCTGTGTCTGATGCCCCTTTAAGTCTGAGCCCTACTCTCATCTGCAGTATATTGCTTGGTTCTTTGGATGGATACTAGTGATGAGCGAGCCGGAGCGGCAAAATTCGGGATTCGCACGAATCTTGCCCGCTTCGGCTCGGCTCGGCATCCCGAGGCAGCGCGGATTCGTGAAGATTCGTGCGTCACTGCCAATTTGAAATGCCCGGTTTTTTCAGCCAATCAGCATCAAAGGGAAGCCTGTGGGAACACCTTCTGTGATGTAACAGCCCCTATACCTCCCCAGCAGTGATTGGCTGGCAGTGACATGTGACCTAAATTTACATAAGGTAGGGACCTGCAGCATCAGCCTCAGGCCTCATTCACACGTCCGCAAAAATCGTCCGCATCCGATCCGCAATTTGCGGACCAGGTGCGGACCCATTCACAGTCAATGGGGCCGCAAAAGATGCGAACGGCACACTGTGTGCCGTCCGCATCCGCACTTCCGTTCCGTGGGTCCAGAAAAAAATAGAACATGTCCTATTCTTGTCCGGATCCACGGACAGGAAAAGGCATTTCTATCATGTGCGTTCTGCAAATTGCGGACTGCACATGGGCCGCTGTCCGTGTTTTGCGGATCCGCAAATTGCGGATCCGCAAAACACGGACAACACCAAACGGACGTCTGAATGAGCTCTTAGGGAGCCTCAGAGGCATCCCTACATGCTGCCCCTGGTGTTTCCTATGCATTTCCAAGGTGTTTCCATCATTTTCTGAGGTTTTCACATGTTGGGGCAAACTTGACTGTGCAGAACCGTTGGCCCCTGCAAAAAGATTCAGGTCTCCCATAGACTTTAATGGGATTCGTGATTCGGCCCGAATCCACGAATCCCGCGGTGGGATTCGGGCCGAATACCGAATCCCCGAATCTTTTAGGATACGCTCATCTCTAATGGATACATATTTACACCTCTTAGCTTTTGGGAAAAGGAAAGGAGTCTATGCCGAATACAGGGCTTCTCGTCGGTGTGATATTAGAATATTCTCCATCCAATTGTCTTTTTATGATATCACATCTTACACAGACACCTAAATCTAACTGTGGTTGCAGGCAATTATCTGCTGCTATCACTTATTATCACAAGCTGATCTTACCAATTTGCAAAAATATCCCAGAGGTAAAATGTTTTTGTCAAATTCGTTCTTGCAAAACAGTGCAGCAACACATTTAGTCAAGTTAGCAGCTTTATGGTCACGCACTCTATAAAGTCTCGTAATAATCAGAATAAGGAGTCTTCAAAGTTACAAAGCAGAGGAACAAATACAACAATTATTATTAAGAGCAACAACACTGAAATAATATATAAGAACATATTACAAAACACGTTGAATCCAAAGAATGTAGCAGGCTCGAAGTTTTAATTGGCTGTGTATGAGAATTTACATCTCAGTTAAAAGGGCTCTCAAATTTTTTTTTTTGTTAATTTTTTTTTTTTTTTAAATAAATAAAAAAAATTAAAAAAAAAAAAAATTAAAAAAAAAGGGCTCTCCAATATGAGATTGGCAGGGGTCTGTAACCCAGCAATCACCAGAGCTCCAGGGAGCACTCCAGCCTCCTTACAGCTGACCAAGCACAGCGCCATCCATTGGTGAGCGGCTATGCTTAGTATTCACTTGAACTGGACTGAGCTCCTCTTAGGCCATGTGACTGATGTACGTGACGTCACTGGCATAGGAAGAGGCCTAAGTACTCACTAAGCAGTTAAACCTCTTCAAACAGCTGATCAGGGGGGTGCAAGGAGTTGGACCCCTCCAATCTGATATTGAGAACCTATCCTGAGGACAAGGGGTTTTCTGGGAGTTTTATGCTGATGACTTATACTCAGTATCTGATCAGCGGAAGTCCAACACCCGGGGCCCATGCTGATCAGCCGTCTCTCAGCAAAGCAAGCACAACATTAGGTATCAATGTAATCAACATTAGGTAGACAATGAGGAGAAGATCACAGACAATCTTACTGCACTCTACAAGCAATTGTTTTCTTCTAGAGAGGCCCAAAAGCTTGAAGGTTGTACACAACCAGTGTTGCAGTCAGTAATTTTAGTGAACAGCAAACTAAGCTGTAGAAACCAGTGTCAGACAGCTGCTGCCAAGGCCAATAAGATAATGGGTTGTATCAGAAGAGGCATAGATGGCGGTGATGAGAACATAGTCCTGCCACTTTACACATCACTAGTCAGACCACACATGGAGGACTGTGTACAGTTCTGGGCTCCTGTGAACAAGGCAGACATAGCAGAGCTGGAGAGGGTTCAGAGGAGGGCAACTAAAGTAATAACTGGAATGGGTGGACTACAGGACCCAGAAAGATTATCAAAATTAGGGACGACTGAGGGGAGATCTAATAACTATGTATAAATATATCAGGGGTCAGTACAGAGACCTCTCCCATCATCTATTTATCCCCAGGACTGTGACTGTGACGAGGGGACATCCTCTGCGTCTGGAGGAAAGAAGGTTTGTACACAAACATAGAAGAGGATTCTTTACGGTAAGAGCAGTGAGACTATGGACTCTTTACTGTAAGAGCAGTGAGACTATGGACTCTTTACTGTAAGAGCAGTGAGACTATGGACTCTTTACTGTAAGAGCAGTGAGACTATGGACTCTTTACTGTAAGAGCAGTGAGACTATGGACTCTTTACTGTAAGAGCAGTGAGACTATGGACTCTTTACTGTAAGAGCAGTGAGACTATGGAACTCTCTCCCTGAGGAGGTGGTGATGGTAAGTTCACTATAATAGATCAGGAGGGGCCTGAATGTATTTCTGGAGGTAATAATATTACAGGTTATAGTTACTAGAGAGGGGTCGTTGATCCAGGGAGTTATTCTGATGTCTGATTGGAGTCGGGAAGGAATTTTTTCCCCTAAAGTGAGGAAAATTGGCTTCTACCTCACAGGGTTTTTTTTTTTGCCTTCCTCTGGATCAACTTCCAGGATAACAGGAGAAATGGATGGACAGAGGGCTTTTTTCGGCCTTATAAACTATGTTACTATATTATGTTACACACAAAGGTTTATACATATAGTCCTCTTTCTAACTTACATACCTAGTGCTCTTTTTTTATGGATAAGACAATCACTTGCCTGTAGCTCAGGGTTGAACCCACCTCATCTCAGCTCATAGTTATGGTGCCTTGTGTTTCTCTCATGGCCAGTTTTGTAATTGTCCAGGGTACTTGATGCTCCTGGGACCTTTTATATGACCCTCTAGCATAGATCCCCAACTGAGTCCAACTCTTGGCTGACTATAGCACGGCACCTGTCCAGATATCTTAGGCTAGGGCAACTTCCCTCAGACTGTTCTTAAGCCTCACTTTTCTCTGGTGGATTTCTCTCTAGTCTCCAGTAGGCTCATCAGCACCAACTCTCATTTTGTTGCCTCCAATAGTCCCACCAAAACCAGGTACTATATATATGAGCTTACAAACCCATGGTAATGTCCATGGCAAATTAACAGACATGTTTTTTTCCAATAAGAGTTGTAGCCCATGTGCCCTTTAGCATAGGCATCGTTCTCATTCCTTGCTCATGACCCTTTATCATTGGACCTATGGCAAGACTACAACTCGCAAACCACCAGCCACAATGCTTCATAATAACTATACGTGTGAACAAGCACATTCATGAACCAAGTTTTTGTTATCAATATAAAAAATAACAGGTCAACCTAAACAACATATAACCAGATATCGAGAGGGACGCGATCACCACTGACGGGCACCCTTACCTGAGCCACATTACAGATTTTGCTTTGAAGGAGCTTCAGGTTATGCCTCTGAACTTACAAAGAGATTATTGGTGAATTTACTCAAAATTAGACCAAATATCACATTCAAGACCAACTTGAGTTTCTGAAGTATGTTTGTATCCTTTCTGACCACTTTCTCAGACATTGACTCTTTCGAATTCACTTTTTCATATAAATGTTTATTTCATAAACTTCTATATCAAATTGCTGTAACAGGGAGCCAGCTGCGCGCTTTCTCTATGCGCTTTCGTGGAGGCGGAAAGAGAAGCCGGCATCCTACGCAGCGGGAGTCCTCATCTCCATAGTAACAGGGGGCGGGGAGGAGCCGGCGGCGTGCACTTCCTCAGCGCGGCCGGCGTCCTCAGCCCCTTGACAACGAGCAGGGGCAGACACGAGATGTGGGTCACGTGATGCTGGCCACGTCACATGACCCCTCAATCTGCATTATTTAGACAGGTTGCCTGTGATTGGTTTTCTTTGGATTTTGCTAGACTAGCTTCTTTACTTGGATTGATATTACTTGGATTTGACCTCGGTTCATGTACCTCGACTCTGACCTTGCTTGACCCTTTTTTGACTGACGCTTCCTCTTAGCTTTTGACTTTTGGCTTCCCCTGGTTCTGGTTTTGTCTCTGATCAGCTTCTTGGTTTTGGACTCCGGCTTGGTAACAATACACCTCTGTGTTCTGTCTTCTGATTGTTTTTTATCTCCCCTTGTTCCCTTCCCTTAAAGGCTCTACACTTTACCTAAGTTAAGGATTGTCATCCAGTTGTGGACCGCTACTTAGGGCGGGTCGAGCAATTAGGCAGGGACAGTGATGTGGGAGGACTCTCAGGGCTTACCTGCTCCCCTTCGTGAAAATTGCTCTAAAATGTCAGTATAAAGGAAAGCAGGTACACCTTGGGTAAGCCTCTTTTCATTAGTTCTTCTCCGTTAAGATTTTATTATCCTATGCATGGGCTATTATAGCTCGAAGGGTTAAAAAAACAGATGATAATGGATCCCTCATGGATCCTATAATTATACAATTTGAGTAAAGACTAAACATAATTGTTGACACCAACCCCAGTCATAACAGATGGCACCTACACAGTTTATACATGGCCGCACCCTTCAAAAATGTATGATTTATGGTCATTTCAGATACAAAACCAATAACTGTATAGAAATGAGCACAGTCAGATGACCCATCACATTACTGAGCTTCACGGGAACGACCATGGGAGGCTTAGAAAGCATGTTTATCAAAGTTTCCCATTGAAGTGGCAGATGGTTGTGGGCTGGATTGGAAACTTAGCGTAATCTTCATTTTAAGAGTTTTAGGGGCACTTATCCCTTTTATAATGCCTTGCTCTTTTGCTAGGGTGATTTTGGCAAATTATAGATCAGTTTTTTTTTTTTTTTGTTTTTTTTTTAGAAAACTACTTCCATGAACACAGTCTTCTTAAATCCCGGCTAAACTGAGGAAGAAGATTACATGTTATTATGATGTTGCTCAGCAGGATTTTTTTTAGCAAACATAATGATGCAGAAAGGGATAAAACTATCATCCTGAGCGAGGAGGTCATCGGAAAAGAACAATGCCTTTCACACAGCTTCACTAAACCCTACATGATACATGTTTGTGCCCTTCTTTGTCTTAGTGCTTTTGTCAGGAAATCCTGGGTAGACTTTCAATCCATTTTCAAGGCTGGATTTTAGAAGGAAAAAAAGGTTGATGGACTGTGATGCTCGTTTTTTCTATCAATGCTACAAAAATACAAGGCTTTTACTCTTGTTCAATTTCATCAAAGTGGAAAAAGAATGGAAAAGGTGTGGGTCTACAGCTTGGGCTTTACTGAAGACTAGTACATTATTGTGAATGCCTCGTTTGCAGTTAAGAATTGCTTTTTAAAGTTTTTGTTGGATTTGGGTCAGATGAAAAGTTGATTAAAAAATGTAAGGTTTTAAGGCAATTAGTAAATTAAGGAATATCTCTGAATAACTTCTATGTGTGACCCTCAAGAGCCATGTCCATATACATTTAAAGTATTTCTTGGGTAAGGTGAAGGATATCAATAAGACAGGAAATTAGCTGAGATCTTCAAACATCAAATTGAAGTTTAAAGTCCCTAGAACCTTCAACTTTAAACCTCAATGTTACAAAGAAGACATATCAAACTTTAGAAATGAGATCTTAGAACTTTAAAGGGTTTTCTGATATATTTAAACCAATAACCTATCTGGGAAGTTCATCAGTGGAAGTCCAACACCTGTGACCCCTGCCGATCAGCTGTTTGAGAAGGCACCGTTGCTTGAAGTAGTGCTGCGAACTTCTCTCTGCTCAGCAAGCACAGTGCCATACCTTGTACAGTGGCCGTGCTTGGTATTGGAGCCCAGTCCCATTCACTCCAGTGGAACTGAGCTGCTTCTAGACCACGTGACCAATAATCATCACATAACACGGCCTAGCTATGAGAAGGCCGTGGCACTACTGTGAGCACCAGTGCCTTCTCAAACCTCTGATTGGCAGGGGTCCTGGGTGTTGATAAGATACTGATGATGTATCTAGAGGTTAGGTCATCAGTTAAACCACTTTAGTTTACCAAATCCTGAGTCCCAGGAAAATTTCACAACATAAAGAGACTAGTAGAACTTAAAATTTTACATTGACCATGTCCGTTTTAAAGACCACAAACCATGTGCACCCTACATCGCGGTGCAGACCCGTTTACCTCAAGGGGTCAGCAATCTGCAAGATGTGGCCAATGATAGGACATGTCCTATCTTTAGCAGCATGGCTTCAGAGACCTGGTGCAGTGCGGTCTGCAAAACAGACACAGTGGTGTGAATAGGACATAAAAAGTACTAGCAGACTTCGGAAACTGGTAGGATTCAAGGAACTGGCCCTCAGTTTTATACCTGCAGACATCTGGAACTAGAAGAACCTAGAGCTTCAAACCTCAAGATTACAAAGGACAAGTAGACTTAAGAAATTGGCAGACCTTAGGATGTAAACATTGATATCAGAATTACTACTACCTAAAAAAACATCATATTTAATGAAGAGTGGCTAACAGACCTAAGGCTTTAAAGCGAAAGATAAATAATGATGTGCTGTAGGGCTTCAACCGTATTAGATTTCAAGCATCCCTATATTGTTACATAGTAGTAAAAAGGACACAGGTTCACCTAGTCTAACCTACATAATCCTGCTGTCTTGATCCTGAAAAGCCAAAAACCCCTATGAAATGGTCGCCAATTACCCCATATTAGGTTCTGGTCGATCCTGCATTAACTGACCATCTGTCATGATGGGACAGTCCTACGTTTCAAAACTTGAACACTAACATTTTGTTCTTCCCAAACAGGAAGCTAATAATTCATTCACAACAAACAGAAAACATCAGGAAAAATGATTTTAAGAAGTAGTCACCAGGACGGTTTTGATACCGCATTGACTTCTTCTTAAGACCTCCAATTTAGGTTGACTTATGAGACAAATCTAATCTACGAGCACATCTTGTTCATCTCATCATGTTCATCTTCCCGCTGTCTACACACCATAGCATCCCAGCCTTGAATTTCAGAAGGGTCAGCAGAATTGCTCGATGACATGCCAATAGATGAACGTGGATAAAACACTGGAAAACCCAGTCCTCCAGAAAGATGCAATGTGTGTTCTTGTAACAGTTTAGATGTTACCCCATATTAGGTTCTGGTCGATCCTGCATGAACTGACTATCTGGCATGATGGGACAGTCCTACACTAAGTGGTACAGTTGGTGTGGCAAATGTACAACCCCCAGAGAGTACAAGTCCAAGTTATAAAGGAGTTTTGAAAGATTTCAAAAACTTCCAAAAACAGTTCTACTCCTGTCCATAGGTTATGTCCAGTATTGCAGCCGGAGATGAACTACCAGACACAACCCATGGACAAGTGTGACAATATTCCTGAAAGAAGTCCGCTATTTTTTTTTTCTAACCCAGGTCAATCCCTTCAAGGTTAAGGGCTAACAGACATGAGAAACCAGTAGATGGTTTGACTGAAACCTCAAAATTATAGCTAATATAGGTTGACAAAAGGCAGTAGAAGACTTCTCAGATTAGTAGAACCTAGAACTTCAAGCTACAAATATATGGAGAAAGACTAGCAGATATGAGAAACCAGTAAAGAAACCAGATATGAAAAACCAGTAGATAGTTGGACTAAAACCTCAAAATTATAGTCAATGGACCATGAAAGTAAATTCATGGTTGACAAAAGGCACAAGTAGACTTCTCGGGTTAGTAGAACCTAGAACTTCAAGCTACAAATATATGGAGAAAGACTCGTAGACTTCAGAAATGAGCACAAAATATGGTGGGACATTGACTTTTGATTATTTATATGGCTCCATAATGCCTTCTATAATTCAGAAGTTTTTGGAAAATTCCAATCACCATCCATGTTTGGGTTATGTAAGGCTGTTCCTTTTAAGTCATGAGTCTAATACGATCATTAATGCTGCTGTGGTTTTCGTCTGACAGTCGCAGCGCCGGTCTTCAGCTTGTCACTGCACTTCTAAGTCACACGAGGTAGAAAAGGTCTTCTTAAAAGTTGCCCGAGGAAAGGCAAGCCATGTTCAATTCCATTCTGCAGCTTTTATTTTTTGGGCATTACGAAATTAAATATCAGCTTCAACAGGTTTGGAAAACAAGATTAAAAGGAAATGTTGAGCTGGAAAGCGGTGTCATAATTACTGTCTTGTTTCATCAAGGCTTTTAGACATCACATCCACTGGTTCTAGTCTGTTGACAAGCGAAGACTTTGAGCGTGTATAATTTGAGCCTGTGGCCTGTTTTCCCTTTACCTGACATGTTTTATAATAAGGACGGATTTAGAAAGATATTATAAAAATTCTGAAGAACGAGAACAAAGTTATTTTGTCTAAAAGCTTTAAGTGCCCCCGAGTTACGTAAAAAATTTATCTTTTCAATAGTCTTGCAAAAAGTTCTTGATCACCAGATTGCAATTTACTCTACTAAAGAAGACCAATGTCAAACCAGACCTTTCCTGATTCCAAATCTACATTGGGGGGGGGGGCTGACCTTGTTCTACTCTTCTGCTTCAGGATCTGTAGAGCATTGGAGACCCTTTATTACCACACACCCTCTTTGTAGTCAGAGGCATAGCTAATGGCGTGCAGAGGTTTTAATGGCAACTGGACCCCAAGCCCTGAGGAGTCCTAAGGTCCCTCTGGAACATAAGAAAACTCCACTAGGCACATGGAAGATGGGAGGACCTGTGCCAGCCCGTCAGCTAGATAAACCCATAAACCCTAATAATGTCAGCTAGATAAACCCTAATAACAAAATACACTGCCTGCTAGGGTTGATCCTAAATAAAATGATTCCTGTCGAGTGGAAATCAGTTGTGGTATTCCTGGAGGGGGGGTGTGGTATTAAAAAAAATAAAAATAAAAAAAAATAATATATATATATATTCATTCTTCAGCTCTAGTCACTACTCGTGGATAGACATGGTGCTGTTTTTGCAAAGAAATCAGACATTTTTTCCTAATCCTGCAAAACCCCTTTAAAGCAGACCCCCAAATATAAAATGTGGTCTGATCTGCAGGTCCTATGTCATAGCGCATAGGGCTCGTTCTAGGCCCAGGAGTCCAGTGGGTGGTCCCTCACTGACAGGACTGCCCACTGGACTCTTAAGCAGACAAAGAGCAGATATATTGATGAATAAATGACAGGTTATATGTCAGTCTGCTCAGCTCCTCCTGCTCTAGGACCTGCTGCTGGCAGGTTGGATAACATTTTCATGGTCCCTTTAATATAAAGTCTATGTTTCAAACTTGTACATCAACATTTTGTTATTTCCAAGCAGGGAGCTAATTTATTCACAACAGACAGAAAACATCAGGACGAAGGATTCTTAGAAGTAGTCACCAGGACAGTTTTGATACCGCTCAACCGCATTGACTTCTTCTTAAGACATCCAATTTACGTTGAATTATGAGACAAATCTAATCTACGAGTTTAAAAGCACATGTCCGTCTTCCCGTTGTCTACACAAGTTCACCATAGCAGCCCAGCCTTGAATTTCGGAAGGGTCAGCAGAATTGCTCGACAACATGCCAATAGATGAACATGGATAAAAGACTGGAATGCCCCATCTTCTAGAAAGATACAATGTGTTTTCTTGTATCAGTTTAGATGTTAGATTAAAGAAGAACTCCCTCAAAAATTTGTATTCCATGTCCTGCTAGAAATGTACATGATGTAATCTGTAGTGAATGGCATTTTCTTACCAGTGTCTGTATTTGTGAGTTATATCTCCCTGATGTTTCTCACCTGTGTCATGTGACCAGCAATCAGACTCACCAACTGACACAGCATCTTATGTGTGGACAGGAAGTCTAATTCTCTATGTATTCCTATGGGAGCCTCACTTTCAGTCTCATAGGAATGAATAGAGAAGTGACTGGCTTCCTGTCCTTGGTCAGTTGCAAATCAGAGAGTTGGTCACATGACCCAGCTACAATAAGAAGAGAGGGGATAACTCACAAATACAGTCACTGTTGAGAAGATTGCCTTCACTACAGATTACATCATGCAACAGGTCAGAGAATAAAAATTTTTGCGGGAGTTCTTCTTTAAAAATTAAATTCTTCTTCTCCTTTGGAATGCCGATGGATGCCTCCGCATGCAGCTTCGCAGAATTCTGATGATCTTGTCATTGCCTCTCACATTAACAGTAGTACAAAAGTGCACGAGAGTCAATGAAGAATTCTGAGCAAACAAACCTCCAAACACGTTTTCTTTTTTACTTCTGTTTTACTGGAAGTGAAGAGAAAACATCTCGTCTCCCCTGAAAGTCAACATTTAATGAAGCTCACAGAGCGCTTCACGGATAATAACACATCATTTAGGTGCCAAAACTTCTTTAATCTGATGGCTCGAACGTCGCATCACATCATTTGACTCCAGTGAAATTTAAATTTAAGGAAGGGGAAAAGGAATACAATTCATCGGAGTGATGAGAAAATCAGCAATTTATGGGATATTTAAAATAATCATCTGGAATCTCCATGTAGAAAATGCATAGAACGAATGTGCTAGTCATTCATGTCCGCAAAGTCCGCCTACGCTCTTAGCGCCCCCCATGGCCGACCAGTCGGTCAGACAATCCATGCTGGATACAATGCTAGCCAAGGCTAGAAGTGATGGTGCACCTGGATATGTACCCTGTCCATAGGTTGTGTGTGGTATTGCAGCTCAGCTCCATTGGAGTCAAAGAAGCAGAGCTGCAATACCACATGCAACCTGTGGACAGGGGTGGTGCTGTATTTTTTAAATAAAGTTGCCCTGTTTTTCTGATGCTGGACGACCCCTTCAAAGGTCATCTGTTAGTAGGATCAACCCTACCAAACCAGGCATATTGCCCGGATTAAAACTATAAGTTTCTTCCCTAAATCTGAGGACAAATGAGTGTTTTAAACAGTATGCAAATTAGGGCTTAAAGTGGGTGTTTTGAACCCCAAGAATGACCGGACCATCAGTGATGAGCATACTTACTGGCCACACTGGAGAGTCTGAAAAAGTGTTCCGTCCTCCGCTGAAGGGTCAATCAACTCATGTTTTTTGGAAAGCATAGCAAAGGAGCTATGGTTCCCTGCCCTTTGTGCACTTAAAGGCTGTGTACACCTTCTAAGGCATTGTTGGCTAAAACTAATTTTTAAATTGGTCTTTATTAAAAATATTGAACCTTTCTTTCACAAAGGGTTAACTGTTTTTCTAACTGTGTGACAGGTACTTTCACTTTTACTTTGTGCCGGTCATCTAATAACCCTTATCTCTAATCTACTGAGAGGTCATAAACACTTATTTAAGCCACATTCTTATCAGTAAGAAAAGAACTGAGCTGTAATAAGTGTTTATAAGGTGAGAGAGTAGAGATAAGGAGCCCATCAGCTCCTGGTCTGATGGAAAAAACAGAAAATCCACAGGCTCTAGAGCATCTCAGCTGTGTACAGAAAAAAGGCTCCATGTTTTTTTAATAAAGACCAATTTAAAAAAGTAGTTTTAGCTCAAAATCAGTACAATGCAATAATTAAAAAAAAAATTGCCCCCAAAGGTGTCCATAGCCTTTAAGTCTGAATTTAACTATTGTTTAAAATACTCATTTGTCCTTGGGGAAGAAATGTTTTGTTTTTTAAGCACCTGGAGCTGACCTATGAGGCATGATACCTGGTTTGATAGGGTCGACCCTGCTGACTGATGACCTTTGAATGCACAGATGTAACCTAGTGATGTAAGTGATGGAAGTGTGATATGTAATATGGTGATACCATAAATATATCACATCTTTTAGCAGAAAATATTATTGGGCACGATGAATAATCCCACACTAAAGCTTCATTGATTGACTGCACCATGGTGATGAAGGTGAATGTAGTTGAGATGTCACCTAACTTGGCCTACAGCCTATACAGACTATCCTCTTCCTCTTTTTTGGCCATGCTTGGACACACCTGGTTGTCCTAAGGTATTTCCTACACAGATATGTCCTGCTAAAAATAAGTTACTGAGGTAGACTTATCTTCTAAATTGATGAAGATCATCTTTAAAGGGTTGTCCAGGGTTAGGAAAACATGGCCACATCTGTCCATGGGTTGCGTCTGGTGTTAGAGCTCAGAAGCTGATGAATGACAGAAGAACTGCAAAAATTTTTATTCCATGTCCTGCTAGAAATGTACAGGATGTAATCTGTAGTGAATGTAATTTTCTTACCAGTGTCTGTATTTGTGAGTTATATCTCCCTGATGTTTCTTATCTGTGTCATGTGACCAGCAATCAGACTCACCAACTGACACATCATCTTATGTGTGGACAGGAAGTCTAATTCTCTATGTATTCCTATGGGAGCCTCAGTCTGAGTCTCATAGGAATGAATAGAGAAATAACTGGCTTCCTGTCCTGGGTCAGTTGAAGGTCAGGGAGTTGGTCACATGACCCAGCTACAATTAGAAGAGAGAAGATAACTCACAAATACAGTCTCTGATAAGAAGATCGCATTCACTACAGATTACATCAAGCATCTTTCTAACAGGTCAGAGAATAAAAATTTTAGCGGGAGTTCTTCTTTAACTGACTGCGCATACGTGGAACTGTTTCTGGAATGTTTCTTCCATCCTGGACAATCCCTTTAAGCAATGACCACAACCGGCAGATATTGCCTTCTTTATCTGGCTTTCTAGCACAACTTTCTTTCAGGTGAACTTTTGTTTCATCTTCCACAATCCCGACTCCCCAGTGTCTGACCTCACATTGCTTCATGTCCTGAAAAAAGAGCAGATCCCATTTCATTGTGTCCTTTCCACCTTGGTGGCTTTCCGTTCCCTCACCCCCACCATTGACATCAGAAGGACCCCGCCTGTACCTTCCTCTTCCTCCCCTTTAAAGCTAAACAATTTATGATATCAGACAATTCTCTATCTCTGAGAGATGGAATCTGCAGAAATGAAAACGTATTATGTGGCTAATATCGAGCCCCCGCGCGTTTTGAGCCGTTGCAGCCGCTGCTTTGTTTATCTTAATTGTTTTCCATTCTCCTAGATTTTTTTCTTCTTTTTGGTCCTCGGAGCGGCGGTGGCTTTTGATCTTGATCATCCACTTTCACCTCCAGCTAAACACAATGAAATAAATGTGCTATCTGCTGAAATCTGAAGGTCGGTGGAGGTCAGCGGCATCTCGCAGGGTTTTGCTCTGTGGTTTCGCTGAATATCATGCTCTACAGCACTTTGTTAGCAAAGAAATGAAAAGGCAGCAGACGGCTTCTACACGTAGCACGGGCATAGGTACCGAGCTTCTGGACTAGGCAATTAACAGCTACATTTAAAGAGCATCATTCAGCAGGATCAACCTTATTAAAACAGGTACAATGTCTGATAGGGTTGCTCTTTCTGAGCAAAAGCATACCTTTCTTATGTAAATCGGTGGTGCCATTTATGTGTAAGTTATTATCATTATTATGCAAATGAATGGTCGGAGCGCAGAGCCCCTCGGTGCACATGCGCTGTAGTCATCTGCGCTGACGGGGAAGCCAGAATGCATATTCTGAGAGTATAAGGTAGAGCGCAAGCACAGGATTACAGGGCAAGACAAGAGTGGGCAGAGGGCGAGTGGAAATGAAGATGCAGCATTGGAGCTAAGGTGCACCAAGGGGCTTGGGTTCACACTTCGGTGCACCGAACACCGTGTTTGTATATTCATTCAAATGTGAATGGAGCTTCCAACTTACAGCAGAAATATAAGTATGCCTTCACTCAGCAGAATCCGACCTACCTGGCATTGTGGCTGCCTTGATAGGGTTGATCCTGCTGATGAGTCCTCTGTAACCAATTGATTTTAATGACGTAACTCCCATCCCAGGCTAATAAAAGATGATCCTTGAAGGACAAGGCTGTAATTAAAGGGAATTTCAAGTCCAATAAGTAAAAGCTTTCGACAAAGCGTCATCACGTTAGCAGCTTCTTTGAGGGTAGAGAAAAAATTTGTCTGCCCATGCTACCCGAATAGTCCTAATCAATACAGAAAATTATCCTTGTAGCCTTCTTCATCCTCAAGTGTCACCTGATGCTCTTTTTTGGTGTCTTGGAATCGATCAGAAGACCCTTTCCAAAGGGATTCCAGAAGTATTGTCCCCGCGCTCCCCGGGGGAGTTCTAGGAGTATTGTCCATGGAACTTATTGATAGGCAGTAAAATCTGAATTACGAGGAAACCCTATGAGTCGGTCATGGACTGTACAAATTAGCGCTTCTTTAGAAGGAGGAGAACCGTCGATCTAGCGCCACCTATAGGCAGCTGCCCTGTAAATCAATGTCCAACCCATAGAAGAGCCTTGACTATGAATATCAGCCAAACCAGAGACACGATCTGTAGACAGCTGTTTTGGAATCCCTGTTCCTCACCATTATGGAGCAGGGTACTGTTTGACAGGGTGATATGTTTTCGATGCATCCTTAGGCCTCAGGCCACTTTCACACAACCGTATGCGCTCCAAGACATACGGTCCGTGAGCGGCCCATATGTCCTGGAGCGGTACGGATCGTGCGCATGGGAGCGTACAGCATCATTGATTACAATGATGCTGTGTAGCTCGGGCTGCCCACAGGACTATTGTTCCGCACTCTCGGAGGACATACAGTCGTGTGAAAGGGGCCTCATGCACACAACTGTATCTGTTTTACAGTCCGCATCTCACATTTTCCCCTATGTTACGCCTGTGTTAGAAATGTCTATTCTTCTCTGCAAAATGGACAAGAATAGGACATGTTCTATTTTTTTTTATTTTTGGGCCGCAGAATGGATGCAGCCCCATTGAAGGGAAAGGGCATTTTCTGCAGATCGGATGAGGACCAAAAATATTGTTGTGTGTATGGGGCCTTGAGTGGATATGGAGATCAGGCTGGTGTGATGGGTCAACCAGTATTGTGAGGAGCAAGAACTCCAAAACAGGGATCAGCAACCTTCAGCACTCCAGCTGTTGTAAAACTACAACTACTCCCGGCACGCACACAGACTTGACTGTTCTTGTAACTCCCGTAGAAGTGAACAGAGGATTCTGGGAGTTGTAGTTTCAGAACAGGTGGTGCACCGGAGGTTGCTGATCCCTGGTCTACAGGATTAGGTTTGGCTCATATCCAGTGTCATATTTCAAGGCTCTTTTCTATGGGTTGGACACTGACATACAGGGTAGCTACCTGTAGGTGGCACTAGAGAGTTTTCTTCCTTCTGGAGGAGAGCTAATTGGTTTATGGTTTTCCCAGGACGCACTTGTTGCAAGACTCTCTGCACCAGCCCAATCTCCATAAGAACCAGTGTCCTCCGAGCGCTCATTCATGGCTTATAATGAAATTATTGATCTCTGCAGCTCGACGTCATGCAGTGAAGGCTTAAGACCTTCTATAGAACTTTTCATTAAAGCCTGAAATATCTTCTCCCACTCCTTACATCGAACAATGTGTTACAGCCAACAGCGGACGTTATTACGCACCTGTATGTACCCGGCTAACAGAGCTGCGTCCAAACCTGAGAGAATCGTAACCACTGAAACAAGCTTATTACAAGGTGGAATTCCAGTCCAAAGACTCATTAACCTATAAAAGAATCCAACTCATTATTTTAATTGCTTTCAACCTTTAAAGTGTCTGCTTAGAGGAATCAAGAACGCTCTTAATGATTGGAACGTAGACCGTCATTATGTTCTCGGCGGCCGAGCTCCCGATTTGAATGAAGGGGGGTTCTTGTCTAGTTTGGGTGATCAGGGCTGTGATCCATGTTATCTCCTGTTCTACGGTGTCCACAGTCTTAATGTGAAAATCTGCGCTTTGTTTCCTAGTTGAGGATTTAATCTGTGAAATTGTTTTAAAGAAAGTTTGACTAATAAAAAAAGACAAAAAAGACCAAAATTGAGTTTCTCTGTATTAAAGGGGTTGTCCCACGAAAAATATTCTACAGTTTTCAAACCAGCACCTGGATCTAAATACTTTTGCAATTGCATTTAATTAAAAAGTTTGTATAGTTACTGAGTTATTCAATAAAATGTATCTGTATAGTGCCACTTAATTTCTTATTTCTTTGACCTGCTCACTGAGAAGGCCGCACATGCTCAGTTTCATCTTTCAGCTGCCTCCTGAGCTGTGATAGGGAGAGCTGAGACACGCCTCCTGAGCTGTGATAGGGAGAGCTGAGACACGCCCCTGAGCTGTGATAGAGAGAGCTGAGACACGCCTCCTGAGCTGTGATAGAGAGAGCTGAGACACGCCCCCTGAGCTGTGATAGGGAGAGCTGAGACACGTCTCCTGAGCTGTGATAGAGAGAGCTGAGACACGCCCCCTGAGCTGTGATAGGGAGAGCTGAGACACGTCCCCTGAGCTGTGATAGGGAGAGCTGAGACACGCCCCCTGAGCTGTGATAGGGAGAGTTGAGACACGTCCCCTGAGCTGTGATAGGGAGAGCATGGACACGCCCCCTGAGCTGTGATAGGGAGAGCTGAGACATGCCCCTTGAGATGTGATAGGGAGAGTTGAGACACGTCCCCTGAGCTGTGATAAGGAGAGCATGGACACTTCTCCTGAGCTGTGATAGGGAGAGCTGAGACACGTCCCCTTGAGCTGTGATAGGGAGAGCTGAGACACGCCCCTTGAGCTGTGATAGGAAGAGCTGAGACACGCCCCGTGAGCTGTGATAAGGAGAGTTGAGATACGCCCCCTGAGCTGTGATAGGGATATCTGAGACATGCCCCCTTAGCCACAGCAAAAGACACTCCTCTTGAGCTTTCAGCTTGATATAAATCTAGCAGAGCAATGAATGGGGAGATCTCTGGATCCATGTGAGGTACAGGGCTGGTTCTAGCTTTGTTAAAAAGGTGTTCTCATGCACTACATGATGTCTGATTTTAATTTTTTACGTTATTTGTCGGATAACCCCTGCATCCAGCAGAAGCTAAGGAGGACAGAAGACAAGGAAGATGGTTGAGATGGTCCCTCACGAATACTAGAACATCCCTAGCTGACAAATTCTCTTTCTCGCCCCAAATCCTATTTATTATGCTCACTTTTCCAAATTTCCCCATTCACTAAATCACACATAGGGAAGTTTAGGATCGAAGGTGGTCATACACATAAAGGACAAATTGGCCGAACCTGCCGTTCGTCAGGAGGATGACTGACAGCTTTGGGAGTGATATCGGGGAAAAATGATCAAACGTGTTAAATTTTAACAAACCCTATGTTTTCACAGCAGACAAACTGCTGCCAGACGACTGGTGACTTTTTGTTCCCCTCCCCCTATTGAATGTATATGATTGCCCATTCACACTGATCTCGCATATATCTGAAGGAGTCATGAAGAAGAAATGTCAACTGAATGAGCTTTCAACCAAGAACTATTGAAAGTGTATTGTGAGTGTTCCTATAATAGCCCTGGTGGTCTAGAGTGGCTTATTTATACTTACTAGTTGATTGATACTTTTCTTCTCTGGTGGTCTAAGTTCCATTTTTCCTGGTGGTAGCTAGATGATCAATATCTAACATTTCTAGTGGCTTAGGATCCAATATCCCTCGTGGTATAGAATGTCTCAGTGATCAATACCTATAATCTCTGGTGGTCTAGGATCCATTGTACCTGGTGGTCTAGAGGGGCTTTTTGATAAATACCTAGAATCTCTAGTGTTCTGAAATCCATTTCCCTGGTGGTCTGGAGTAGCTAGATGATTGATATTCAATATCTCGGGTGGTCTAGGTTCCATTATCCCTGGTATAGTGGCTTAGTGATTGATCCCTAGCATCTCTGGTGGTCTAGCATGCTTAGATAATTGATGTCTAACATTTCTGGTTCCCTAGGATCCATTATCCCTTGTGGTCTATAGTGGCTTAGTGGGAAATATCTAGCTCTCTGGTGGTCTAGAGTACCTAGAAAATTGATACCCAATATCTCTGATGGTCTATAGAGATTAGCAAATCATTCAAAATTTTATTCGCCGAACATTCGTCAAATTTTTCATAAAATTCGTATATTCGGCGAATAGATTTGTTGAATCTGCGTACAAAATATACGTTATTATGTAGCATTTAGCGAACATTTGTGCACTACTAATGAACATTTGGTTTTAAAAGGTACGCAACTTCTTTGAACACGTACGCATGAGCGTACAAATTGCGTTAAAAAATGACGGGCTTTGCTGGAGAGGAATGGTGGAGCAGGAGGAACGCTCTGAGTCTGACCCCTGGCTACATATGGATACTGTATCAGCAGATGACAGCAGATCATCCGGCTGAGACTGAGATGAGCGTGCCATCCACTCCACTACCTCATCCTCTTTCTCTTCCACTACAATGTTGCACCTCGGTGGGTTAGCCCGGTGGAACACCGGCCAAGTATTGCAAATTCTACAAGTAGAAGCTCCGGCTACAGATCCTTTGGCACTGCTGCCCTGTGCCACCTTCTCCTTTTTTTTAGAGCTCGAGGTCTGGCTGGAACTGGACCCCTTTTGCTTATCCATTCCAGACATTTTTCACTTTATTCTGTGGCCCTGCAGCTGGTCTTTGTCTTGGTCCCTGTCTCTCTCCCTGCCTCTCTCCCTTTCTCTCTCCCTGCCTGATTAATTACTAGCCCTGCACTAGCCCTGCAGTATCCCTGATATATGTAATATGGATTCCCTGAACAATTACACCCCAATTTCAACACAGGTCTCAGTGTCTCAGAACTTCACACACCATGCTTCTACTCGTCTCAGCAGTCGCAGCAGAAGTGATGCGTCACTGTCTTACCGAGCCGGAGCCAATCAGAGCAAGCCCTGCTCACTAGGTCAGGTGACCGCTTTCTTCCTGGGCTTTTACGCACGAATAACGAACTAACAGTAAAAGTTCGCTAATTACTTGAATTCATACGCAACAGCGTATAGAGTAACTTATACGTAGCAATAGCGTATAATTTCTGGGAAAAAATGGAGTGAATCACCTAATATTCAGATTCGCTTCGCAGCTGAAAATTTCCAAGATTCGATACGAATCAACGAATCGACGAATAGATTTGCTCATCTCTATAGTGGCTTTGTGATCAATTCCTAGCACCTCTTGTTGTCTAGCGTGCCTAGATAATTGATGCCTATCATTTCTGGTGGTCTAGGATCGATTATCTCTGGTACTCTAGAGTGGCTTGGTGATCAATTCCTAAAATCTCTAGTGGTCTATGGTGGTTATTAGTTAATATCCTCAGAGGACTAAGGTGATTTATTACCGTTATATAACCATTGCATATAATATATTAATACTATTATATTTGCCTTGGTGAAGGGGTTAATGGTGGTCGTCTAGGGCAGAATAATTCCATCGTATCTATTCTAGATAGTTCCTGAATTCTATAGGGGCCTGAGCTCTGGTTTTCTCATACAAAGATGGCTTACTGCAGAGGCGTATTCCTTTATAGTTATACCTCCAGGGTCCTAATGCCTTCCAGCCCCCACCTACAGAGTTGGCCCCTGAGGGCCACCATCAATATTTCTCCTTGATGCATAGGTTTCCATAGAACAATCCTCCGCTTCAGATCCATTATCTCGTAGAATAAGCGGACGCTTCATCTCGGTGGATGGAGACGAGGCTTTCTATTTCAGCCACTTTGTTTAACAAGTTCTTTGAGCGCGATTACAATGGGCGGCGGATGTAAAGGACGGAGACTGGCGTCCTCTAATGCCCTTTGGCATCACAAATGTTACGCAAGATGAAAACACACATTTCGACTGTATCACAAATTCCTTTTGATATAAACATGATCTAAGTATCAGAAGAATGAAAGATGACAGAGATCTGTGGAGCTTCCTACCGCTAACAGGCGGCGCATAGTAATAGTCTGTCAGTGCGGCCATGATTGATTAACCCTATTAGAGCTGGGCTCACCGATGTCTGGGTGACGTCAGGACCGGAGGGGAGGCTTTTCTCATTCAGTACAAGATCAGTGATACAAATTAAGTTTAGCTACTTTGTAAATCTACAGATATGGTGACACAGTTGCCATATGATTGCCGCTGATTGGTCAGGCGGTCGCTACATACTAACATCTATTGTTATTCAGTGATAGCACAGCGATGGGCGCTGACAATGCTACGGCCACCACTTCATCTTTGCTATTCACACAGCAGATTGGCTGCAGAAATTTCTGTGACTTAACCCGTTCATGATCAAGCCCAAAAAGGCCCTTTTGACCACTTTTTTGTGATTTGCACATGATGATTTCACTTTTTTCTTTTTATTCTTCCTCTACCAAATTTATTTTTACACCTTTTTTGTGAGCTTTTTACAACATTTTTTTTTTCTTTTTTAGTTTTATTTGGGAAAAACTGAAAATTATAATATACTAAATTTAAAAATGCGTTCCCTATTTTGTATTGGTCATATGTAAAGTCTTGCATGATTATGCATTTTTTTAAATTTGTACTCTATTTAATTTTATTTTTACCTAATTTTGATAGCGGGACAGTTACACTTTTATACTGTACCTGAAGAATCTATAGGAGCCCCAGCTACAGAAAAATTAGCACCTGTGGAGGTATCTTCACTACCGGGCCCAGGAGTCGGAAGGGTCCCAAAGACCCTTGTGCCACATAAGAAGACACTGATATTATAGAAAGTGCATGCTGGCGGGCTCTGTCACAGATTTTGCACCGGGGGGCCAGTATCTTCAAGTTACACCTCTGGCTGGAGGGAAGGGGTTAGGTCAAAAATTTGGCATGGGGGGCTGCTGTTTCAATTTTTGCCTCAGGCAGCATGAAGGCTGTGTGCTTCCCTGCCCCTGGCCAAAAACTACTGATGGAAAAGCGTCCAAGCTGAACTCTTGCATCAGGGCCCATGAGCCTTTAGCTACACCCCTGCCAGCAATTATATGACTGCAGGCTCCAGTAGTTGACAGGTAAGAGGTTTACTTCAGTTCTATGCACCTCTATAGGGTTGTTTCAGCAGCAATTACATCATTTTCCGCAGAACGATTCTACAACAAATCTGTATGTGAATTCATCCTTAAAATCCCATGCAGCACCATAGGAAGATACAGGCAGTGCATGAAGTGGTTGGCACACTAGGCAGGAGACATGGGGCACATGCCCTGGTGATCAACTTCCTAATAACCCTTGTGCATCAGATTTCTATTGCTTTCAAGATCTCTGCTTGTTGTCAGTGAACCAAACCATTTATGGTGGAATTTACTAAGTGATTTGCACCACTTCAGGGCCAGAAAAAAGGTTGCAAATTATGTCACATTGGAGCAATTATTGCCACTTTTGAAAAATAGTGAATAAAGGGGGTGGGGTTTAGCAGAAGGGGCAGTGCCTAGAAACCCCTTACAAATGTATCATGTTTTAAGCCACAAAGACACCAATCTGAATAAATCCCATCCTTGCTGTTCATATTCAGTGGGGGTCCAAGTACCGACATCCCCCCCCCCAATTCAGGTGTTGCACAAATCCACTGCCCTCAATGAAGCTCTGGTGAGCAATGGAGGCTCCCAGCAGTTTTCCAAGGACAGCGCCGTACATCGTATAGTGGCAGTGCTTGGTATTGCAGCTCAGCCCCATTGAGCTACAACTAGGCCATGTGACCAATGTACGGTGATGTCACTGGTCTAGGAAGAGGCTGCGGAGCTCAAGGCCTCTTCTATCAGCTAAGTGGCGGGGGTCCCAGGTGTCACACCCCCGCAGATCTGATACTGATGACCTCTCCTGAGGATAAGACATAAATAAAGTTTTTTGGAAGACCCCTTTAAAGAGCCTTGACTATGACCACCGGCCACCCATCCATAGGCAGCTGTTTTGAGGTTCCTGCTCCTCATCAGTATGGAGCATGGTGAGATGCCTTAGGTTTAGGTCTTTGGGGGACTGGTTTCCCTTTCCAGCCAATGCAGTGAAGCTGCCTATAGGGGGCACTAGAGAGAGCTTTCCTCCTTGTGGAAGAGAGCAGCTTGATATCTGCAAGAATCATCACCCCCTTGAGAATTAGGATTTTTTTATATTTTATATTATTTTTAATATTTTTTTATTATTTTATATTATTTTATATCATATACACACTTGACAACCCCTTTAAGGAGCTCCCTGCAAAAACCTCTGCCACGATCAGTAATTAACAAATCCTGACAGCTGACTGACACGTGGAGGGCGGCCCCATCACTGCTCGCTGCGAGGCATTCACGCCGGGTAATGCATTCACATACAAAAGGCTGACTTCTGATTACGGAAATCACCCAGAATCCTCTGCTGCCGCCTCGCTATTTCACTTTCGCACAATGCTTGTAGAAAGGAGTTGATTGTGATTTACTGACAGTCGCAATCGCCGCCTCCCGCCGTCTCCTTTGTGAGACTTCACCAGTAAACAGTAGAAAATGTCAATGACGCTCAACGGAGCAAATTCTGCAAGGAAAGTTAACATTTTTCTTGAAAAATAAGACGTTTCATGTCTCCAAAGAATGAGAAACAGCCCCTAAAATGTCATCTTTCAGGGTAAAGTACGGCTGACGATGCGCCAGGTTCCACCGCGCTGCCACCGCAGACCGCGGTTCTGAGTGACATCTGACACCCATCAGAAATAGCGCTGTAAGGAGTGAATCACGGTTGTGTCAGAAACAAATCTGCCTGAGAAGAATTGTGGCTTCAAACAGAGCGGAGGAAGGAAAGACGAGAAAAGTGGAGGGTGAAGGCGCGCCGCGGCGTATGTGGTGACACGGAGGTGACGGAGGGAGAGGGCTCGGAATCACTGTGATACCCTCCAGGCCAACCGCCCCCAACAACAGGGAGTGATTAGGAGGACAGTGGTGTAAACTGGTGGAGCACCCATGGGCGCCCCCATCATTGAACCCCTCAGGGTGGGGTGGGGGGCTGCGCCCATGGGTGCTCACTGTCATTGCGCCCGTTACTTGCAAAGAAATGTGCTTCGCAACAAAATATTTTTCGGCAAAGCAGCCAAATTGAATTTTCTAAAACTTAGCTCATCTCTAGCTCCCACAATGCAATGCCCTTGAAACACAATGCAAATGCAGCTTTGGTTGTGACTAGAGGATAAAGCATGAAGGAGGACCTGTCATCTCACCTAACATGTCTCTCTCAGCAAATTATTTGATTTTTCACGAGAAAGTGTTGAAACACCTTTACTCAGGGCTCTGTTTTGTGTTGCTCCCCTGTTAATCCTATTAGAAATTTCATTACTATTGGGTGCTGTCATGCCACTTGTGTGTCCCTACACAATCTAGTGCAGTCAGCACTGAGTGTACAATGTCACAGGGTATAGACACAATACCTCAACTGGTGATACTCAGCTGTTAATGTAATCATGCATTTCCAAGAGGAATAACGGAGGACTGTGACAATGCTGAGATTGAAGAAAAGATATTTTGGAATCATAATTTTATGGTGAATAGTTACTTCACAGACATGACTGGGCAGCTGGCATGTCCCCTTCATGTCCCCTTCAAAAGCAGCGCAAGAGTATCAACATTTCATGTGGGTATTCCAGTAAAGCAAGTTAATTTTTGAAAAACTGCATTAAGGCTGTTAGCTATGACCCAACCAGAACCCATACCTATACCTAGCTCCTGTATGAGCCTGTAACACACTGACAGTATCATGGCTCCTGATCTTCCCTCACAAAACTACAATTCCCACAATGCCTAGCTTTCCTGCTGTGAGTTTTTCTGCTTGGTCATTAGTGTTGATGATCACTGATTGGCTGCCTGATATCACAGTGCAGACACGCCCCCTCTCCTCAGTAATCAGCAGCACACTGACATTTAGCTAGAGAACTGATAGAAACACACTGAGCATGCTCGACCTGACAAAGGCTCAGAACTACAGGTTGGTGCCATGGTAACTCATGAGGAAGCACAGTGGGTAGTAAGGAAGAAACTACTTTATAACTACTAAACGGTAAATATGTGAAATTGACATTATATTAGGTAATGATTGATGATGAATTAGTCTAACACATAAGTTATATTTATGGTAACCGGAATACCCCTTTAAATTATGATACATTGTAACTAGCAGAGAAAAAAACCTTAAAAATGACCCCATAGATCTCCTGACTCCTCTATTGTAGTCAATACTTATAGTCTTCAAGAGCTGAAAACTTTGAAGCCACTACTGGAATCATTAGAGGGGCAGTTTGTGGGCTATAAGTGCTAGTGAACACATTCAAGGCTCTCTTCATCCAGGGTGCACAAAAAAAGGCATGCCCACTTAGTAGCCAACAGGGCTTCCAAGAAGAAGGAACCTCAAGCTGATATCTACACGTCTATGTGGTGACCTTCACTGACATTCCCATATTTTCAGTCTCACCATTGCTCCCCCAGTTTCACTACTTAACTGCATAGAACTTAAACTGGTTTGACTGGTTTCCAGTGCTGCTACTAATGACTTGGAGGTCCAGAGCTTAATGTGTTCTATAAACCCTGGTACAAACCAGAAGTAACACTGCACAGTGTCAGAGCACCCCATGTATCATACTCGTCTTGTGATGGGGCAGGCACTAGGACCCAGGTATAACTCCTCCTCCCTTTGCACCTCCTAGATCTACGCCCCCGAGGATCCCAGACTATTTGCTGCTTTTCAAGTTCGCCGATCCTGAGACTGATAGACTAATCAAATTTTCCTGTGCACAAAACATGGTATTAACTTTGTTTTCAGGTCGCTTTGTAGCCGGAGCCGATCCTCTTTACCGCAGTGCTCCTCCGATATTACAATACAAAAAGAGAAGAGCAGCAAAACGTCAATGTCATTCAGGTAGCTGTGTGCCTGCAGTGAATAGAGCAGCTCTGTACATACTGCTGAGGGGAGGGCGGGGGGTCTCCTGTAAATAAAGGAACAATGGAGCTCGGAGGAGCAGATTTGCTCTGCCACCTGTCCGTAATTACCCTGATTTTATCTATTTCATAACACTGTGCTTTTCTGCTTTTTATATTTTTTACATCAGAGTCCGGGTGACAAGTCAGAACATGCTGTGAATAGAAAGCGTATGAAGCACAGCCCCAGGGAGAGGCTGCAGAGTTTGCTAGATAACAATCATTAATTATCTATTGATTAATGAGCCCCACGCGGGACGGCCGCACAGAAGCGGCTGTACATTATAGCGCTTGTTTGTCATCTGTGTATTCCCTATGCGAGAATGCTTCCTGCTACAAGTGGTTATTCTGCTGCCATTTTGTACGGATTGTTGTATGGACTTAGGGGTTCATCCAATCTGATTGCTTCCAAATCAAAAAGGAGGTATCACTAAAACTTATTGTTTATTAGGATTGTTTAAAAAGAAAATTATGTAAAATATGAAGTTGTTTCAAAATATCATGGGGGTCATTTACTATCCAGAAATACGCCTATGTTAGGCGAATTTTTGGCACATATTGTCGCCGCAATCTGCGACTTTTTCCCCGCTCATGCCAGGTTTAAAAAAGTGTGCATGGAAGGATCCACCTCATTTATAATTTTTTACGCCTTTTGTGGTGTAGAAAATGGTTTTAAAGGGTTATCCAATATAAAAAACATTCCCTCCCCCCATGTGCCGGTCCCCTCAGAGGGAATATACTTACCCCACTCCCGGCACTGCTCATGGTCCCCGCACCACCGCTGCTTCTCCCTGTAGACGGATGACAACATCCGATGTTGGAGGGGGGGCAGTCAATGGCAGGCAGAGACAGGGACGAGCCTCCCATCCCTGCCTGCCATTGGCTGCTCCCCCGTCACCGGAGAAGCAGCGGTAGCGCAGGGAGCCAGGTAAATAGAATCCGTGTGAGGGGCCCGGCACATGGGGGGTGGGGGCGGTTGTATGATATTGGATAACTCCTTAATGTAAGCCTGCAAAGAAGATCATGTGCCATACCTCCGACACAGAATCTCTCTGCTGTTTTCCAACTCTAATGTACAGCACATGATATCACTAATACAGTCACATACATGGGCTGGCTCTACTGCTGCATCTCAAAGGTGCACTAGAACAGAATGCACCTGCGCAGTCCGAGGCACAACATCAGGAGGCTCCTGCAGGTGACATGTTGGAATGTGGTCGATGTAGCTCCGTGGTGGCGCTCTGACGTGCCTATGAACTGGATTCTGAAGATAAAATGAAGCAGCAGGTATGGAGTAAATAAAAAAATAATAATAATAAAAAATTATATATATATGAAGCAAAATACCTTTATTTTAATAGTATTTTGCTTTCCCAAACTCAGTATGGATTTTCTTTATATGTTTCTAACTAATCAAATATAAAGGCTTTACCATGCACTTACTGCATCTACAGTTGCTCCTTTCTCAGATCTCACTGAGGGTCACATGACCTATGATGTCAGCTCCTCTCCCTGCTCTGTTGTTGTTTCGTGCACACAAAGATAAGAGTCTATACACGAAACATCACTGTGATGGCCACGTCCCTTGCATTGCCGTCTGCTGCTGATCTCTCCCTGGATTCTCCAGAAAAAAACTTTAACCCCTTTAGCAGCACAGACTCAGGGCGGAAGGCAGTGAGGAGAAAAATTCTGGACACAGGAGCTGACAGACTAGAGGAGTTCTGCAGAGCATTGCACAAGAATAGGTAGGGAGAAGATCCTGTGTGTATCAGCAGTGTCACTCTACAGCTGGTACTTGTAGTCCTACACATACAACATGCTGTTGAGTATCCCAGCAGGCAGACATGTCATTCAGGGCCGCACTTGTATCCAATCACTCTGCAGAGCGGGGGGGGAGGGGCAGAGATTGTTGTTATTGCATGTAAACAAAGGCCAGAAGAGAACCAGGGAAATGAGGAAATAGAGATTTTTAGTTATATATTGCTGCCCATCATATTTACAGTGCTATATATATTTTTTCATAACTCGGATAACCTCTTTAAGAAAAGAAAGAAAAAAAAATTACAATCTCAATGTTCCCCCGCCATTCCCGTTCCGATGTCTACTTCCTGTTGCCTCTCCTGACACAGGAAGTGACCACTCAGCAAATCACTTGCTGCATCAGTGACCCGCCTCTGACAATGATTGGCTGAGAGGCCATTTCCTGTGTCAGGAAAGGGAACAGGAAGCAGAGACCAGCATTGAAATGGAAGGCATCAGAATAGGACTGGTGAGTGGAATATTATTTTTTTATTTATTTTATATATTTTGTAAATATATTTTTTTAAAATAAAATTTCAGATTGTGACCCGTTCATTGGAGTTCTATAAATCTCCAGAGTTTTACTTACCAAAATGTCACAGGTTCATAGATGACTTACTGTCCTCTGATATCTCACAGCTGAAGCCTGAGTCTCTCTGCTACCAGCACAGGCTCCATCTACGGTCCAGTAGAGGACATGGGCAATTTATGGCATGCAGGGGTAGATTGGCCATAGACCTTACAGGGAAATTTCCCGGTGGGTCAATGCCCAGGGGGCCGCCTGGGCCCTCTTCACGGCCCGCCAGTGGAAGTTTTTGGGGCAGTATATGTGATGGACTGTGGTATTTGGTTCTGTTGGGGTGTTATAATGTGCCACAATATGGTATTACTGGCCCGGCCTTCCATCAATTTGGACCCGACTACAAAACAGGGCCAATTTTAGTATTTTTTCCAGTGCCACTTTAAGTTCCCAGTCCATCCCTGATGGCATGGTAGCATTCAGGTGAGCAAAACCTTTTGGAAAATATGGTGAACAGTCCATGGATCAAGGATTTGTGGCTTCTATGGGACTTTGTTGTCTCAGTAGAAACTTTTTTTTTCAAACAAATCAGTTGTCCCAAACCTGTCGACATTTGCATTTTTCTTGGCTAGAAGAGTAGACATTGACGTCAACCTTATGAATATACATTGTAGGAGTTAAACCTCCCAATAGATATTAGTTCTGATTCATTTCCACTGAAGATGCCCGAGATCCAGTCAGGGAGTCGTCTGAAGACTATTATTGTGCTCCAGGTAGTTGACAGAAATCATTGAGCTCGTTGTGAATTGAAGACGCCACACTGTGCGCTACCTATTCCATCCCCACCGCAGACACAATTACACCTTCTAATTGAAGTAAGTTATAGAAGACTCGAGTCGATCCGCGCTCACATGGAATGAACTGACTTGACAAAATTCTCCTACCCTCCAGTCTCCCCCTCTCCTACTTCAACAATGCAATTTGTAAATCCCTCAAACCAAACACGGCTAATGGCATGTTATGCTTTCCAGGTGCTGAGGGTATAATTAAAGCTGTATTAGAGTTGTACGAAGCTGTACCATTCTAATTGCACGCTTTATGTCAAACCTGACACCTTCATTTCCTCATTTAATTCCCCAGCTATCGCTCTTCTTATCGGGGATTGCAGGCTTTATATAGGGCACCAAACTTCAAGCATGGAACACAAGAAGTGTAACTTTCTGGAAGTGGAGACAAACAGTAATTAACCGAGAGCTTTACACTGAAGAAATAGGAAGAAAAAAGTGCTAAAAAAAGTAACAATTGCATTCAATACTTTCCCCTAAATGGGGTGGGGTTGCAAATATGAGACTTTTGCAACCGTTTCTTTAAGGCTCCAAGGCATCTAAAAATGAAGCAACTTGTCATTTTAGCGTTTCAGGTCCTATGCAGACCTATGTATGTCCCCGGTTACAGACTACTAACTTTATTCTGGTCATGAACTGGACTGTGGACCAGTGGTGTACATAGAGAAGTAAGGGCCCCATAGCAAGGATCAGACCAGGCCCCCTGCACAGGACAGAAGGGTTTCTGCCTAAACCCCTTTCAATGACCCTTGGGCCATTTTTCCACTGCCTCATTTGCTAAAAGTTGTTTCTTTAGAGGGTAGAGTCCTGACCAAGTTTCCACCTCCAGTAGAAGAGGAGATGATCCCAACTAAGACTGGTCATAAAATCCTGATGCATCTTGAATGGAATTCTGGATGCATGAGATCTAAACCTAAATATTTTTTTCCGTTCTTGAGATCTTGGGTGCACAGTCTGTGGAATCCCCTAGTAGTGATGTTTGTCGCTCCACAAGGAGGTGTGGATTTTGCTCAAAAGGATTACTAGAATTTTAGTGGTCCCCAAAAAAGCCAGGCATAGGTGGCGGTAGTGCCATCAGAGTTGTGATGTAATCAGGAAGGGAATCGGGGTTCAGACTGGATACAGTAAGCCAAGAGATAAGTCAGGAGTAAAGTTAGGAGTCAGGACCAGGAGCAGCTCTATGAGCACCTGGTATGGTATCCCACTTGGTTGGCAAGAGCGTAGGAACAGAATCAGTGTCAATAGCAATACATGAGTACACAGGATAAGTCATCAAGATTTGGTTAGTGTCTGACCACCGGTACCCCTTCTGATTAGTGTTGAGCGAATCAAAGTCAAACTTTGATCTGTATTTATGGAAAAATTTGATTTGATGCAAAGCCGATTTTCTTACGCTTTGTGGTAACAAATGAATTTTCACCTGAAATGACAGTAAAAAAATAAAATAAAAAAAATAAATATAAAAAAAATATTTTATTTGCACTTGAAGAGGCCATTGTGGCCATCTTGATTAAAAATACTGGCGGAGTGACGTCTGATGTCATCACGTGACCACCAGAGATTTTGTGCATTGTCTTCATTCAAGATGGCCGCAACAGCCCCTATGTGACCACATTGATAAGATGAGTATTTTTTTAAATTATTTTTACCCTGATTAACCTCTGAAAGGCCTAAACGGCAGCCTCGGATGCCGCAATCAATGATGAATGCGGCATCTCAGGGGTTCAATGATGGCTGGTCGGGGGGTGACATTGCATACAAAGAAATTCGCTTTGTGATGTAGTAATTTGTCACAAATAGAAATCAATTGTGAAATTCTGCGAAGCAGCCGAATCAAATTTGTAATAACGTCGCTTAATCTCTACTTCTGATCAAGTGTTTGAAAAGGCCTGCAGCCTCTTCGTAGGTCAGTGACGTCACTATCATCGGTCACGTGGCCTATGAGCAGCTCAGTCCCATTCAAGTGAACGGGACTGAGCTGCAATGCCAAGCACCCACTCCCTACCTCTGCTGGGTCAACTGTCAGGCCGTCTTGGTGCTCACTGGACCACCACAGCTTCTTCAAACAACTAATTGGAGGGGGTGTCAAAAGTAGGACAACCACCAATCTGATGACTATGCTGAGGATAGACCACCAATATCAAAATCCCAGAAAACCCTTTTAATGATCAGCCAACATTCAAAGGGCAGAGAACCTGTTCAAACAGGTCATCAGTAGGGGAACAGACACAATGGCAACCTAATTTGGAGGACTAACAGGAGGATAGTGGCAGCTAGGATGTGCAGGCTCGTGATAACCAGAGATGGTCAATCTGGAAAGGAGGAAAGGAGCATTAGGTTGTCAATCAACCTGACACAACCAATGACCGGTACATTCCTGCCAGTGAAGAACCAGCTCTGGAATGGTCCATACCACAAACCCCACCGAAGAGGAGGAGAAAGAACAGCACATGGCTGAAGGGTCAGACTACACAGAGTTTATTTGCAGTCTGTAACCATAGAGACACATAGGTCTGAAGAGGAACTGTAGACACAACTTATCACTATTATGAAGACTTTATGCAAAAACTGGTTCCTTTTCTATTTTAGATGCATTTGAGCAACAAAGACATTCTTCAAAAGTCTACATACCCTTCAAGATGCCTGGTCAGAGTATGTTATTTGCTTAATTCAATCTTTTTTTTACAAATGTTTACAATTAATATAATAGGGGATTATTTTCCTACATTAATGTATTAATTCTAGATGAATCGATGCTGCAGCGCGACGAGCCATTTTCTCCTTTCATGGTGCAGAATGTAACCTATAGGAAACCGCTGTATATTGCCATTAATCTGACAGTCACAATCAGCTTCACAACTCAAAAAGAACAGATTTGGCCTCAGAGATTTGTCGCCTCCTGCAGAAAAGGCTGATTTATTGGATCCTCTATTGATTTAAAAGGCAAGAAGAACTGGGACAAGAACAACGTATTCTTCTAAGAGATGTCGCCTTTGTTCGAACCACAATGGTGCGGAATACATGAAATTATCTGAATTATATTGTTTACCAATACAAGCACCACATGTGAAGCCACTCATTTATTACCACCAGCCGCAGCTCCTGCTGGAGGCTTTGTCCTGACCTTGAACCCAACATATCTTCCATCTACCATTCGGAGAGAACAATCCACCTACCAGTCTTTATTGTTTCAGGGTTAAAGGAAGAAAAACAATTGTTATGGAGACTTCTAATAAGAAGAATATGAATAAGTAAAATCAATGGTAACAATACACTGATACATTTGTATCTGCATCAAAGAGAAGGTATTATCAGAAAATTACATAATAATTTTATACAGAACCAACGTATTTTAAACAAAAGCACTGAAATCTCCGCTCTCAAAAGCTTGCAATCTATGAGGAGACGGCACAAGAGGTAAAATTAAAATGGTCCAGACATCTTTTGAACAAAGTAATAAACATACTGTAAAACTGCAGGAGCCGCTCCTCAGCCAGTACGTGTCGATATCCAGATACTATATGACATACATTCGGGTGTGAAGAGGGCATGGGAGCAGTGTGGAATAAGCAGACCAGGTTCTGGGTAATAATTTGGGGGGAGGGGAGTCAAATTAGGGTATGGGGTTGGTTTTTAGGGCACCCATAAAACTGCAGACATTAGGAATCCACCTGATTGTCTGTGGTAGAGCATTCCAGAGAAGTGGTGCAGCCTGAGTAAAGTCTTGGAGATGAGAGTGGGAGATTTGGATTATGGAGGATAATAATATTACGTAGGTCATTAGCAGAACTTATCGGGGTGGGAGAGATGGATGAGGGAGGCCATGTATGGAGGTGCAGCACTGGGAGAGCCTTGTGGGTGAAAGTGTAAGTATAAATTCTCTTCTATAGTGGATGGGTGACCAGAGTAGAGACTGGCACACGGTGAAGGCATTGATACAGTGACTGGCACAGGGAGGAGACATTGATACAGTGACTGGCACAGGGAGGAGACATTGATACAGTGACTGGCACAGGGTGGAGGCATTGATACAGTGACTGGCACAGGGAGGAAACATTGATACAGTGACTGGCACAGGGAGGAGACATTGATACAATGACTGGCACAGGGAGGAGACATTGATACAATGCCTGGCACAGGGAGGAGACATTAATACAGTGACTGGCACAGGGTGGAGACATTGATACAGTGACTGGCACAGGGTGGAGACATTGATACAGTGACTGGCACAGGGAGGAGACATTGATACAGTGACTGGCACAGGGAGGAGACATTGATACAGTGACTGGCACAGGGTGGAGATATTGATACAGTGACTGGCACAGGGAGGAGACATTGATACAGTGAGTGGCACAGGGAGGAGACATAGATACAGTGACTGGCACAGGGAGAAGACATTGATACAGTGACTGGCACAGGGAGGAGACATTGATAAAGTGACTGGCACTGGGAGGAAACATTGATACAGTGACTGGCACAGGGAGGAGACATTGATTCAGTGACTGGCACAGGAGGAGACATTGATACAGTGACTGCACAGGGAGGAAACATTGATACAGTGACTGGCACAGGGAGGAGGCATTGATACAGTGACTGGCACAGGGAGGAGACATTGATAAGTGACTGGCACAGGGTGGAGACATTAATACAGTGACTGGCACAGGGTGGAGGCATTAATACAGTGACTGGCACAGGGTGGAGATATTGATACAGTGACTGGCACAGGGTGGAGACATTGATACAGTGACTGGCACAGGGAGGAGACATTGATACAATGCCTGGCACAGGGAGGAGACATTAATACAGTGACTGGCACAGGGTGGAGATATTGATACAGTGACTGGCACAGGGAGGAGACATTGATACAGTGACTGACACAGGGAGGAGACATTAATACAGTGACTGGCACAGGGTGGAGATATTGATACAGTGACTGGCACAGGGTGGAGACATTGATACAGTGACTGGCACAGGGAGGAGACATAGATACAGTGACTGGCACAGGGAGAAGACATTGATACAGTGACTGGCACAGAGAAGAGACATTGATAAAGTGACTGGCACAGAGAGGAGACATTGATAAAGTGACTGGCACTGGGAGGAAACATTGATACAGTGACTGGCACAGGGTGGAGGCATTAATACAGTGACTGGCACAGGGTGGAGGCATTGATACAGTGACTGGCACAGGGAGGAGACATTGATACAGTGACTGGCACAGGGTGAAGAAATTGATACAGTGACTGGCACAGGGAGGAGACATTGATAAAGTGACTGGCACTGGGAGGAAACATTAATACAGTGACTGGCACAGGGTGGAGGCCTTGATACAGTGACTGGCACAGGGTGGAGGCATTGATACAGTGACTGGCACAGGGAAGAGACATTGATACAGTGACTGACACAGGGAGGAGACATTGATACAGTGACTGGCACAGGGTGGAGGCATTGATACAGTGACTGGCACAGGGTGGAGGCATTGATACAATGCCTGGCACAGGGAGGAGACATTAATACAGTGACTGGCACAGGGTGGAGATATTGATACAGTGACTGGCACAGGGAGGAGACATTGATACAGTGACTGACACAGGGAGGAGACATTAATACAGTGACTGGCACAGGGTGGAGATATTGATACAGTGACTGGCACAGGGTGGAGACATTGATACAGTGACTGGCACAGGGAGGAGACATAGATACAGTGACTGGCACAGGGAGAAGACATTGATACAGTGACTGGCACAGAGAGGAGACATTGATAAAGTGACTGGCACTGGGAGGAAACATTGATACAGTGACTGGCACAGTGAGGAGACATTGATACAGTGACTGGCACAGGGTGAAGAAATTGATACAGTGACTGGCACAGGGAGGAGACATTGATAAAGTGACTGGCACTGGGAGGAAACATTAATACAGTGACTGGCACAGGGTGGAGGCCTTGATACAGTGACTGGCACAGGGTGGAGGCATTGATACAGTGACTGGCACAGGGAAGAGACATTGATACAGTGACTGACACAGGGAGGAGACATTGATACAGTGACTGGCACAGGGTGGAGGCATTGATACAGTGACTGGCACAGGGTGGAGGCATTGATAAAGTGACTGGCACAGGGTGGAGGCATTGATACAGTGATTGGCACAGGGAGGAAACATTGATACAGTGACTGGCACAGGGAGGAAACATTGATACAGTGACTGGCGCAGGGTGGAGGCATTGATAAAGTGACTGGCACAGGGTGGAGACATTGATACAGTGACTGGCACAGGGAGGAAACTGATACAGTGACTGGCACAGGGAGGAGACATTGATACAGTGACTGGCACAGGGAGGAAACTGATACAGTGACTGGCACAGGGAGGAGACATTGTTACAGTGACTGGCACAGGGAGGAGACTGCAGCAGTTTTATCCCCATATATACCAGTGATTACCTGCTACAACAGGAACACCTTTAACTCTCAAGTTCTGACTGTTCACATATGATCAGCATAGTATGAGAGGTCTTGGAATCTCACTTTACCCTCCACAATATAATAAAGTAAGGCTTTCTGAAACCTCAAAAAATTGTAAAGACAGGGAGTGAGCCAAAGTAACAAAAGACAATTTACTCAGCCATCCAGCATCCTTCTACTGCCACCGCTCTGGTGCTCCCCAACAGTCTTTTTTTCTGGTCACTACTGAGGTCAGTGATTGGCTGCAGCAATCACATGGGGGAGTTGGGGTCATCACCGCCAGAAACAAAGACCAGCAGTGGCGTGGGAGTGGTGACCTGTGAATTAAAGGGGTTAGAAAGATGTGTAAAGCCTCTTTTTGTTATTTTAGAACACTCCGTATATCTTTACTTCAATTTTTGGAATTTTGGAAGACCTCATTGGAGAAAGTGTACGATGCAAATTATAGCAGTATGTGTAATTTCCACAATGTATCTAGTCCGTTATAAATTTTGTACAATGTTGACCGTTTGTGCTACTGTCTTCCCTTCACCAAACAAAATGAACCAAAAAAAAAAATTTAAAACATAGCAAACACATTTAACACCAACCAAGACAGTTTTGGAAAGTGTTAGAAGAGGGTTTGACTATTACAATGATCCCCAATTATGAACCAATTTCATGGCAGTCATGTTTGTCGACCATTAACTTTTTTTTTTTTTAGGGGGAGGTTTTACTAAAAGTTATAACAATGTTTCTCTATTTTTGTCTTATTTTGCTCCACACTTGCTACAAACAGCAACATTTCTCCAAATATTAGAAATCATACAGAATTCCACTCACTATCATTGACTCTCATCATTAAGAGTATTTCAAGGCCACTTACAAAACCTGTGGGACACACGACTCTCCTAATGAGAATATAGCTCTCAAATTAAGCAGGAGCTCGTCTTCGCCTCCTATTTGTAGCTCCCTGATGTCCCCATCCACTTATTTGTCTGCAACTAAGGTATTTAATGACATCTTTATTTTTGCTACTCGCTTTTGCATGCAAACAAACCTCCTCGTGAATCCAGCACAAGACTCCCCAGAGACCATTTGTTTATTTGCCACTCTCTGTGTTAAAATCCCCAAAGGACTGGAGAAGTGACATCTCCAATCTGGAGGTTTTAAAGTCACATTTAATAAATTATTGAACAGGACACGGCAGGATCGCCCACCTGGTTTGGCACATAGCTGAGCTGACAGGGTTGTGTCGTGATCAATTTCTGGATTGTGTTATTTTCACATTTACTTTAGATAAAAGATAAAATGTTATTTGAGACAGTGTACCTATGGTTATTGTGGTTATTATACAGAAAATACAGAGAAAAAATAGATAATTGAGAAGGAATTTTACCTGACAGTGTCCCTTCAAAAAGTTCTTTATGTTTTTTTTTTTTTTCATTTTATCAACTACATTTATTATATAATTTTTTATAATTACCTATTAATGAATTACAAATACACTGTAAATATAGTTACAATGAATGAATATAATAAAAAAAATACTGTATACAGAATGACTAACTTTCCAATGTTAGGACTTTTCAATGTAAGGTGGTACAGAAGATGCTGATTTTGTTTTGGGGTATTTTTGTAGCATTTGGGGAGTTTTATATTCTGTATAATTTTCTACTGTTTGATACAGTTTTTTTTTTTATTTACAAATCAATTAAATGCTGACAGGACTCTTAGGGAAAGTCTGGGAGTCCTGCTTCTTCTGCCCACACAGAGTGATTGCTTTTTCCTATAAAGTTTGAATACAGACTGACCATGTGGAAGGGGCAGCAGGACTCACAGGCTCGATCTGTGAGTGGGTGGAGTAGAGAGGACTGATTGGCTTTCTGTATGAGTGGGTGGAGAAGCAGGACTCACAGGCTCCCTCTATAAGAGAGTACGGGAAGCAGCACTTCCAGGCTTTCTTTTAAGCTTTCTCTGTGAGTGGGAAGTGGAAGCGGAACTTCTAGGTTTTCCCTATAGGTGGGAGGAGGAAGCAGGACTCACAGGCTTTCTCTATAAGTGGGTAGTGAAGCAGGAGTCATAGGCTTTCTCTATGAGTGGGTAGTGAATCAGGAGTCATAGGCTTTCTCTATGAGTGGAAAGGGGAAGCAGGACTCACAGGCTTTCTCTGTAAGTGGGTAGTGAATCAGGAGTCATAGGCTTTCTCTATGAGTGGGTAGTGAATCAGGAGTCATAGGCTTTCTCTATGAGTGGAAAGGGGAAGCAGGACTCACAGGCTTTCTCTATGAGTGGGTAGTGAAGCAGGAGTCATAGGCTTTCTCTATGAGTGGGTAGTGAATCAGGAGTCATAGGCTTTCTCTATGAGTGGAAAGGGGAAGCAGGACTCACAGGCTTTCTCTGTAAGTGGGTAGT
Source organism: Rhinella marina (assembly GCA_900303285.1). Classification (NCBI taxonomy): domain Eukaryota; kingdom Metazoa; phylum Chordata; class Amphibia; order Anura; family Bufonidae; genus Rhinella; species Rhinella marina. Next base: position 95,047 of record ONZH01024834.1, on the reverse strand, counting down.
GAAGCAGGACTCAAAGGCTTTCTCTATGAGTGGGTAGTGAAGCAGGAGTCATAGGCTTTCTTAAACAGCTTTTTACCTTAAAATTGAAAATCAAAATTATGGAGGTCATTTATCGAGCTGGAATACGCCTAAATTAGGCATCTTTCAGGCGCAGATTGTGGCACAATGGTTAGTTGCACTGCAATCTGCGACTTTTCCCTGCTCACACCAGGTTTAAAAAGTGGGAGTGGCATGGGCGGAGAAAGGGAGGGGCCGGTAGGCCTGTCTCATTAACATTTGCTATGCCTGTTACAGGCAAAAAAAAAGGTCGAAATGTAAGGAAACTGTCTTACATTTAAAAGCAGCAATATATACGGTGAAGTTATGAAGAGGCCGGCACCTCCTCACAACTCTGGTGGATCCTCTGCCAGCACAGGGCCTTAATTAAGACCGGTGTGCAGCACACCAAACCTGACAAGAGTGCGGTACATTCTGCTGTAGGGCTCCATGGCTACTTTTTATACCCTGCATCCATCCACCATCCCAGCAATGCTATAAAGGACAGAGGGTCTGCCAACCATTTCTATCACAAGGATTGATATGGTCAGTGGAAATGGTACAAAGTGAAGGGCTACCTCTAATCTAAGCACCAATACAGGACTTATTGTTCAGAAAATATTTGTTAGAAGTAGCTTAGTATCTGGGATCTATGAAGAAAGCTCATCTTGATTTCCCAAATATAGAAAAAAACAACATAATTTAGCAAAAATTTATATTATTATGACCAAATGTTTGTCACGTTATAGTACCCCCCCCCACCCCCCCCGGGGGAATCAAGTCTTCACGTTATTACATCCCCTGGGGTTCTGACCTGCCCAAAATATCTCTTCCTTCATGAACACCACCAGATAACTATTCTACAATACAATAAAAAAAAGCTAGTAAGGCATGTAGAAGAGCAATACACAGAGTAGTTCAGCCTCCCCAGCCTCCCATCAGACCCTGTCCACATCGTCACCGCAGGTGGCATTCAGAACCTCCATGGTAGATATCTTCATATCCGATAGGGAGAATAGGACTGCACTCAAATTGACAGACACCAAGACTGGACCCAATGGGGTCCATTACAAAATCAATGAGTCCTTAAAGGCTATGTACACCTTTGGGGGCAATTTTCTTTTATTATTCCATTATACTTTTTCTTTTTTTCTCAATTCCGTCATCTGAGGAGCAGACGGAATCCTTATCTCTTCTCTGGACCTTATAAACACTCATTAAAGCTCAATCCTTATCTTACTGATAAGAATGTGTCTTGAATAAGTGTTTATGACCTCTCAGTAGTTTACAGATAAGGGTAATTAGATGACCTACGCAAAGTGAAAGTACCAGTTACCCAGCTAGACAGTTAACCCTTTGTGACTGAACAGCTCAATATTTTTTAATAAAGACCAATTGAAAATATGATTTTTTAGCCAAAAATAAGTTAAATGCAATCATAAAAAAATGACTCCAAAGGTGTACATAGCCTTTAACTTGCATTGTGTATCATATAAACAATCCAGTACTGCATCTTGGCTTCTGTTCCAAATAGAAATCAAATTGAAGATGTGAAAAGAGCCTAACACAATTTATGAATTTTACCACCATTTAACATATTTGGTGACTACATTGATGCATGGTTATCCATCTCAATGTGACCTATGAGACAACTTATTTTATGGTTTGGTGAGGGACTGGTGAAACCCCGGCCTTTACCCTAAATAACAAGGGATAGATTGACTCAAACTATGTCAAACCATCCCCCACCCCCCATCATCTGCACCTTCTACCCTTTGTAGGAGACAAGGTTGACCAGATCCATGATACTCACCTATATTTCACTGTGGACCTCAAAATACCCAAAAGCACTGGTCCTACCGCATATTTTGTATGAGTTTACTTTGAAAATTTCATAACGCAATGTGATTTCACATTCACTTTATGTAAATTATATTTATTCCACGTCTTCAACGCGTATATATAGTCAGTAGTATTTATAGGATTCACATTGCAGAGTCTTATATGATTTAAGGAACATGAATCTACTTTCCCATTATATAATAACCTAATATATAATCTAAACATACAGACACATCAGAACCATTACTGAGAGTGAAGGAGATAAATGCACTTTCCACATTTCAGGGAGGAAATCATGAAGCAGGTTCCTGTTGATTAAATAACAAAGCCCCTAATCCTGTTAGGAAGCTCGGCGAGGCTACAGCCGACAGTGGGCAGAGCGTCCACCGGCACAGAGTGTACACCGCCTCAGCAATTTTTCATCTTCTGTGCAATCTGCAAAAAGACGTAAAATAAACATGACCTGTTGGGTGAGAGCATCAGAGGAAGGTCATCCAAGATTAGATTTAGATCTTCACACTTTCCAAATATGAAGTTGCAAAAAAATTTCATAAAGTTAAGAGGTCTGGACTAGAGATGAGTGAACGTGCTCGTAACGAGCACTGTACCACTCGGCTCCCCTGCGCTCGCATGGGCGCAGGCAGCCGCTTCCGTCGGGTGAGGAGGACGGAAGCGGTTGCCTGCGCCCATGCAAGCGCAGGGGAGCCGAGCGGTACAGTGCTCGTTACGAGCACGTTCGCTCATCTCTAGTCTGGACTCATTATGGGAAAGATGGCTGCTAAATCTGAAAAAAGTGGATACATTTCATATAAACGCTGTTGCAAAAAATGCTGTATATTGCAACATAAGAATCTGATCAACCAGTAGAAATGTTTGAGGAGGCATTTATCACTTGTCTGTCACATCACTAGGAGAGGGGCACCCAGTCCTGATGGTCTTTACCAGTTGGAAAAACTTATGCAGACCTCACTCACCAGATAAACCATTGCAAGCAACAAAATAAGGAACAGAAGAGAGTGAGATAAACAATAAGTCCTTTCCTAGGCAGTATGATCTGGCGTCACGCCCTTACTTCTATGTAGGCACCGACGAGATACCATGACCTCCAAATATACTCCTCTAAAGTAAAACTTTAACTTTGCAGGAACTAAAAAAGTTTGGTTATAACCTAATGATACATCTCTTTGCAACACATCAAAGCATCACTTTCTGGCATTGCTGACTGAGTGGTGCCACCTCCTGGGCATATCTGGTAAAGTCTGCCATGTTGCTTTGCCGTAGAATAAATCATAGAGAAGCAACGGAGATCAGCACAAGCTCAAACCCTACTGTGCAACCTACAGTCCTGACCCAAGCTGAACATTTGCACTTCAGGTCCACAGAGTTTCGGCTTTACTTTGTGGGTCTTTATGTGTTATTTCCCTGCTCCAATAGATTTAGAAACATAGAAACATAGATTTGGCTTCATGTTTATAATACAGGTAAATCATCTGGAAACAGTGGTTAGGAATGCCGGCCTCCAAAAATGGATCCAACCTCAGATCAGCAAGGATTCTTCTGATGAAGATGTCATTAGTCAAGTGTCGCTACATATGGGGCAGAGGCAGAAGTCATAACACGGACCCGGTGCCAAAAGCCACATAAGTAACCCAAAGTGTTATAAATAGTAGGTGGGAACCATATAGAGACAAGTAACGAAGAGCAGCACTCATGTATGAGAAGCAACGTCAAAGATGGGTTGAATTTTGGACATGCAACATTTTGGCTTGTTGTGAGGCCCAAAAACGTTGCATTTCTGTATTCAAGCTCAGCTTCTCTTTTAGCAGTCTATTGGTCTCTACTTGGTTTGATGGGGGGTAAAACAGATCAAGCCTTCATTTGCTGCTTACAGGGTCAAACTGGTCCACCAGAGTACCAAAGGATCCTCCAGTGGGCCCAGTCTCTAAGGCTATAGTGGTAACCAAAGGTCTAGGAGAAAAATCATAGTTGGAGCTGCCTTTGGAGCCAATCACTCATCACTAGGGTCTATTTCTTTATTCAAAACCTATTAAACTTTATTGATGATACGGGTTGACCCTCAGGAAAAATTTCCTCTGGTGGGCCCAAGGAACCCCAGTCTGACACATACATCAACTGCAGACAGGGGGGGGGCACTTTTTGAGATTGTACATTGGGGACCAAGCCCAACAAGTCACCCCTCGGGTTATTAGACATAATTGGATACATCAGGAAAGATGAATAATACATCAGAATTAACAAATCATCTGAATTTTGCAGGTTGCGTGGAAAAAAATGATATATAGCTGAACTTCATCATAGATATTCATAATTATTAACCACTACACCCGAGGCGGCTTAATCAATAGACGTTAGTAAATTACGCCACTTGTGAGCTAGAACGTGCCATGTGTACTGAGAGAATCGTGTACCGAAGCCTATTAATAACCCCCCTCTTCGGCTCCGGTGCACTCCCAGCACATAGCTCAGCTGTCAGCCCATGGAGGAGAATGAGCGAGTTTGTGCTGACTCTGCAGTTTATGACACAATGGGTGAAGACGCAGTCAATGCATCTGAGTGACGGTCATACGGCAGTGGAGGCTCCAAGGGGCAAAGGTGATTTCTTTTCCGTAATGATTTTCAATCTCGCTCTTAGGAGGGTTATTACCGTACATAGGACAAAGGGTTAATCATAGAGCTTGGTATTAAATAAAAGTTTGTATCGAAAATGAAATCTAAAAATTTTATTTCCTATAAATAACATTGTATCTTAAACATAGAAATGTATCATTTTGTAAGTCATAGAATCCCAGCTATGGATATGATGTAACATGGGGCTGATCACAGCTGAGGATCCAGATGCTCCTGCGCTCTACCCCTGACACACAAGTATCTTCTGATGATGAGAATTAGAGTAATTGCAAAAAAGGTCAAGAGATGTGAAAAAGAAAATAATCATTCCGAGTCAAAAACCTGCGCAAGACTTTATCTGTCAGGCTCGATCTTCGGAACGTGGCGTCCAATGCACAGCGTGTGCCTCGACAGTGATTACCAGCATATAATCAGTGACCCATCAGAAACATGGCCGTGTGGTCCCGAGAGATTGATGTCCCATGCAAATAAGGCTGGTTGAGATGAAAACATCTCGCTGTGAGCACCGGGATAAATTACAGCGTTGTAAATCAGTCCACCTGCTGTCTCTAAGTGCATTATTGCGGGATGGTGGTGGATGTTATAATACAGCGCCATGCTCAGGAGCAACCGGGAGGATTCGGTGAATATTGTAAGGAATTTCAGAACATAAAAGGAAGCATATGATGGAAAAATGCATTATCTTAACTGCAGGTTCAGATTTCACATTTCTGGGGCCCCAAGCAAAGTTATGTCTAAGGCCACCCATTGAACCGCTAAAGTCCACCCCATCGGCCCGCTAATCCCCACTCTGTAACTGCTGTACAGCTCTATGCAACTGAACCCATTTAGAGGGTTTTTTTGTCTATTTTTTTTTTTCTAATTGTCTGCCACCAGCAGAGGACCCCCTGATTTCTGTGGCCCCAATCACAGATAGGATCAGGTCCTGTACCCATATACATTTATAGCATATTTTATGTATAAACCATAAATGTCCCAGATGGGAATACCCATTTGATAAGAAGCCCTATGGGTCCATACTGTACTGGTATTCTCAAAGCTTCGTAAAAAAGCATATGGTATATTGTATGGATATCATATGGGGGCACATAAAATATGAGTTTATAGTATGGACCTCTGCATGCCATATTTTTGCAATGATTTATTTCTTAGTATAACTGTAATGTGGTTAAAGCACCATCTTTATATAGACCTCTATAATGTCTTGCTGAGACATGGCATTAAATCATACACTTCTATTGACCTTTAGCCACCACTAGGTGGCGCTTAGGAGCTTACTCCATGCAAGTGTACAGTCAATACTAGATGAAGCTAAAAAGCTTATCACATACAGATATATACAGCCATCACTAGAAGAAGCTCAGGAGATTACTGCATACAGATATATACAGCCACCACTAGAGGAGCTCAGGAGATTACTACATACAGATATATACAGCCATCACTAGAAGAAGCTCAGGAGATAACTACATACAGATATATACAGCCACCACTGGAGGGAGCTCAGGAGATTACTACATACAGATATATACAGTCACCACTAGAGGAGCTCAGGAGATTACTACATACAGATATATACAGCCACCACTAGAGGGAGCTCAGGAGATTACTACATACAGATATATACAGCCACCACTAGAGGGAGCTCAGGAGATTACTACATACAGATATATACAGCCACCACTAGAGGAGAGCTCAGGAGATTACTACATACAGATATATACAGCCACCACTAGAGGGAGCTCAGGAGATTACTACATACAGATATATACAGCCACCACTAGAGAGGGAGCTCAGGAGATTACTACATACAGATATATACAGCCACCACTAGAGGGAGCTCAGGAGATTACTACATACAGATATATACAGCCACCACTAGAGGGAGCTCAGGAGATACTACATACAGGTATATAAGCCACCACTAGAGGGAGCTCAGGAGATTACTACATACAGATATATACAGCCACCACTAGAGGAGCTCAGGAGATTACTACATACAGATATATACAGCCACCACTAGAGGGAGCTCAGGAGATTACTACATACAGATATATACAGCCACACTAGAGGAGCTCAGGAGATTACTACATCAGATATATACAGCCATCACTAGAGGAGCTCAGGAGATTACTACATACAGATATATACAGCCACCACTAGAGAGAGCTCAGGAGATTACTGCATACAGATATATACAGCCACCACTAGAGGGAGCTCAGGAGATTACTGCATACAGGTATATATAGCCACCACTAGAGGGAGCTCAGGAGATTACTGCATACAGATATATACAGCCACCACTAGAGGGAGCTCAGGAGATTACTGCATACAGGTATATATAGCACCACTAGAGGAGTTCAGGAGATTACTACATACAGATATATACAGCCACCACTAGAGGGAGCTCAGGAGATTACTGCATACAGGTATATATAGCCACCACTAGAGGGAGCTTAGGAGATTACTGCATACAGATATACACAACCATCACTTGAGGGAGCTCAGGAGATTACTACATACAGATATATACAGTCACCACTAGAAGGAGTTCAGGAGATTACTGCATACAGATATATACAACCATCACTAGGGGGAGCTCAGGAGATTACTACATACAGTTATATACAACCATCACTAGAAGAAGCTCAGGAGATAACTACATACAGATATATACAGCCACCACTAGAGAGAGCTCAGGAGATTACTACATACAGATATATACAGCCACCACTAGAGAGAGCTCAGGAGATTACTACATACAGATATATACAGCCACCACTAGAGGGAGCTCAGGAGATTACTACATACAGATATATACAGCCACCACTAGAGGGAGCTCAGGAGATTTACTACATACAGATATATACAGCCACCACTAGAGGGAGCTCAGGAGATTACTACATACAGATATATACAGTCACCACTAGAGGGAGCTCAGTATATTACTACATACAGATATATACAGCCACCACTAGAGGGAGCGCAGGAGATTACTACATACAGATATATACAGCCACCACTAGAGGGAGCTCAGGAGATTACTACATACAGATAGATACAGCCCCACTAGAGGGGCTCAGGAGATTACTCAACAGATATATACAGCCACCACTAGAGGAGCTCAGGAGATTACTACATACAGATATATACATGCCACCACTAGAGGGAGCTCAGGAGATTACTACATACAGATATATACAGCCACCACTAGAGGGAGCTCAGGAGATTACTACATACAGATATATACAGCCACCACTAGAGGGAACTCAGGAGATTACTACATACAGATATATACAGCCACCACTAGAGGGAGCTCAGGAGATTACTACATACAGATATATACAGCCACCACTAGAGGGAGCTCAGGAGATTACTGCATACAGATATATACAGCCACCACTAGAGGGAGCTCAGGAGATTACTACATACAGATAGATACAGCCACCACTAGAGGGAGCTCAGGAGATTACTACATACAGATATCTACAGACACCATTAAGGGGAGCTCACCCGTTCCCTGTATACAGATAACTAAAACCACCACTAGGGGAAGCTCAGAAACTTAATGTATACAGATGCATACACATACATACAGCCACCACCAGGGGGAGCTCGAGAGCTCCCTGCATACAGATATGTACAACCGCCACTTAAAATAGACCTGTAAATATTCTCTTCAGAAATGAATATTCAAAAAAAGTTTAAGTGGAGAAACATTAAAAATGAAAATATTCTTATGCATGGAGTTCATCAGATCAACAGCTCTGGATTTCCAGCTGTAATTTCTATTCATCTATTTTGCAATCTACAGAGTTAAAGGTCTTGAATAAAACTTCTGAACTAAGTAACGATGGCGGAAGAGTTCCCAAGGGATTAAGATTACTGGGGGAGCTTAATTGATGACCCAAAAGAGACCTCACGGGCCAGTCATATATACAGTCATAATGAGGCTCATTGTGCATTCATAAAGATGGGCCCCCATTAGTCACGGGCTGCAAGCTATGTAACCACCAGGTAATGATCACGGTGCTAATATGGTCAGGGGTTGGTGCCGCTCTATTTCCTGTGCACATAAGGCTGGAATGAGGAGCAGAAGTTTAAAGTATGGACATTTCAGTACTTCATTTTGAACAGATGAAAGCATGGGCTGAATAACCTGAAAGCTCAATGTATCCTGGAGCCTGAACCCCAGAGTACCCCATATTTATTAGAATAAAAAACCTACTAATGAGTAGATATAGATTGCTCATACAGATGTGTCCTTCCTTACATTTTCTCATATACCAAAATCTGAGTAGAACTTGACCAGCTTTGAAAGGAGACATGATTTTGTGATATTATATCACAAGATGTTTCGTCTGTAAGTGTCTATATGCGGCCACCCAGTGGTTGTGATGTGTACTACAGCTTGCCAAGGGTTTTGCAGAAGTTGTGATATTGCACTGGTCAGTCAAGCTAGGTGGGGACACATCTGTATTTCACTTTCTCCATATTGACCACACTCATCTCTATCCTTGCCTGGGTCTTCAGACTACACAAACACTTATTATGAGGAACACTCAACATTTGGGCTTTCTTTCCTAGAGGCAGGATACTCAACATATCCCGAGATCCGCAGCACAAAATGACTAATTTTGAAAGGAAATGTGATTTTGTGATACATTGTCAGGAGATGCTTATGCTATATTTGTAAGTGTGGCCACCCAGTGGTTGTGATGTGTACTGCAGCCTGCCAAGGATTTTATTGACATGTTGTGAATTTGTATCATGAGATCCTCTATATTGTGCACACTGATCTCTATCTTTGCCTGGGTCTTCGGGCTACACATTAATATGAGAAACGCTCAACATATGGACTTTGTTGCCTATAGGATTCTAAACCCTGCTTACGACAAGCAGCATCTCAGCGCCTTCAATCTGTATCTCAGCGTACTCAACCTTATTCTCTAGAGAAAACCAACAAGAAGCTAGAAAAACTTCATGCAAAGCTTCCTGGGAAAAATAATATGCAAATAGACCTCCTCTGAAGACGGGCTATGTGTAAACTTCAGTACATCGATGGAAGCCAAACCAAACAGAAGGGAAAAGACTCTACAATAGTTTAAATAATACATGTTTCACAATAATCGTTCTCTTCTGTTCATTCTGAAGACGTTCCGTCCGGGCTGTGTGAACGGATAGACAGAGGAATGAGAATACTTCAGCAGGATGCCAGAGGGCAGTCAAGCTTCCCCTGCGCCACTCTCTGGCAGCGCTGCATTGCAAACACACTCTACTTACAATTCAGCCGGGGAATGCATTTTTTTTTATCCATAAAGTGTAAGCATTATCAAAAGTGACATGGAAACGTTTTAAAGATTTATGTGTCTTTTGTTGTTTTGGAAGAGCAGACACTGTCGAGATGACAGATCCGATTCAGCCGAGCCTTGTTTCAGCCACCACAACTAATCCACAGGCGTTCTCACTGGAAGCCACGCTCCAAACACAAAGAGAGAACAATTCTACATCTGCGTCTTTTTTCCTGGTCTAATTGTCTTTTTTTATTTTTATCGGCCCATGCCTTTTGTATGTATTCGAAGTAATAAGGTCCCTGAGCCAACATAGAATATAGAGGGAAGTTTCTAAAAAATATATAGAGGGAAGTTTCTAAAAAAGTTTCACTATACAGTGTCTAAACTGCATAAAATAAACCACAGCTAGCTGATCGGGGTGGAAAAAAGACCCCAGTCCAGAAAGTTCAACCTTTCTCAGATCAATTCTATAACATTAGTTGCTAGATTAATTATAATCCTCAATCACCACTAAGACATCTGTTCTCCAAGCTGAACAAGCCCAATTTTCCAAGACTCAACATTACAATTCATCTGCCATGTTCTTGGCCATGCTGCCAGCTTTCTGTAATATTTCACAACCAAGCTGATCTCTGAATGTCCTACATAGTTTTGTATAATTGGCAAAAAATGATACTTTAGTCTGTATCTCATCTGCATGGTCATTAACAAAGAGGCTGAGGAACAATGGAAGTAACACAGATCCTTGTGGTCTCCACTGCTTCCAGTACAAATCTGTGTGGTCTCCACTGCTTCCAGTACATGCCCTTGTGGTTTCCACTGCTACTGGTACAGATCCTTGTGGTCTCTACTGCTTTCAGTAAAGATCCTTGTGGTCTCCACTGTTTCCAGTACAGATCTGTGTGGTCTCCACTGTTTCCAATACAGATCCTTGTGGTCGCCACTGTTTCTGGTAAGATCCTTGTGGCCTCCACCGCTTCTAGAACAGATCTTTGTGATCTCTACTGCTTTGAGTACAGATCCTTGTGGTCTCCACTATTTCTGGTAAAATCCTTGTGGTCTCCACTGCTTCCGGTACAGATCCTTGTGGTCTCTATTGCTTCCAGTACAGATCCTTGTGGTCTCCACTGCTCCCGGAAAAGATCTTTGTGATCTCTACTTCTTCTGGTATAAATCCTTGTGGTCTCCACTGCTTCCGGGACAGATCCTTGTGGTCTCCATTGCTTCCAGTACAGATCCTTGTGGTCTCCACTGCTCCCGGAAAAGATCTTTGTGATCTCTACTTCTTCTGGTATAAATCCTTGTGGTCTCCACTGATTCCAGAAGAGATCCTTGTAATCTTTACTGCTTTGGCACAGATCCTTGTGGTCGCCACTGCTTCCAGTACAAATCTTTGTGGCCTCCACTGCTTTGAGTAAAGATCCTTGTGGTCTCCACTGCTTGCGACACTGATTCTTGTGGTCTCCACTACTTCTAGAAAAGATCCTTATGTACCCCATTGCTTCTGGTACAGATCCTTGTGGTCGCCACTGTTTCCAGTACAGATTCTTGTGGCCTTCCCTGCTTCTGGTACAGATCTTTGTGTTCTACACTGTTTTGGGTACAGATCCTTCTGGTCTCCACTGCTTTCAACACAAATCCTTTTGGTCTCCAATACTTATAGAAAAGATCCACTCTACTCTACTGCTTCAGGTACAGATCTTTGTGGTCTCCAATGTTTCTGGTAAGATCCTTGTTTTCTCCACTGCTTCTGGTACAGATCCTCGTGGTCTCCACTGCTTCTGGTACAGATCCTTGTGGTCTCCACTGATCCCATGTGAAAACTACTGTTACTAGTAGAGTCCCCTGTGATCTCCACTACTTAGTACAGATTATTGTAGTCTCCACTACTCCCAGTAAAGGTACTTGTGGACTCCACAGCCAAATTGGGTATATGACATTTACAAGAACTCCTTGCGTTCTAACAAGCTCTGTGAAGCCAATGACAAGCTCTGGTTTTCGATCCAGGCCGTTTACATTGTATGTGACAGGGCATATAACTCATCAGGGGTAGACTGCAACTACTACAGGGAAGTTAGTGACTGCACAATGATCAGCTAATAAAATAGGCAAGTGTCAAAAGCTGTGAGCTAGCGTAAAGGTGTTTTTCTTTTGCAGGCATTTATGCCATATTCAATGGATATTCCACGGGAAAAGTCCACAAGAACCAGAGAACAGAGTGTATATATGGTCACTCTCCATTATAGGAAAGGCATATACTGAAAAACAATTAAGTATTATCACTTTGATGGGACTTCATAATCTGGAATCCAACTTATCCATTTTTAAGGTTGGTGTGAGAAACGGAAGATAATTAAAAACATCCAGTCTGTGAGACTTTGACCTGAATTTAGATGAAGACATAATATGCAAAATAATCTTCTTTCTCTGATTGTATTGGAGTCTTAGGTCACCGATATGTGCTGTCAAATAGCCAGAGTCATATCTCCAAGCTTATGCCTGTCAGTATTCTAGCTAAGCATTTTAAGAAGACCAGAGGTGGTATGGAAACATTGACTTCATTGACATTGACTCAAAACTTCCACTTTAAGAACAAACCAGACTGGAGAAGACCCACATCACTGGAAAAGACTGATTATCCAAAGAGATGATGTGGAAAATGATGAGCAGTAATACCATGGAAGGAGATATTACTTTCTGGAGAAACTATATAAAATGATCATCACGGATTCACTGGCAAACAAAATATGTATAATTAGCAGTAATTAATAATAATTCAATCATTGTTATAGTAATAATTCTGATATTGTATCAGCGCCCCCCCCCCCGATATCTTTATCATATTGTTGCACAATCCACTTGGTTTTGACTCCTGACCCTGTTATGATCAATGGTTTTCAAGTATGTTCTTCTTCCTGCTTGAGTCTTCAATCTTCTCCACATCACGGTCATGAACCTTTTATGGTAGTCTCCATTCATTATATTATTACATACTGTGGTGCCATCTACTTGGTTTTCACCTGACTCTCATATGACCATTGTTTCTCCAGAATGTTCTCCTCCATCCTTGAGTTTTCAGTCTTCAGATGCCATGGTCATGAACTCTCTATGGCGGTCTCCAAGGAATGTTCTTAGAAATAAGATTTTCACACTTGACTCTCATATGATAATTGTTCCTCCAGAATGTTCTAATTCCTCCTTCAGTCTTCAATCTTCTCCATGTCATGGTCATGAACCTTCTATGGTGGTCTCCATCCATCATGTTATTACATGTTATTCTATCATCCATTTGGTTTTCATGCTCCCATATGACCATTGTTTCTCAAGAATGTTCTCCTTCCTCCTTGAGTTTTCAGTCTTCTCTGTAATGTGGTCATGAACTCTCCATTTATTATGTTACTACTTGTCCTTTTCTCTTTTGCATTTGACTCTTCCAAGAAGAATACTTTTCCAGCACAATGGGAATTATCAACAGACAGAATGAGAAGAGGTGAAGTATAGAATAAATGCACTGAACGTAAACATTCAGAAATATATAACAATAACCCAAGGAAGAGATGGTGTCCATTATTAAATGGAATTACGAGTAGCTGGGGGATCTCAGTGATATCTTTTGTACTGAAGATTCATTTTCCACTGCTAGAATAATAAATGTTCTCAGAAATAAGAGAACAGCAAAGAAACAGTCATTCCTATCATGACACACAAGCATCACGACAACAGAAACAGAATAAGAAAGAGCATCACAGAAATCTCTCCTGTGTAATTAGAAATGGAGGTCATCAAGTAAAACTCCCACACAATAACTATACACACCAGGAGAGATTCTCACCACTTGTCTTAGCCACATGATATTGATTTCTGTGGAGACAACTATTTATAAAAAGTCAGTCATTCAGAAGTCAATGTACAAATTATTCCACCTATGAGCTGTCGATGGTGCAGCCTATCCAGCAACATAGATCAATAATTGAAGCCGATATAGTAGAATTATCTACAATCCTTCAAATGCCATGAACGCTGCTTCTAGATATGTCCAAGACATGAAAAATAGCAACGCACTGCCTTGACAAACCTCAAATAAACTCCAAACAACATGGAGATACTGTGAATTGCGTAGTGTAAGCTTTGCGGGGGTGGAGCTTGAAAAATTTTAAATGTAACAAAGAGAGAGAATCATGCTCCGCCCCTGCGGTCCTGCATCAAGCATTGCACAATGGGAGTTTCTTCAACTCTCATCCCTCTCTGCAGATTAGAAAAACAGAAGCAAGACTCTCAGACCAGGGCTCCTGTGGGTTAATTTGCATACAGAATGGAAGAATATTTAAGAAACCATTTACCCATCAGCACATCAATATTTTAATCTACAGGGAGGGCCATTTCTATGGATACACCTAAATAAAATGGGAATGGTTGATGGGATATTAACTTCTTGTTTGTGGCACATTAGTATATGGGAGGGGGAAAACTTTTAAAGATGGGTGGTGACCATGGCGGCCATTTTGAATTCGGCCATTTTGGATCCAACTTTAGCTTTTTCCAATGGGAAGAGGGTAATGTGACGCATCAAACTTATTGAGAATTTGCGTTTGTGTGCTTGGTTTTTAACGTAACTTTATTCTTTCATGAGTTATTTACAAGTTTTGAACCACTTATAAAATGTGTTCAAAGTGCTGCTCATTGTGTTGGATTGTCAATGCAACCCTCTTCTCCCACTCTTCACACACTGATAGCAACACCACAGAAGAAATGCTAGCACAGGCTTCCAGTATCCTTAGTTTCAGGTGCTACACATCTCATATCTTCACAGCATAGACATTGTTTTTTTTTGTGAAATTCTCAATAAGTTTGATGTGTCACATGACCCTCTTCCCATTGAAAAACTAAAGTTGAATCCAAAATGGCCGACTTCAAAATGGCCGCCATGGTCACCACCCATCGTGAAAATTTTCCCCCCTCCCATATACTAATGTGCCACAAACAGGAAGTTAATATCACCAACTATTCCCATTTTACTTAGGTGTATCCATAGAAATAGCCCACCCTGTAGATTAAAATAGGCAAGAATACAGATTGACCATAAAGTCACAGTAGGAAACTTTTTTTTTTAAATGTAGTGTCCTTTTAAGGCAGGGGTGGCCTTTGAAGTTCCTGGACCCTAAAGAAAAAGCCATAGTGGAATCCTGTTTCATCATATGAGGGCCACTATGGCCATGTAATAATTGCTGTAAAATTAGTGAATATATACCTGGACTAATCCCCCCCCCCTTCCTTCGGTGCGACATTTGTGTCCAATTACAACCATTTCCCATCCAATAAAATATTCAGTGCCAAGTTTTTTCTCACACGGCAAGTAATTAACACTCAATGTCACCATTTCATTTCCACTTTACAGAGGCAAAGGGGACGGACTCTTTCATCTCTGCTCTTTGAAGACGCCTTCAGCGCTGCCTCGAAAAATTTTTTGGTTAAAAACAACTTGAACCATTCAGCGACTGGATGATAAAATGCACCAAACATGAAGTGCAGGAAATAGATAGCTGTGCTGTGAAGATGAAAGCAATCATTCATCCGAGGCGGCCGCTGAGCTTGAACCAAGCGGCAATTAACAGCAAGAAGGAGTTTAGTCTGTTTTCTGGTATTACATGCGTGTGATGTATGTAGCAGAACTGGCAGCTGCACAGTACAGTGAGATTTTTATTGGTTTTGACATATGATTACAATTAACCTATTCTGTTACCTATGTAGGTTCAATGACAAATTCAGCTCTACTGCATTTCTGTTTCTGAGTTATAGGTTTTCTAGGACATTGATATTGATGGCCTATCCTAGATGAGTGGGGTCTGACCTTACTCAAACCCACCAACCACTTGGCTCTGAAAATTCCACATCCTCTTAACTATCAGACACAGCGTCATACATTTGGTATTCCTGTAGGGCTCCATTCAAAAGGGACTGAGCTGCAGAGAACCGCACTACCAGGCCTGGCCACTAGGACATGTATGGCGCTGTGCCTTGTAAATAATGAAGAGGCCAAGATCATTGATCAGTACAGGTGCAGAGGGTGCTGTGATTTTGGTATCATTTTAAAGCTTGGAATGTCAGCTTTCAAAGGAGGTCAGAACCATTGTTCTATCTGCTACTAATCCCAAGATATGAGCAGCTAAAGCTGCCCTCCCCCCTCCAGTCTGGTTTGCAGCAGCAGCAGAGCCGGGCACTTGGGAGCTTTTTTCCTGCAGAATAAAAGTGTTTTTTCTGAACGAGGAATACAGACACACAGTGCACACAGGTATGCCTGAGATGTGTATGCAATCGTCTGTGGGGCACTGCTGTTAGTTATATAGGTGAAAATGAGGTGACAGACTCCCTTTAAGTATTTAGTAAATGTGATACATGTTTACATTAAGTATCTAGTAAATGAGATACATGTTTACATTAAGTATCTAGTAAATGAGATACATGTTTACATTAAGTATCTAGTAAATGAGATACATGTTTACATTAAGTATCTCGTAAATGAGATACATGTTTACATTAAGTTTCTAGTAAATTAGATACATGTTTACACTAAGTATCTAGTAAATGTGATACATGTTTACATTAAGTATCTAGTAAATGTGATACATGTTTACATTAAGTATCTAGTAAATGAGATACATGTTTACATTAAGTATCTAGTAAATGAGATACATGTTTACTCTAAGTCTCTAGTAAGTTTCTAGTAAATGTGATACATGTTTACATTAAGTCTCTAGTAAGTTTATATTAAATGAGATACATGTTTACACTAAGTATCTAGTAAATGTGATACATGTTTACATTGAGTATATAGTAAATGTGATACATGTTTACATTGAGTATATAGTAAATGTGATACATGTTTACATTAAGTATCTAGTAAGTTTCTAGTAAATGTGATACATGTTTACTCTAAATATCTAGTAAATGTGATACATGTTTACATTAAGTTTCTAGTAAATTAGATACATGTTTACACTAAGTATCTAGTAAATGTGATACATGTTTACATTAAGTATCTAGTAAATGTGATACATGTTTACATTAAGTATCTAGTAAATGAGATACATGTTTACATTAAGTATCTAGTAAATGAGATACATGTTTACTCTAAGTCTCTAGTAAGTTTCTAGTAAATGTGATACATGTTTACATTAAGTCTCTAGTAAGTTTATATTAAATGAGATACATGTTTACACTAAGTATCTAGTAAATGTGATACATGTTTACATTGAGTATATAGTAAATGTGATACATGTTTACATTAAGTATCTAGTAAGTTTCTAGTAAATGTGATACATGTTTACTCTAAATATCTAGTAAATGTGATACATGTTTACATTAAGTTTCTAGTAAATTAGATACATGTTTACACTAAGTATCTAGTAAATGTGATACATGTGTATATTAAAAGGATTTTCTGGAATTTTCTGATGACCTATCCTCTACAGTAATTCTGTGGCATTCTGCAGCTTTCCCTAGGCCAGTGATGTCATGCTAATCGGTCACGTGGCTTAGGTGCAGTTCAGCCCCATTCAAGTGAATGTGGCTGAGCTGCAATACCAAGCACGGCCACTGTACAATGTACGGCGCTGTGCTTGGTGAGCAGAGAAGGCCGCGGCACTACTGTGAGCATAAGTGCCTTCTCAAACAGTCGACTGGTGGGGGCCCACCCTGGACCCCCACTGATCAGATACTGATGACCTATCCTTAAAGGGGTTGTCCGGGTTCAGAGAAGAACCCGGACATACCTGCAATTTCACCCAGGCAGCCCGCCTGAAGAGGACATCGGAGCATCTCATGCTCCGATGCCCCCCCCTTGCCCTGCGCTAGATCGCGCAGGGCAAGGTCTCTTTTGTTTATAAATACTCGCTGCCGGGCGGGTACTTCCTCCCGGCAGTGAGTTCGGTGACGTCACCGGCCTTAATGGGCCGGCTTTAGCGCTGCCCTAGCCGTTTTACTCGCTAGGGCAGCGCTAAAGCCCGTCCATCAGCGCCGATGACGTCACCGGCTCACTGCCGGGCGGAAGCCTCTGCCCGGCAGGGACCGGTACGTCACCGGAACCTGGCTAAATTCCTTTGCCCTGCGCTAATTAGCGCAGGGCAAAGGAGGGCATCAGAGTATAGGTTGCTCCGATGCCCTCTTCAGGCGGGCTGCCTGGGTGAAATTGCAGGTATGTCCGGGTTCTTCTCTGAACCCGGACAACCCCTTTAAGGTTAAACAAAAACATTTACAGTGAGTATCTAATAAATGTGATACATATTTATAATAAGTATCTAATAAATGTGATGCATGTTTACAGTAAGTATCTAGTAAACATGATACATATTTATAAGCATCTAGTACATGTGCTGCACGGCCACATTAAATATGTCAGGAAATCTTTTTAGTTTATTTTCTTTCAGATTTACGATACTTTTTGTCCTTTTCACATTCAGAGATGACAAATGATTGTAAATTCTGGATGTAATAAGACGGTGCCCGGCATCTATTGATGTGTGCGACTCTAGCCAAGGATTGTAGAAAGCAGGAATTGGATGTAGAGACAGAATCACTTGCTCGCTGGAGACTGCAGTGTTTTCATGTGTTCTCACCCCTGGAGGATGCAGCTTAACTTGCGCTGTCAAAAACGTCTCCTCCAAGACTGCCGCTCTGCGCCCTAATTCCCAGCTCACACCATGCAAACAACATCAGGGTGCAGAGCGAGAGAGGAAAACAATAGCTTGTAATCAAAGACATATGGCCGACTTAATCTGCCTGACAGTCACTCAAAAACCTCAAAGCGTGTTCAGAGCAATGTGAAAAAAAAAGTCACACCAGCTAAAAAAAAATAGTAATAGCAAATATTTAAATATGTAATTATAAAATAATAATAATAATAATAATAATAATAATAATAATAATAATAATAATAATAAAAATTATTTCTCCCCTCCCAAGCAACATGTCTGGTCAGTTCCAGTCAGTTTGGGTAATTTTGAGGTACAGATGTGTCCTTCCTTATCTTTCCTCCTGGCTGGAAATGTCCTACAAAAAGTGGTGAGAGATAAAAAGCTTTGAAAAATCATGATTTTGTGATGCTCTGTCGGGAGCTGTTTATGGTGTATGTGTCTGTCTATTTGTGGCCACCCAGTGGTGGTGATGTGAATTGCAGCCCCTACCTCCTATTTGTAAAGTATTTTCACATACTGCCACACAACTACCCATAGACATAAAGGACCTAATAGCACAGCTCAAAGTGAGCCCCATGTTCATTTTCCCTTCCAAGCCAATTTCATGACCCTTGGGCAAATTTCCAGAGTTCTTGACACCCAATAGTAAAGAGGATGAGACCAATCTTTACTGGACACCCCTCTTCAAGAGACCTATAGCAGCTGCATGACCTGTCTCTATGGTATGTCTATGTCCTTGCATCTATAGAGAACTTTCTTCTTCAGTAAATTCTGCCCCCTGTGAGGATCTGCCATAGTTGAAAGGAGACTGTTTGATTTATAAATAATGTTATAAATGTAAATACAATAACTATAGTGATGGCATAATACATGTTGCTAATTTTGTCATTTGTTATTTTCCTCTCTTGAAGAGCTGAAGACCACTATGGGACCCATACACCCATGGTAATTTCCAGCAGCCACCTCTAGGGGGAGTTCAGGGCAAAAACAACTTTTACAGCCTCTATTATCTTCAATGGTAACTGTCAAAAACTCTTTGCACTGAGCTCCCCCTGGTGGTGACTCAGGGTGGGCAGTTTTATCATATACTATATGAAGGGAAACAGCAGGCATAGAAGTAATTAACATGGTAGAGATCAAATAAAAGAAATAATTAATAATAAATTAATTAGAAACATCACATTAAGGAAGTGGGGCAGCCATATACTAAGTTTTGTCCGTAGAGATCTATATATACCTCTAACCCGCAATGCCTCCAGCCTCTCCCCCCGAGATTACAGCTCCCCCAGAAAAGAATGTCATTAGTAGGGGGTTGTCTTGGTTACAGTATTGATGATTGATTACAATGCATAGATCATCAATATCAGATTGTGGGGGTCCGACACCGGGCACGACCAATCAGCCATTGTGCTATACAGTGTTTGGAGGGGAAGCCGGTAGTTTTTGGCACTGGTGTACTTGGATGGGAGTCAATCTGTGGTACCCTGGCACAGTGACTACCCAGTATACAGAGCTTTCTGCTTCCAGCTCCATACACTGTATAGTGGGGGATACCGGATGTCGGACCCCTACTGATCTGATATTGATGACTTATCTGGAGGGTAAGTCAGCAATATCTGTAGCTCAGACAACCCCTGTCATGACTGTTAGCAGAGGCCTCAGTGATAATTGCTCGCTCCCTACAACCTTTGCCCCTTGATTTTATTTCGCAGTGAGAATACATGGCCGTCACATGACCTGACGTCCTGTTTATTTTGCCATTGTGATAATTACATTGTAACATATTATATCATTATGTTACAACTTATTTTAGATTTCTGTCCCTGAAAGAGATTTGGCTCCAGTCACATTAACTCTTAAATGTTACCTAAAATTCAGACATTAAAGGGTTGCGTGAAGTTTGAAACTTAATTATGGCAAAAGGCATAAGTGTCTGATCAGTGGGGGTCTGATCTTAGAGTCCTACCTGTGTCCCCCCATATGAATGGAGCTGCGGTTGATCATTGCAGCTGCCTTTGTACATTGCTACAGTATCTCCGCCAGTCCCATAGAGATTAATGGAGGGACGGTGTTCATGGTCATCCACCATTCCATTCATACCGGGAGACCACTGTTCTAATGATCAGGGCCCCAGGGCTCAGACCCCCAACACCACACGCACCTTTAGTAGATGCACTGGTGGTGGGAATCGTGGAATAGGCTTTAAAGCATGGCGTATCCCAATGTAGGACTCTCATTGATCACAAAATAGAAGGAGCAAGGGTTTCACCAGTTTTAGGAGGAGTCTGATGGATGCACTTTTGCAGAACCACATACACATTCAGCTATTGCATTTCTCACCTTACAAAGCAAGTGATTGAATAATGAAGTTTTTGGGTCTGTGATACCTGATAGTAACTGTTCCTTCCTGCAGGAAGTCTCATGTCTAACAAGTCACGGTGTCATCTATTTGTAAAAATCACCTTTAAAGCTTGAGGCCACATTATTTATATATATGTTAACCTTCTTACTTCTCTCTCCTTGCCTTATCAGCAGCTTCTCTGCAACCTCCGATACCAGAACACCAGATCTCTTACCCCAAAATAATCATTTATGTGTGAACTGTTCAATGAGAAGGACATAGAAGTCTATGGGCTGGATCTCAGTACCCGGCTCACACCATGCAGAGGCCTGTGGACTATACACAGGTTTGCTTCTTTGCTTCTATTCGCCTCAGTGACTGTGTAAGTATTAAACTTCCACGTAATTAGCCGAGCACTACAAGCCTACGCCACTGGTCCTATCAGCGGGCACAGGCGCCAGGCTCCTTCATGCAGGCATCTTAACTGTTGTATCTGTGCTCCAGGCCAGAGCTTACTTCCTGCTTGAGCCCTGTACTGTTTTTAGGGCGTGCACGGGCGTGTCTCTCCTCCCTTGTGAGGCGGCACGTACACGCCCTCTGTCTCCCCAGCCTATGGCTGAGTTGCAGAAAGTATTTAAGGGTGCTTCTTGCCCCAGGAAGGCGCCTGAGCTATCTTGGTCACTAGCTTGTCTCATTCCTTGTTTGAAGGTGTTTTGTAGTTCTGCTTTTCTGTGTACCGGAACCTGCTTGATTCAATAGACTTTGTTTGATTGCCGCCTGTCTCTAACTTCGGACTCTCTAACCACGTCCTTCCCCTCGGTGCTTGCACTGGTATCTCTGACCCCCTGGTCAGCTGCCACTGACTCAGGACTGCTCTGGAGTGGCACTTGGCAACTACCCTAATGGCCCAAGCCTATCCTCACCATCAGAGGCTCTAGTGAAGACCAGGGAGTTACTTAGTCACGCCCCTCTAGTGTACAGCCAGTCAGTGGGGCATTGGGACCACACCCACTGGCATAACACAATTCTATGAAGCAGGAAGATCAGGATGATCTGCACTAATGGCTAAATCACCTTCCAAACTGTAATGGTGCTGCGTGCATAAAAGGGGTAGAATCTGCTAATATTGGTTCATTCAGGAATTGTCAGAAATGCAATTCCCCAATATAAAGCCAGAAGCTGAAAAGTCTTGGAAGTGGTTACTGTGCTGGAAATGTCTACACAATTTTCTGAAGAGGCGAAGTTTATTCACAGGCAGAGAGTTCTGGACCAATAAATAATCCCACAAGACAAGAGAATCACATTTTTGAGTGAGAGACAAGAAAATGGATTCCATCAATCATGAGTGATGCTCTGCAGTTGCTATGAATAGAAGGTGCAGATCGCGCCCTTCGTGGGGTCGACTGCACCAAATCCTAAAACATAAAGTGAAACAAAATGCAACAAGTTGGCTTTGCTTTCCCTCTATGTATAATATGTGAAGAGCTGCAGACTCTGCGGACCCTGAGGAGCCCCCACTCCGCTGCCATTTCTCCGCAAGCTCCACGGACAGAGCCGGCTGTTGGCTCCATATGCTTATTGCACCGCTCCTGTCCCACAGGTTGCATCAGACAATCATTTCTGTGCAATCGCCGCCACTGCCCTGCCCTGTTACATATGGATGAAGACAATATGAATTGCAAAGCAGAAGATTCAGAGACTCTCCGAGCAACAGGGTGCCGAAGAATATTCATGTGTCAAAAAGTTCAAGTGATTTCAGGCAGGTGTCTGTCAAGAGCCAAAGATGCAGAAGATCTTCGTGAAAGGCTCAGACATCAATTCCACACAGTTATTGGGAGATCTCAGAGGAAGGGCAGCCATTTCTGGCCTTATAGAATTAACCTGTCCAGGGTGTGAAGGAAATCTATATGTTCAAGCCAATGGTGCAAACATTTTTTTATTACTTTGGTGATTTTGGAACATTGCAAAGTATCAATGACCAGGACGTTCCAGATGGAACAGTTATGACTTGGGGGCATGTCCATTGGAAAGCATTGACTACAACCTAAAGGAATTGCTTTCTTCCAAAATCAATGCCATGCCCGTCCACAGGTCGTGGGTGATATGGAAGCTCAGCCCTATTCACGTTAATGGAGATAAGCAGCAATTCTGAGATAACTCATAGACAGATAGGGTGCTGTTTTTTGGAGAAAGCGTGCTCTTTTACAGTTTCTTTGAACCAAGAAACAAAGGATTGCAGATTCAGAAACCGGACACTCTTCTAGACCTAGAATGTCCCTAAGATTGAGCAACTAATGATGTAGCCCCTCCGTCACCGTAAAGTGAATGTCCACTATTTTTTATCCTATTCTGTTGATGTATTTCTTGCAATAAAACTTTATCTTCTATGCAAATACAGTGGCAAATATTAAAACTGTTGCCAAAATCCACCACTAGATGGAGCTTCACAGTAAGCTCCGGAGCTTCACCTTGTGGCTGCTGCCTGCATATAGAATATTACAAATGTAGCAAATGCTTCCACGTTTTCCAAAAAAAGTGGCTTAAAGTGGATATATTAGATTCCTTTTGTCTCATGTTCATTTAACTCAAGGACTTCAGTGCTAGGAACAGGTTTGAATATTACTCCTAATTGCAAATCATTAGGATCTAAATTTTAACTTTAATTTTTGTAAGTGCCCCAGTATGTAGAAGGCAACACAATAGAAACCTGGCAAAGAGCCTTGCGGATAACAAGTCAGCATCTAATTCTTACCCTCAATGATTTGCACTAATTTAATGCCCTATTGAGATTGTGACACGGCGAGTGGTTAACTGCTCAGTCTATGACTGCTCCAGCATCATTTTCAACAATCCTATCAAAGGCATTTTACAAATTACAGGGATAACCTAAAGGAATTGCAGGTTTTACAGGTGCCCATGCAGTAGGAGCAGTATTATAGTAGTTATATTCTTGTACATAGGAGCAGTATTATAGTAGTTATATTCTTGTACATAGGAGCAGTATTATAGTAGTTATATTCTTGTACATAGGAGCAGTATTATAGTAGTTATATTCTTGTACATAGGAGCAGTATTATAGTAGTTATATTCTTGTACATAGGAGCAGTATTTATAGTAGTTATATTCTTGTACATAGGAAGCAGTATTATAGTAGTTATATTCTTGTACATAGGAGCAGTATTATAGTAGTTATATTCTTGTACATAGGAGCAGTATTATAGTAGTTATATTCTTGTACATAGGAGCAGTATTATAGTAGTTATATTCTTGTACATAGGAGCAGTATTATAGTAGTTATATTCTTGTACATAGGAGCAGTATTATAGTAGTTATATTCTTGTACATAGGAGCAGTATTATAGTAGTTATATTTCTTGTACATAGGAGCAGTATTATAGTAGTTATATTCTTGTACATAGGAGCAGTATTATAGTAGTTATATTCTTGTACATAGGAGCAGTATTATAGTAGTTATATTCTTGTACATAGGAGCAGTATTATAGTAGTTATATTCTTGTAACATGGAGCGCAGTATTATTAGTAGTTATATCTTGGACATAGGAAGCAGTTATTATAACAGTTATATTCTTGTACATAGGAGGCAGTATTTATGTAGTTTATTCTCGAACATAGGGAGCAGTATTATAGTAGTTATATTCTTATTACCATTATGGAGTAGTATTTATAGTAGTTATATTCTTGTACATAGGAGCAAGTATATATAGTAGTCTATATTTTTGTATATAGAAAGCAGTATTATAGTAGTTATATTTTGTACATAGGGGGCAGTATTATAGTAGTTATATTGCTTGTACAATAGGAGGCAGTATTTATAGTATTTATATTTCTTGTACATAGGATGGTAGTATTATAGTAGTTTATTCTTGTTACATAGGAGCAGTATTATAGTAGTTATATTTTGTATATAGAAGCAGTATTATAGTAGTTATAATTCTTGTACATAGGAGGCAGTATTATAGTAAGTTATATTCTTGTACATAGGAGCAGTATTATAGTAGTTATATTCTTGTACATAGGAGCAGTATTATAGTAGTTATATTCTTGTACATAGGAGCAGTATTATAGTAGTTATATTCTTGTACATAGGAGCAGTATTATAGTAGTTATATTCTTGTACATAGGAGCAGTATTATAGTAGTTATATTCTTGTACATAGGAGCAGTATTATAGTAGTTATATTCTTGTACATAGGAGCAGTATTATAGTAGTTATATTCTTGTACATAGGAGCAGTATTATAGTAGTTATATTCTTGTACATAGGAGCAGTATTATAGTAGTTATATTCTTGTACATAGGAGGCAGTATTATAGTAGTTATATTCTTGTACATAGGAGCAGTATTATAGTAGTTATATTCTTGTACATAGGAGCAGTATTATAGTAGTTATATTCTTGTACATAGGAGCAGTATTATAGTAGTTATATTCTTGTACATAGGAGCAGTATTATAGTAGTTATATTCTTGTACATAGGAGCAGTATTATAGTAGTTATATTCTTGTACATAGGAGCAGTATTATAGTAGTTATATTCTTGTACATAGGAGCAGTATTATAGTAGTTATATTCTTGTACATAGGAGCAGTATTATAGTAGTTATATTCTTGTACATAGGAGCAGTATTATAGTAGTTATATTCTTGTACATAGGAGCAGTATTATATAGTAGTTATATTCTTGTACATAGGAGCAGTATTATAGTAGTTATATTCTTGTACATAGGAGGCAGTATTATAGTAGTTATATTCTTGTACATAGGAGCAGTATTATAGTAGTTATATTCTTGTACATAGGAGCAGTATTATAGTAGTTATATTCTTGTACATAGGAGGCAGTATTATAGTAGTTATATTCTTGTACATAGGAGCAGTATTATAGTAGTTATATTCTTGTACATAGGAGGCAGTATTATAGTAGTTATATTCTTGTACATAGGAGCAGTATTATAGTAGTTATATTCTTGTACATAGGAGCAGTATTATAGTAGTTATATTCTTGTACATAGGAGCAGTATTATAGTAGTTATATTCTTGTACATAGGAGCAGTATTATAGTAGTTATATTCTTGTACATAGGAGCAGTATTATAGTAGTTATATTCTTGTACATAGGAGCAGTATTATAGTAGTTATATTCTTGTACATAGGAGCAGTATTATAGTAGTTATATTCTTGTACATAGGAGCAGTATTATAGTAGTTATATTCTTGTACATAGGAGCAGTATTATAGTAGTTATATTCTTGTACATAGGAGCAGTATTATAGTAGTTATATTCTTGTACATAGGAGCAGTATTATATAGTAGTTATATATTCTTGTACATAGGAGGCAGTATTATAGTAGTTATATTCTTGTACATAGGAGCAGTATTATAGTAGTTATATTTTGTACATAGGAGGTAGTATTATAGTAGTTATATTCTTGTACATAGGAGCAGTATTATAGTAGTTATATTTCTTGTACATAGGAGCAGTATTATAGTAGTTATATTCTTGTACATAGGAGCAGTATTATAGTAGTTATATATTCTTGTACATAGGAGCAGTATTATAGTAGTTATATTCTTGTACATAGGAGCAGTATTATAGTAGTTATATTCTTGTACATAGGAGCAGTATTATAGTAGTTATATTCTTGTACATAGGAGCAGTATTATAGTAGTTATATATTCTTGTACATAGGAAGCAGTATTATAGTAGTTATATTCTTGTACATAGGAGCAGTATTATAGTAGTTATATTCTTGTACATAGGAGCAGTATTATAGTAGTTATATTTCTTGTACATAGGAGCATAGTATTATAGTAGTTATATTCTTGTACATAGGAGCAGTATTATAGTAGTTATATTCTTGTACATAGGAGCAGTATTATAGTAGTTATATTCTTGTACATAGGAGGCAGTATTATAGTAGTTATATTCTTGTACATAGGAGCAGTATTATAGTAGTTATATTCTTGTACATAGGAGCAGTATTATAGTAGTTATATTCTTGTACATAGGAGCAGTATTATAGTAGTTATATTCTTGTACATAGGAGCAGTATTATAGTAGTTATATTCTTGTACATAGGAGGCAGTATTATAGTAGTTATATTCTTGTACATATAGGAGCAGTATTATAGTAGTTATATTCTTGTACATAGGAGCAGTATTATAAGTAGTTATATTCTTGTACATAGGAGCAGTATTATAGTAGTTATATTCTTGTACATAGGAGCAGTATTATAGTAGTTATATTCTTTGTACATAGGAGGCAGTATTATAGTAGTTATATTCTTGTACATAGGAGCAGTATTATAGTAGTTATATTCTTGTACATAGGAGCAGTATTATAGTAGTTATATTCTTGTACATAGGAGGCAGTATTATAGTAGTTATATTCTTGTACATAGGAGGCAGTATTATAGTAGTTATATTTCTTGTACATAGGAGCAGTATTATAGTAGTTATATTCTTGTACATAGGAGCAGTATTATAGTAGTTATATTCTTGTACATAGGAAGCAGTATTATAGTAGTTATATTCTTGTACATAGGAGCAGTATTATAGTAGTTATATTCTTGTACATAGGAGCAGTATTATAGTAGTTTATATTCTTGTACATAGGAGCAGTATTATAGTAGTTATATTCTTGTACATAGGAGGCAGTATTATAGTAGTTATATTCTTGTACATAGGAGCAGTATTATAGTAGTTATATTCTTGTACATAGGAGCAGTATTATAGTAGTTATATTCTTGTACATAGGAGGCAGTATTATAGTAGTTATATTCTTGTACATAGGAGCAGTATTATAGTAGTTATATTCTTGTACATAGGAGCAGTATTATAGTAGTTATATTCTTGTACATAGGAGCAGTATTATAGTAGTTATATTCTTGTACATAGGAGGCAGTATTATAGTAGTTATATTCTTGTACATAGGAGCAGTATTAATAGTAGTTATATTCTTGTACATAGGAGCAGTATTATAGTAGTTATATTCTTGTACATAGGAGCAGTATTATAGTAGTTATATTCTTGTACATAGGAAGCAGTATTATAGTAGTTATATTCTTGTACATAGGAGCAGTATTATAGTAGTTATATTCTTGTACATAGGAGCAGTATTATAGTAGTTATATTCTTGTACATAGGAGGCAGTATTATAGTAGTTATATTTCTTGTACATAGGAGCAGTATTATAGTAGTTATATTCTTGTACATAGGAGGCAGTATTATAGTAGTTATATTCTTGTACATAGGAGCAGTATTATAGTAGTTATATTCTTGTACATAGGAGGCAGTATTTATAGTAGTTATATTCTTGTACATAGGAAGCAGTATTATAGTAGTTATATTCTTGTACATAGGAGCAGTATTATAGTAGTTATATTCTTGTACATAGGAGCAGTATTATAGTAGTTATATTCTTGTACATAGGAGCAGTATTATAGTAGTTATATTCTTGTACATAGGAGGCAGTATTATAGTAGTTATATTCTTGTACATAGGAGCAGTATTATAGTAGTTATATTCTTGTACATAGGAGCAGTATTATAGTAGTTTATATTCTTGTACATAGGAGGCAGTATTATAGTAGTTATATTCTTGTACATAGGAGGCAGTATTATAGTAGTTATATTCTTGTACATAGGAGCAGTATTATAGTAGTTATATTCTTGTACATAGGAGCAGTATTATAGTAGTTATATTCTTGTACATAGGAGCAGTATTATAGTAGTTATATTCTTGTACATAGGAGGCAGTATTATAGTAGTTATATTCTTGTACATAGGAGCAATATTATAGTAGTTATATTCTTTGTACATAGGAGCAGTATTATAGTAGTTATATTCTTTACATAGGAGGCAGTATTATAGTAGTAATATTCTCTGTACATAGGAGCAAGTATTATAGTAGTTATATTCTTGTACATAGGAGCAGTATTATAGTAGTTATATTCTTGTACATAGGAGGCAGTATTATAGTAGTTATATTCTTGTACATAGGAGCAGTATTATAGTAGTTATATTCTTGTACATAGGAGCAGTATTATAGTAGTTATATTCTTGTACATAGGAGGCAGTATTATAGTAGTTATATTCTTGTACATAGGAGCAGTATTATAGTAGTTATATTCTTGTACATAGGAGCAGTATTATAGTAGTTATATTCTTGTACATAGGAGCAGTATTATAGTAGTTATATTCTTGTACATAGGAGCAGTATTATAGTAGTTATATTCTTGTACATAGGAGCAGTATTATAGTAGTTATATTCTTTACATAGGAGCAGTATTATAGTAGTTATATTCTTCGTACATAGGAGCAGTATTATAGTAGTTATATTTCTTGTACATAGGAGCAGTATTATAGTAGTTATATTCTTGTACATATGAGCAGTATTATAGTAGTTATATTCTTGTACATAGGAGCAGTATTATAGTAGTTATATTCTTGTACATAGGAGCAGTATTATACTAGTTATATTCTTGTACATAGGAGGCAGTATTATACTAGTTATATCTTGTACATAAGGAGCAGTATTATAGTAGTTATATTCTTGTACATAGGAGCAGTATTATAGTAGTTATATTCTTGTACATAGGAGCAGTATTATAGTAGTTATATTCTTGTAACATAGGAGGCAGTATTATAGTAGTTATATTCTTGTACATAGGAGCAGTATTATAGTAGTTATATTCTTGTACATAGGAGCAGTATTATAGTAGTTATATTCTTGTTACATAGGAGCAGTATTATAGTAGTTATATTCTTGTACATAGGAGCAGTATTATAGTAGTTATATTCTTGTACATAGGAGCAGTATATAGTAGTTATATTCTTGTACATAGGAGGCAGTATTATAGTAGTTATATTCTTGTACATAGGAGCAGTATTATAGTAGTTTATATTCTTGTACATAGGAGCAGTATTATAGTAGTTATATTCTTGTACATAGGAGCAGTATTATAGTAGTTATATTCTTGTACATTAGGAGCAGTATTATAGTAGTTATATCTTTAAGGAATTAGTAGTATATTCTTGTACATAGGAGCAGTATTATAGTAGTTATATTCTTGTACATAGGAGCAGTATTATAGTAGTTATATTCTTGTACATAGGAGCAGTATTATAGTAGTTATATTCTTGTACATAGGAGCAGTATTATAGTAGTTATTTCTTGTACATAGGAGGCAGTATTATAGTAGTATATTCTTGTACATAGGAGCAGTATTATAGTAGTTATATTCTTGTACATAGGAGCAGATATATAGTTTATTCTTGTACATAGGAGCAGTATTATAGTGTTATATTCTTGTACATAGGAGGCAGTATATAGAGTTATATTCTTGTACATAGGAGCAGTATTATAGTAGTTATATTCTTGTACATAGGAGCAGTATTATAGTAGTTATATTCTTGTACATAGGAGCAGTATTATAGTAGTTATATTCTTGTACATAGGAGCAGTATTATAGTAGTTATATTCTTGTACATAGGAGGCAGTTTATAGTAGTTATAATTCTTGTACATAGGAGGCAGTATTATAGTAGTTATATTCTTGTACATAGGAGCAGTATTATAGTAGTTATATTCTTGTACATAGGAGCAGTATTATAGTAGTTATATTCTTGTACATAGGAGCAGTATTATAGTAGTTATATTCTTGTACATAGGAGACAGTATTATAGTAGTTATATTCTTGTACATAGGAGCAGTATTATAGTAGTTATATTCTTGTACATAGGAGCAGTATTATAGTAGTTATATTCTTGTACATAGGAGCAGTATTATAGTAGTTATATTCTTGTACTTGTACATAGGAGGCAGTATTATAGTAGTTATATTCTTGTACATAGGAGCAGTATTATAGTAGTTATATTCTTGTACATAGGAGCAGTATTATAGTAGTTATATTCTTGTACATAGGAGCAGTATTATAGTAGTTATATTCTTGTACATAGGAGCAGTATTATAGTAGTTATATTCTTGTACATAGGAGCAGTATTATAGTAGTTGTATTCTTTTACATGGGAGGCAGTATTATAGTAGTAATGCTTTTATACACAGATCATGTAGTATTATAGCAAAATTTCCATTAGTTGTGATTGTAGAACAGTTGGTTAATCGTCGGCTTGTTCAAAATTCCTTTGGTTTCAGCAAATTCTTTTATTCTTTTATTTATAAAGCATTTCAGAATTGCGCATCTTTTTCACAGGATGTTCTCAGATTAATTCTTTTTCATGGAACGTCTCTTTTGTAGCGATTGAAGTGTAATTTTTATGAATATCTGTAAACCCCATTTAAAATGTGTCTATTAAAAAAAAAACTAAAGCTTGACCTTTATGATGTTTTAACAAAATAATGTGCCAATAACCTCCACCATTAGATGTTTATGTGTCTGTTCTCTGTCTCCTTCCCTTGTTTTGGTGATTGTGAAAAATTCAATTTTACCTTCAGAATTAATTAGCAAATTTTGTGTTAACTTGTGTTCACTCATTATAGTCTCATCAAGAGTCCATTAACATAATGATAAAAAAGAGTATTTGTATTCCCATAACCAATTTGCACTTAGTGAACTGCTCATTTCGAGACCAGGAGAGGTTTACAAAATAGACTTGGCACTTGTGTGACACTTTCTGTTCAATTATACAGCAGACGAAGTGAGCCACGAGGAGACTGATCAGAACTGACATCCAAGAGGGAATTGGCCGCCCCACCTGATAATATCACAGAGAATGGCACAAGCGAGTCACCGATTCATTCATTACAAGAGAATCCCAAAAAGGAAAAGCAATTCCAAGGTAAAGAAAACAATTGGTGATGAGCGTGTATAATGTCCCCCCTGTGACGAGACTTTATAATATATGTTGGCGAGCGGCCAGTGACGCATAGAATTGTTCCTGTAGGACTCAAGATAAAGCCGGGTTCAATTTCCTTATGAACAGCTAATTAACTCCCTCTTAAATACCACATGGACAATGGCTACAATGAAAAATGCAAGTCATCCACAAAGACATATGTCGGCACTCTAGACGCCAACCAATGAACCTTGCTACAAGTGATATCAGCAAATGGGTAAACTAAGTACTTTAGCAATCAGTGCCTGGAGAACCAACTATTGAAGAGGATCATGGACTGTCCTTTAAAGGAAATGTGTCACCAAAAATTGCATCTGCTAGTTAATACCAGATAGTAACACACTTCTTTTTTTAAAATCAATTTTTTAATTCTGTTTCCTGAACATTATAGTGGGGGCAACCCCATAAGCCATAGACACGTGGTGGAAAAAACAGTAGCTTGTTAGGAACAAGCATACAATTTGCCCTTATTAAAGGAAATCTGTCACATGATTTCACTGTATGAAAGTATAAGTATTGCCATGTTCAATAAAATATTGTGTGTCCTGATGTAGTCTTCATTCTTTGTTTCATGCTTTCTTTTCCTTATTATTCCACTTTCTGTGATATGCAAATTTTCAAACAAGGCACCCAGAGGGGCGTTAATATTGATCTAGAGAGCCCAGTAACGCCTCCCTCCAGTGCCCAGACCGCCTTCTTACAGATCCCTATCAGGCCTCTTCAGGGCAGAAATAACCACCCACATCAGTACTGTTGGCCACCGTCCCCCCTCCGCTAAGTCACAGCAGCCCTAGATGCTTTCCATACACTGCTGAAATTTCATGCAGGCGCAGTACTTCTCACTGCCTGCGCCTGCGCGATAACAGAATTATTACCGAGCCCAGTGACGCTTTTGAAGCTGTTTCCCTTCAGAGTATTGTTATCGGGCAGGCGCAGGCAGGGAGCGGTAGTGGAAGGCATCTAGAGCTGCCGTGACGTAGCGGAGGGGGGGGAGACAGCCAATAGTACTGATGTGGGCGGTTACTTCTGCCCTGAAGAGGCGTGCTTGGGATCTGTAAGAAGGTGGGCTTGGCACTGGAGGGGGCAATACTGGGCTCCCTAGATCAATATTAACGCCCCTCTGGGCACCTTGTTTAAAAGTTTGCATATCATAAAAAGTGGAATAAAAAGGAAAATAAAGCATGAAACAAAGAATGAAGACTACACCAGGACACACGGTATTTTATTGAACATGGCAATACTTATACTTTCATACAGTAAAATCATGAGAAAGATTTCCTTTAATCTATTTGTACAAGCACATGTTAATGTCAGAAGAAACAGTGGCTCATTTAAAGTATGTCTTAGTAGAGGCAGATCCCCTGCACAGTATGGCTTAGTGGGGGCAGATCCCCTGCACAGTATGGCTTAGTGGGGGCAGACCCTCTGTACAGTATGGCTTAGTGGGGGCAGACCCTCTGTACAGTATGGCTTAGTGGGGGGCAGAAGTCCTGTTCATACAGACACACATTAATGTCAAGAGAAATAGTGGCTTGTTCTGCACAAGCATCCAAAAATCAGGTGTTAAAGGATACAGAATGCCTGCCCCTATGTATACATATGCAAGTGTTAATTGTAAGAAAAAAAAGTGTCTAATTCTGAAAGAGCCTGGAAAAATTCTCAGTTTTAATTGGGAGCAGCAGCAGTACAGTGTGGATATGGAAAGGGTAGGGTGATAAGAGGCACATGGGGGCAATAGTAGTGGAACCAATAGCAGCATAGCATGAAACATACAAAGCAGTAATTGTATGTGTGAATGTTCGGCAAGGGAAAATCTACTCATCGACCTCAGCTGGAGGAGTGTGAAAATCCTTACAGATTCATACCTTATTCATTTTAGCAAAAGTGATGCTGAGAACAACTTTGTCCGTTTCACAAGGCAAGTTTGCTGCTTCATGTACTTTAACAAATGATCAATTGAGTCACTCCTCACGTCCAGGCCGATCAGCTCCAATACTGCTCCAATCACAACACTTCACTCTCCACATATTATGGGAGGAAGGAGGAGTGGGACTAGCACTCTGCCCTGTCGAGGGTGGTAGTATGTCCAAAAAACCCCACAAACTAGGGTTTGGCTTTAGCTGTTCATCATATAGAGGAAATCTCTTGCATAGACAACTTTCTGTAACCAACAATCTTACTGAAATGGTGGTTTATGGATCCCTAGTTTCTCCATTGACTAAATGAATCTATTATTTCATAGAATTTGCTACAAAAAAAACAAATTTTTATTACTATTTACCAACCTACATAGATTTCCTGTGTATCATATAGAAGAAGCCTCCTCCATAGCAGACACAGGTTCCGGTAAGCAAAACCCACCTGAAATAATGGTTCATGGATCCTTACTTTCTCCATTGACTAAGTAAATCTGTAAATTTGCATAATTTCCTGTAGAAATACCAGATTATTACTATCATTTAGCATCCTGTACGTATCATAGAGAGGAAGTCTCCTACACAACACACACAACTTCCAGTGACCAACAGCCCTACAGAAATGGAGGATTCCAGTCTGGAATCAGTGAATGAAGCTTGAAGTAACTACTGTAGAGAAGACAATGCGAGGGTGTGATACTAATGATACCGCGTGGACGCCGCTGGCTCCGTTTTTCTTCCTATATGAAAGTGTCTCCCATCCCATCCTAGCAATTTGTTGACTTCCCACTCAGTAAAGCGTTTAAAGTGACAGACAGCATCAGTCTCGTGGGATGTTCAATTGCCAGATCACAAGTAATTTGTCACGGTGATAGTATAATTAAGAGCATTATTCTTGTTCAGAAAGACACTGAACGCGCCGACAGCTTCGACAAGAAAAACCTCTCTCTTCTTCCATTCCCTCAGTTCTTTAATATTGAGGGACCTCCAGGGAAGGCCAGAAGATTTTATTTCCATCAGACAAGCTGAGTTCGATCGCACCTCTATTTATTCTACGTTAATTACATAAGACACAATGTTTCAGGATTTCTCTTCTGTAACCCGAAGGCTCGGACCGCGCTGGCTACCTGTTTGTCTAGATCTGCCTCCAGATGGACCACTCAACCATGACTTCAGCTGAATATTAAAGAGCATCTTCTGTGAATACTGACTACAGATTCAGCAGTGAAGACGTGGCCTTGAGTTGTCCTCTCCTGTCAAGTCAGACATTTGATCAAACCTTTCCTCAGTTATATTGACTATTGAAAAAGAGGTGTAAGTTCAAAATGGCTGCCTTTTTAACACCAAAAGAGTAACACCCCATCTGTGTAAGATCCCTGAATGGTAGACATGTCTAGCTGTGCAGTAATACATCTGTCTAGGTCACATGGATGCACAACTATACAGTTTAGAGCTGTTAAATGAATGGCAGCCATAATGATTTTAACGGATTATGGGAATACTGGGTGACAACCAGTTAAAAGGATTATCGAGAACTACGAATCCCTTTGAATTCTTTTAAAAAGGGTACAGGGGTTAAAAATAATAATAATAAGCAACCTGGTTCCAGCACAGAGATCTGTTCTCCTCCACTTCTGATCCATGCTGTATCTTAGATGTGACTGTCACCAGTCAATTTATGGCCTCACAAGTAGTTATAGTCACTTAGCCTTTTTTAGCCTTTGCTCCCTACCTACCCATAGGAAAAGGGGTTCCTTCCCAGTCACAGAAAACCCCTTTAAACTAACTAATGGGGACAATCTGGTTTTACTTAAATCCTGAATAGAAAATCAAAATTGTTAAAGGGCATGTCCATATTTTCAAAATAAAAACATGGTTGTTTTCTTTTAAAAACAGTTTCACACTTGGCCACAGGTTATGTAAGGTATGGCAGCCCAGAGCCATTCACTTTAAAAGACCTGACATACTAGCTATAGCCCGCTGACGGGTGTGGTACTGTTTTTGGAAGAAAGCAGTCATGCTTTTCTAATCACTGATGACCTTTTTAGCTACTTGTCCCATTCTTTATTGAATGCCCAGTGGTTTTTATCTTATTCCACACATAAACATCAGTAATGATCCTTTCATTGGTCTACGTAGAAGGCTTCGGGGAGCACATGCTGGACAATACCATCACTACAGAGGTAGAGTATTGGTTCAGACTCCATATACTTACAAGGACACAATAATTGACACCTGTGTGACACAGATGACAAATACGGATAAGACTCCAATCATATATAAATATAAATTTAATATGATCTTCGAACATGCTAGCAAAATACTTCAGGCTGCAATACACATCACAACCACTGGGTGGCTACACACAGACACATATAGCATAAACAACTCCCGGCAGAATATCACAAAACCATTTATTTTATTTATGTATTTATTTAATTTTTTATTTTTTTTTAATCTGGTCATCTCGCGCTACTCATCTTGGGATAAGTTGAGTCAAGGTATGTAAAGGACATCAATGTGTCTGTTGCAGTGCTTTGAAGGAGTACTCCAATATTACTGCTTGCAGAAATGATCACATTTCTCCAGATTAAAAAAAAAAGGATCACAAGACGTTTTTCACATGCACATTTTTTTTTTTAAAAATTGCATTCCAAGAGCTATAACTTTTTGTTTTTTCATCAATGTACTTGTATGAGGTCTTATTTTTTTGCAGGACAAGTTCTAGTTTTTAATGCTCTGTTTTGATTACATGTAATGATTGATTAAAGCCAGCGGCTTGGCTAAAACCCCCTTTGTTTACGTCAGTAAAAAGGTGTATTAGTGGTCACTAAGGGGTTAAATGATAAATAATAATAATGTATTACTGTATTATAAAAATATGACAATTCTGCTTGCTTGCAGTGAGTGCAGATACATGGCTCACTGTACATCCAGAGGCTTCTTCCACGGATGTCCTAGTGCACGGGTGTATTCACATATATTGAGATCAAACTGCTCAAAATCGTGTTGAAATGTTAATGCACGCACGATTCCGTTCTAAAGAGTCTCACAGCTGTGTGTGAGCAGGACTATGTACTTCACAATAAGTTTTAAAGGGGTTTTCCAGGATTTTAATACTGATGACCTATCCTCAGGATAGGTCATCAGTATCTGATTGGTGGGGGTCCGACACCCGGCACCCCCGCAGATCAGTTGTTTGGGAAGACACCAGCGCTCACGTGAGCGCCAAGGTCTTCTCTTAGCTTTCTCTAGGCCAGTGACGTCATGTTCATCGGTCACGTGGCCTAGGAGCAGCTCCGCTCCATTCAAGTGAATGGGGCTGAGCGCGATACCAAGCACGGCCACAATACAATGTACGGCACTGTGCTTGGTAAGCTGTGAGAAGGTAGCGGCACTCACAGGAGCACCGGTACCTTCTCTAGCAGCTGATCGGCGGGGGTCCCGGGTGTCGGACCTCCACCGATCAGATACTGACGACCTATCCTGAGGATAGACCATCAGTAGTAAAATCCTGGAAAACCTCTTTAAGCCTCGGGAAGCAAACAGTAAAAATGTCCACTTATCAGCAGCATATTACAGTGTTGCAAAGCATATGCATGTATCAAAATTTACATGTCACGTGACTAAATGTAACAGCCGCTCCCTTCCCGTTTGTACAATTCTTCTCTGAGCGCCAATTGTTTCCGATGCAGCAAAAGTTTGCGCTAACACAAAGAAGTAGTTTGCAGGCACAAAGTGCTTTTACTACCTGCTAAGCTAAAAGGTCATATTTAAAAACTATTATGGTGTCATGTCACTCAGCGAGCCCTTCATACGCCCCCTCCCCCGCCTTTACAATAAATTTACATGTTTAAATCGAAGCCCAGAGCTTGTTCCTGATTTTTCCGCTGCATTTCACTGGAATACCGATCCATAGACTGTCATGGACCTCGCAGGACGCAAATTGCTGACTCCGGTTTCTGAAATGACTACGGACACGTGGTTGTGTCAGGGACTCAAATGCGAAATGGAACACACTGTTTGACAGGCCTGTAGGTTGGCTGAGGCACACAATGGATTTAATTCACTTTTATGATTGTGACCCACTGTTTTAAAGTATTTCTAATACATGTCAAGTAAGTGCATTGCCTGCGGTACTATACATCAACGCAGCGAGAGCAAACGTACAATGAGCGATGCAGAAGGACAATGTAGCACTTTTAACTAGGCACAAAAGACATCACGATATTACTTAATAAGATTTGCACACAAAGTTCTTTCTTTCTCGGCCCTTAGTTTCCCAGTGTGAACCTAACACATTATAAAATGCATCTACCTAAAAAAAATATGGCCTCGGGCGCGCCATGGGCTAAGAAGTTCTGGGTTCTCTTGGTGCGCCACATTTAAACATTTTTCTTGCCGTTTTACTCTTAGAAGATTATAAACTGATTTTTTGGCATTTAGATAAAAAAAGGTCAGGAGATGGAAAAAGGAAGGGAAAAAGAAAGCTTTAATACATTGTATATTTGAAGTTTACATATGGGAGAAAGTAATCTCAGGATATTTGGGGTCCTTTGAAAGCTATAGGAGATTTTTAAGTGGCTCTTGAGGGGTTATATGTTAGCATGTTCTGGAATGATGAAGAACCCATAAAAGTAAAGCTGAAATAGTCTTCGTATAGAAGAAGCAATGGCACTCCAGAAAAGTATACAGACGTGTCCTCCTTTACCTCAGCTCGAATTTCATTAAGGATTGCAATTCCTCAATTGAACAAAATATGAAAAAAAAAAACCCTTGGCAGGCTGCAATACACATCACAACCACTGGGTGGCCGCACCCAGACACACATGCAATAGACATCTCCTGACAAAATACCGCTAAAATCATATTTATTTTTCAAAGCATTTAGCATCACTTATATCATTCATTGACTTTGAGTCAAGCAAAGGTTAGGAAGGAGACATCTCGGCCAAAACTTTGAACAGTCCACAACTGTCACTACAAGGAGCAAATTGCTTTTAGACCCCTCATTCTCCATGGGCAATGTAAAACTGCAATATTGGTATTCTATATAGAGATGTGCCTGGGCCTATTTCAGAGATATTTAGTAAGTGACTTTACTGTAACTTGCTAAATATCATTTTTTATTCAGCTTTGTTATCTACAGTATGTAATAATATACATAAAATATTGCATAAAGATGCAACAAAGTTCAGACACATGATAAAAAGGCAGAGAACACTAGTGACACCATAGATATTTAGTAAGTGACTTTACTGTAACTTGCTAAATATCTATTTTTATTCAGCATTGTGTTCTTCTGTATGTTATAATGTACATAAAATGTTGCATAAAGGTGCAGCGAAGTTCAGACACACAATAAAAAGGCAGAGATCATTAGTGACACTATAGATAATTAGTAAGTGACACTAGAGATAACTAGTTAAACTAGAGATAAGTAGCAAGTGACACTAACGTTTGCATTCTTTTACCCCAAAATTAAAGGTTAAATAAAAACGTGATTAGTTAGCTGTCAATGACCACTTTATCAGTCGACAGTTATACCTCCCAACCCCTTCCCCCCCATAAACACACATTATCCATTCATCTCTGTGGGACGGACAGAGATTGCCATGTGCTGTACTCTGTTTCTCTGGCAGTTCTATAGACATTAGCGGTGCACATGGTTAACTGCTACTCTACTTATACTGAAGGACACAGGATCCCCATTCTTCTGGCTGGAGTCCCAGGGGTCGAACCTCCACTGGTTCAAACCTTGGGACAAACCATTCAAGAATAAAAGGGCTCAGCATGTTGAAATCCAACATTCTTGATCCTTCCTTCTCCCATTACCTAACACTAGTGGAAAGTTGGGGCACCCTGATATCAGACAGTCCCACCCAAATCAGCAGATTCTGCCAATATAATCCTAATATGTATGGCCACCTAAACTATGTCTGAGTCTGGCCTGCTCTCCAGGATTTTGATAAATACTTAAGAATACATGTAGATACAATAGGTGTTAATGTAACTTTTAGTGCCTGTTATTATCTGCACAATGGTGAGATAGTTAGCAAGTGACCTTAATGTAACCTTCTGATTAGTTAATTTTAATGTTTCCATTATGGTTTTCCATAAGAATTGTGTAATAATTATTTACATGAAAATGATATAAAGATGCCAATTTTACCATGTGATATTTTTTTCCAGAGTACAGTACATGACACTACAATAAGTGACACCAGAGATAATTAGTAAGTGACACTACTGTGACTTCTAATTACTACTGTATGTTAGATCAGCTCTTCTCCGGGCTCTTCTCTCCAAATATATACATGATAATTATGAGATACCAAAAGTTCCAATTGTTCAGTTTCTCTTCTGCATAGTGAGTAACATTATTGGAACTTGCTAAATATCTAACATCAATTGCTGGATACTCTAATTAAATGTACATAGCAAGTGACATTATGGCAGCTTGCGTAATATCCATGCGGTGATTTTCCCACTCAAAAGGCCATAAATAAAGATTACATACAGATGAGACATTTATCCGTTTAAGTTTTGGTGCATGGGGTCATCTTAACAGAAATGTGAGCAGTAGTTAGTAACTTGCTAATTATCTTTATATCTGATCATCATAAAAGACCTGAAGCTAATGAACAGTCAGTTCTCAAAGCTGATGTGGATGCAGGAAAAATGAGAGAGCATAAGGATCTGAGCAAATTTAAGGAGGGCTGAAAGTGATGTATATCTACAAAACTAGGTCAAAATATCTCCAGAATGTACCAGGAGTACCCACCTAAAGTGGTCCAAGGAAGGGAAACCAGTTATCTTATTGATACCCATCCAATCAGATCCCACAGAAGAACTACTGGAGCACACAATACTGACAAGGTTCCTGCAGGCTATGATTGAAAGGTGTCAGAACTCAGACCATTGCATGGATGCCACAACTATCTTGACTCAACTTTTGATGGATCTCAACAACTTTGTACATTGTAAATATTCTGCT
Source organism: Rhinella marina (assembly GCA_900303285.1). Taxonomy (NCBI): domain Eukaryota; kingdom Metazoa; phylum Chordata; class Amphibia; order Anura; family Bufonidae; genus Rhinella; species Rhinella marina. Next base: position 54,419 of record ONZH01024834.1, on the reverse strand, counting down.
TTACTTTCTTGCATGTATCTTAACCTCCAAAGAGGACCATCCTATTGATCTTTGGTAGACAGGAGCAAAAAACCTTTCCCAGATGATGTAAGATCAGTTGACACATCTCACTCATTGGCCAAGTTCTGACACCAGTCAAGCTTCATGGTTGGTTGAGTTCCTCATGGTCAGAACACAAGATTACCAGGTGAATTTGAAGCTCAACAAACCAAAACCAAAAGAGAAGAATAGCTACTGCCCCCAGCTCACATAAGGAAAAAAAAATCAATAGAGACCATATAACGGTATGAGAATTTATATTTCCTTCCAGAATTTATTTCTATAAAAAGCAAGAAACACAACGGAAATGAGCCCATAGCATTTTTAGATCTGCAGTGAACTTGTGTAATTTAGAAGGGATTGCTTTTGTGTACTTTTTTTGTTGAAAGATTGGATGATTTAAGTTTACCTCAAACACTGCAGGTAAACTGGAGTCGAGGGGACAATTTGCTTGGACAACAATATTATTTTTATTGTTGCTTCAGCTCTGCTCCGAGAAAGCCGCCGACGTATAAATCTTTCCTAAACTGTTTCCTTGTGTGAAATACCACAATGCTATAAAACGGATGAAGACAGCCTTTGTAATTCTTCTTGGATTACCGCACGTTCACGGGATCTTAATCCTAATAAATTAATGAGCATTTCCAACATAAAAACAACAGGAAAATAAACATAAAAAATCCCTGCTAAATATGAGCCCTTAAGTCGTCCTTCAGATGGTTACAATTCTATTATTCGAGTCGCAGCTCAATTCTTGAGCCTTTTCTTTCTTTTATCCAAAGGTGTCTTGCAAACAATTTTTTTAAAGGTTTTTCTACTGTCCTCTAATGGTGTCCTTTGTCAATTTTTGGGAAAAAAAAATATACAAGTGAATAATAAACCTAAAATATAATGGCAAGAGGTTTAAAGAGGACCTCTCACCGCTCCTGACATGCCCGTTTTAATAGCTTCATGCATTCCCCATGTGATAACTATTCTGGAACATCTATTCTTACTTACATACCCCAACTAGTTACCTCCCCTCTGTACCCTTACTGCAGACTGCTAGCAATTCATTCATAACTTCTAGTAGAAATAATAAAGGAATGGCACAACATAGAGACATAAGAATAGATGCTCCAGAATTGTTATTACATGGGGATGCATGAAGCTATTAAACCAGACATGTTAGGAGCGGCGAAAGGCCCTTTTTAAGAAAGGGTTGTTCAGAATTAGAAAAACATGGCTTCTTTCAGGCACGGACTGGGAACTTAAAGTGGCCCTGGAAAAATACTAAATGTGGCCCTATTTTGTAGTTGGGTCCAAATTTATGGAAAGCAGGGCCAGCAATACCATATTGTGGCACATTATACCGCCCCAACAGAGCCAAATACCACAGTCCATCACAAAATACTGCCAGCAGCACAAAATACATCCCCAAAAACTTCCACTGGCCGGTGGTGAGGAGGACTCAGGCGGCCCCCAGGACATCGGTCCATTGGGAAATTTCCCTGTAAGGTCTATGACCAATCTGCTCTTGCTTTTTTCTACTAAAAACACCAACCCTGTCCATAGCTTGTGGGGGTTATTGAAGCTTAGTTTCAATTGAGTCAATGAGACAGAGCTGCAATACCACACACAGCCTGCGGACAGGAGCGGTGCTGTTTTTGGACAACCCTTTTAATACGATCTGTAGGAAAAATTGAATCTGTTACAGAGTGGCCGGGCATTAGTGTGTTCTGCTGTCAATGAATGGAAACATTCCTGTTCATATCCAAGGGCTGACCATTGCTTGTGTACTAAAACCTGATACAGAAATCCATAAAACTTTGAAAACACCTTAATGTATCCTAATGCTTCTCATAGCTGCAGGTTGTTACAATGTATCTAGTCTAGACAATCCTCTGTGAACTAGACAGACCTATAATGTGGTAGCTCTTATGTAAACCGATAGATTGTAACAAACTCATAATGGAAGAGAGATCACTGCACTGATACAGTGTAACGTCACATAGCACAGGAGGCTGTAATGGCGGCCATGATGAGCTTCTCATAAATAATTCTAAGAAAAGTTTGCAAAGAGTTTTAAGAATTTGAGAAGGAAAGAGGATTTTAAGAAACAGATTTACTTTACTTTTTTTAAGAGGCGGACGGGTGGAGGGTTCATGTGTTTCTTGCATTATTATAAGAAATGTGATGCATGATCTGATGGAAATATACATAAACTTAGCTTTCTGCAATGAACACCAGCAGAACACGACCACACTTACTTCCCGAGTGGCTACCCCTGCTGAAATTAATAATTCACACTACTGATTAGAAGGAAGGAAACCGGGTGACTTTCTTTCTGCCTATTAGTTTATTTGGAAACTTTACACTTCACCAAAAACCTCAGAGATTTTATAAGCAATTTCTAAATGGAGAAGATGGAATCAAATCAATTCTGAACATAAGGAGAGAAAATAACAATGTATCCCCAATGCGACTGGACGGCAAAATAAATCTATATTAAAAAAAAAAGTAAAAAATATTTCAGTTTTGCAGGGGTCAGTCAATTTTGGCAATCCAATACTTGGCCTGGAACTGTCTTATTTCAATGAGTTCCAGCATGATTCCCCAGTTCTTCTTCTTTATTTGGAGGCTTTGTGAACATTCATGAGGGCTAATAGAAAGTTGTGATCTCTTAAAACAGGGATGCCCAACCTACGTCCCTCCAGCTGTTGCAAAACTACAAATCCCAACATGCCCTGATAGCTGTAGGCTGATAGCTATAGGCTGTCCGGGCATGCTAGGAGTTGTAGTTTTGCTACAGCTGGAGTGACGCAGGTTGGGCATCCCTGTCTTAAAAAATTACTTGAACATAAGCATGTCATCTAGCCGGTATCTACTACTTCTCCACGGCGTTCTAGGAATGATTTAGGTGTCCTTTCTAGTGTTGATCGAGCACCATAGTGTTCAGGTGCTCGGGTAGAACACTTGGTGATCCTCGAGTCCTCTACAGAGCACCCGAGCACAATGGAAGTCAGTGGGAGAACCAGAGCACTAAACCAGGCACCCCCTGCTCTGAAGAGGGGAGGGTGTCTGGTTCACAGGAAAAGGTCAGAAAATGATGGAAACACCACTGAAATTGTTTAGGAACAGCATGGGGAGGATGTCTGGATGCATCTTGGACTCCCAAGTCGCTGCTGGGAATGATGTTGTCCGAGTATTACGCCACTTTTACAGAATGACAATAATACACCGAAAAACGGAAGATAAAATTGATTTTGGAGAAAAAATTGTTAGGAAATTACACTGAATGTCACAGGTATTTAGGATGTTCAAACGTTATACAGCAGAGGAAGTGCAGGTAATGTCGCCTTGATTAGCGGCAGAAAAAAAATACACCGGATGTCACAGGTATTTAGGATGCACAAACGTTATACAGCAGACACTGCGCAGGTGGTGTTAAGGTCAGGCAATTTTGCGCAATTTTTGCCCCCCAAAAAATATATATATTACAGCCAGATAAAACAATAGTCCTTAAAAGGACTTTTTGAAAAGAAAAACTAACCCTGCCTAATAAATCCCTATCCCTACACTGTCTGTCCCTCTTTGCAGCAGCTCTCCCTGACTCCCTGGCTATATAGCACCCGATGACATGTTCCCGGCCAGCCAATCACTGTAATGCCAATAGCCAACATGGCTACAGCATTACAGTAAAAGCCACTACCTCCCTGCATGCTGATTGGCTACATATCAGCCAAGATACGTGCGGGAAGGGGACTCGAGCATGGCGCTTGAGCACACGCGGTGTTCGGCCAAACACCACGATGTGCTAAGCGAATACAATGTTCAACCGAGCATGCTCGCCCAACACTAGTCCTTACATTTTTTCACCTGGTAGGTTAGTAGATCCCAGGAGCTAAAAGGGTTCTCTCCTCAGGGCAGATCACCGATAAGGTCTAATACAGATGTAGCTTTCACTACCATTGCCTTTGATTCCACATATCCTGAGATGTATAGTGTTAGATAACCATATTGGGTAAACATTGGGTAACATGATTCTGTGACACTCTGTTGGGAGTAGTTTATGTTATATGTGTTTATATCTATTATGTGAACTGCAGGCTGTTAAAGGTTCTACTAACGTGTCACAATAATATATTAAATATGATGAGAACATAGTCCTGCCACTTTACACATCACTAGACAGACCACACATGGAGTACTGTGTACAGTTCTGGGCTCCTGTGAACAAGGCAGACATAGCAAAGCTGGAGAGGGTTCAGAGGAGGGCAACTAAAGTAATAACTGGAATGGGTGGACTACAGGACCCAGAAAGATTATCAAAATTAGGGACGACTGAGGGGAGATGTAATAACTATGTATAAATATATCAGAGGTCAGTACAGAGATCTCTCCCATCATCTATTTATCCCCAGGACTGTGACTGTGACGAGGGGACATCCTCTGCGTCTGGAGGAAAGAAGGTTTGTACACAAACATAGAGGAGGATTCTTTACGGTAAGAGCAGTGAGACTATGGAACTCTCTCCCTGAGGAGGTGGTGATGGTAAGTTCACTATAAGAGATCAGGAGGGGCCTGGATGTATTTATGGAGGTAATAATATTACAGGTTATAGTTACTAGAGAGGGGTCGTTGATCCAGGGAGTTATTCTGATGCCTGACTGGAATCGGGAAGGAATTTTTTTCCCCTAAAGTGGGGAAAATTGGCTTCACAGGGGTTTTTTGCCTTCCTCTGGATAAACTTGCAGGATAACAGGCTGAACTGGATGGACAGAGGGCTTTTTTCAGCCTAATAAACTTTGTTACTATGTTACTTTGTTACTATGTGTTTCATGAAGAATTAGATCCCTTTATGAAAGTTGTGTAAAGTTAAGTGAAGACACATCTGTGGGTTATCTGTAAATCATCCTATTAGAAATAGACTCTAGTGACAAGAGATTGGCTTCACAGTCAGCTCTAGACAGGGTTACCTTCAACTGGACCTTTGGGGCCCATATTGTGTCAAAGTGGCCCTTTAGCACTGGCACTTTAGTGGACACTGTTTGCATTATTAGTAGGAGGCAAAACCACTTGATGGTTTCAACGGAAGCCATGCCGTCTAGTAGCACTCTCCATGTTTGCCAAATGGACATTGTAAAGTTACCCTGTATCCCCTGAGCCAGTTACTCCTCCCTCATGTAGTCCTCACATCTTCACAGAGGGTGGGGGGGGGATATATCAGCTGCATCCCCCCCTTCCCTCCATGTCTGCTATTTACTGTTTTACACTAGATGGATTTTGTAGAGCCTGAGAAGGATCATGAAAAATTACTGAAATCCAGCAGGCAGGAAGAGAGGAACTAGTGGCCGGTGGAAGATGATGAAGATGATGAAGATGATGCTCCTCCTTAATAATACAGTATATATTGCAAAGTATAGTGATTTATGCACAAATAATTGAAAGTATAAGCTAGCTCTAAGTTTTGTCTCCACAAACTAGTGGCTAATGGAAGATGATGCTCTTATTAAATAATACAAGATATATTGCAAAGTAGAGTGATTTATGCACAAATAATTGTAAGGAGAAGCTCGCTCCGGGTTTTGTCTCCGCGTCTCTCTCAGAGTTCGTCCCTGTTAAGGTAACCTGAGCGTCTTCCTCTGCTGAACCACTTGTCGTCTACCTTCCTGTTTCTGCTGCACAGGTTACATCGCCCACCATCTCTGACAACCCTAAGCACCTCATGATAGAAGCACAGACGTGGCACTTCATTAACGAAGCAAAAGAGAAATCACTTCATCATCGGAGTATGGCAGGATCGCATGTAAAAGAAGTTTTGCATACCATACGGATAAACAAATTGCCTCTGCTGGGATCCTGACATGACATTAAACATCTCTTCTGCGCTGTTGTGTCAGACTCAATTAACAATACTTGTTTTGCATAACTGTGTCGATGAGCATGCAGAGCTCTTCAGAGAGCGCAGTCTGGAAACTGCAGCTGATTTCCCAAAAACCAGCTCCAATATATTCTCTCCATGTGGTAGTATAGCGTGTGAGGTATATGGATGACATCGATATGGCGATCAGCACCAGATATGTCAAAGCACAAGCTCACCTCTGCTACATCTGTATGGTTCAGTAACAATAACACTATGTACATGGAGTGACCTGTACTTAGCATAAGCATAAGTTAAGCAGATACCAGTATAAAGTGCATGGAAGCTGCCCCTCGGCTAGTTGCAAGACACGTTCTGCCATGTAAAACAGTATGGTCGGTGAAAGAGGTCATCTATAGGATCAGGGCTGTAACTACTATAGCGGCAGACTATGCGACTGCTATGGGGCCCAGGGCAAGAGGGGGCCCAGTCTAAGTTGGGATTACCCCCTCTTCTACTGGAGGTGAAAACTTGGTCAGGACTCTACCCTCTAAAGGAACAACTTTTAGTAAATGAGGCAGTGGAGAAATGGCCCAAGGGTCATTGAAAGGGGTTTAAGTGGAAACCCTTCTGTCCTGTGTGGGGGCCTGGTTGGATCCTTGCTATGGGGCCCTTACTTCTCTATGTACGCCACTACATAGGATGTCACATAAAGTCACCCATGGCCTCCACTCTGTATGTACAGATCATTAAAGGGAACCATTTAAGGGATCAAGTGCAGGAGCCAGCAATCCTCAGCACTCCATTTGGTGTGAAACTACAACCCTAAGCATGCTCCATTCACTTCTATGAGAGTACTGAGTGCAATCAAGGTAATGTGCATGTCGGGAGTTGTAGTTTCAGAATGGCAGAAAATGGTGGAGGTGACAATTAGTAATTGGTACCACCAACACCTTCTGGAGAAGGTTCTCCAATAGTCCAAGGGGGACCTTCAAATACCACGTGCAATTTATAATAAGATTACCTTGATATCCTGCAGAGTCCCTTAGGACAGGTGTCATCTGTGCACCCTATGCAGCACCACCAGGCTCTAAGGACCCTAAGGGCAGTATTACACTGCAAGATGGAAGATAACCTTTCGTCTACACTGTTCTGATTAAATAACAGACCGATCCATACTGAATGTGGAAGGAACAATTAATTTCTCCCTCTTTCTGTTCTATTTATTGTGTGCATTTGCTTATTCATGAACCGATTATTGGGGACAAGTGTTGGTATTCCTGATAATTGCCTTAAAGAGGACCTCTCCTCGCTCCTGACACACCTGTTTTAATATCTTCGTGCATTTCCCATGTAATAACAATTCTGGAACATCTATTTTTATGTCTCTATGTTGTGCCATTCCATTATTATTACTATTAGAAGTTATGAATGAATTGCTAGCAGTCTGCAGTAAGGGTACAGGGGGGAGGTAACCAATTGGGGGTGTACCTGCACAGACTCACTCTATCCAATCAGTGCTGTCATTGTCAGACTGTGCAGGTACACACCCCCAACTGGTTACCTCCCCTCTGTACCCTTACTGCAGACTGCTAGCAATTCATTCATAACTTCTAGTAGTAATAGTACAGAAATGGTACAACATGGAGACATAAGAATAGATGTTCCAGAATTGTTATTACATGGGGAATGCATGAAGCTATTAAAACAGGCATGTCAGGAGCGGGGAGAGGTCCTCTTTAAAGGAGTTTTCTGAGATTTTAATACTGATGACCTATCCTCAGCATAGGTCATTAGTATCTGATCGATGGGGATCCGATAACCTGGGACCCCTGTGATCAGCTGTATGAGAAGTCACCAGCACTCCTGTGAGCCCTACGGCCTTCTCATGGCTTTTCCTAGACCAGTGAAGACATGTTCATCAGTCACATAGCCTAGGGGTAGCTCAGCCCCATAGAAGTGAATGGGGCTGAGTGTGATACCAATACTATGAATGACACTGTGCTTGGCGAGCACAGAGAAGGCTGCAGCCCTCACAGAATCACTGATGCCTTCTCCAATATCTGATCAGCGAGGGTCCCAGGTGTAAGACTCCCAATGATCAGATACGGATGACCTATCCGGATGTCATCAGTATTAAAATCTCAGAAACTCTCTCTCTCTCCCTGGGCTGCAGGCAATGTTACTTTCAGAAAATACTAATCCATTGCTCTAAGTAACAAGTCAAATAGAAAAAGCTGTTAAAATTTCTCGAATTCAATAAATTTCTCAGATTTACTTGAAAGTCCAGTGATGTGAGCGGTGAGAGAGAATGACAGAAATAGCGGGCTTCTGGGAGTTTATTATATTAAAGAATGCAGGCAAATTATTTGCCTTGATGCGAGCGTAAAATATTTTATGCCTTTTTGGACAGAACAATATACGTTTTAGTGCAGCTAATTTAGCGCTGCGTCTGCCCGTTATTTATTAGGCTTCGGAATGAAATAGGAGGAGGGATCCAGGTGTTAAAACATTTACAACGTCCTGACATTGTCGCTTACACAAAAGGAATGTGCCGAGCCCTGAATCAAAATTCTAATTTGAGCCCGGACCTTCCAACGTGCGGGAACAGAGCACGAAATTAGACGCTGCTCCTGAGGGACGGAGATTTCGACGCCGGCCAAATAGTGTAATAAAAACTCCACACTGAGTTTAGCTGGATCCATTATCACTTTCTGTCCATTATAATAAACAAGTCAGCTTTAGGCTGCATTCCCCGATTTCCCTGAAGACTTTTCATAAGAATTACAGAATCTCTGGTCTCCAACAACGTTGGCATTGTTTAATTGTTTCTTAGCGAGGGTAAGGCTACTTTCACACTAGCGTTAATATGTTCCAGTATTCAGATCAGACATAGGATCTCAATACTGGAAAAAAAATGCTTCCGTTTTGTCCCCATTCATTGTCAATGGGGACAAAACATAACTGAACAGAACGGAATGCACCAAAATACGTTCCATTCCGTTCCCATACCGTAGAGCAGCATGCTGCAGTTTGCTTTCCGTCCTGGGATGAGGAGCAAGACAGATCCGTCATGACCCACAATGCAAGTCAATGGGAAGGATACGTTTTCTCAAGACACAATAGAAAACGGATCTGTCCCCATTGACTTTTAATGGAGTTCATGACAGATCTGTCTTGGCAATGTTAAAGATAATACAACCGGATCCATTCATAACGGATGCAGACGATTGTATTATCAGTAACGGAAGCGTTTTTTGCTGATCCCTTCCGGATCCAGCAAAAACGCTAAAGTAGCCTAAGACAGGGTTCCTCAACTCCAGTCCTCAGGGCCCACCTAATGGTCAGGTTTTCAGGATTTTCTTAGTATTCAGCAGGTGATATAATTAGTTTAATTGCATCAGGACTTACCTCAGGTATTCATTGTGTAGGATATCCTGAAATCATGAACGTTAGGTGGACCCTGAGGACTGGATTTGAGGAACACTGGACTAAGACACTATCAAGTCCTACTAATGTAGGAAGTAATGGCAGATGAAAACATTAGGGTCACAGCAACACTAGATCTGTATTTATGGGGGTTGAGCATAAGATATCACAGGAGCTTTGGGACATCAAATGTCAACCTTGGTAGGACGGGACAAAAAACTTGAAGAATGGAGGAGCTGAACGCTCTCCATGGGTTCTGAGTTTATGAGTATCTCCTTGGGTATGGTCCAACTTTCAAATACCTTGTCTACTAGTATAAATTGTCTTAAAGAGGTGTTCCTGTGGATAAAAAAAAAAAATTACATCAGACTCAGAAAGGGATAAAAATAAAAGAACAGATGTCACCTTACTGTCCCCCTGTTCTTCTTCAGTCCCCTTCAGTCTCTATGTCCTATGTTTGCTGGGGCATGATTCCACAGTGGCCAGGGACTGGCTAAGCAGGTGTTTCCTGTAAGTTGAGATGTGACTAGGAATTGAAGACCAGAAGAGACCTCAAAAGCATCGGAACAGGACTGGAGGGGGTCATGATGTGAGTATAGGTGGTTTTATTTTATTTTTTTATTCCACTCAGACTGCGGTCAGAGATTTTTCCAGCTGGAAAAGCTCTTCAGTGACACCTTCTTCCAGGTAGAAGAAGACCCACAAAAATCTCACTTCTTGGCAACATCAGTGAATTCTACAATGTACATGGGGGAAGCTTATAAAGGGATTTCCTGTTTTCTGGTGTTAAAAAGTGCTGCAAGCCATTTCTGCACAAAAATGTGTAACTTTTTGATCTGTTTGGTCCCATAAGACAACATATCCATAAACCAGAAACAGCCATAGAATGTAGAGTATAATCTGTAACAATGTTAAGAAATGCAGATCAGAGAGAGGAAACGTGAGACATGGAGAGAGCTTGAGACAAAAGGAGAGAAGAGTAAGTCAGACACGTTCAATTTAGGTCCAATCTATTCAAACCAGAATCAAATTTTTAGAAATTCTCTCATCTCTAGTTGTGGTTCATCTACAATCACTTTATGGGCTGTGTTCCATTTTGCACACGACTTTCCATGTTACTTCATACGACAGGTGTTCATGTTTTATATGACTTTTGAAATGTTTCTATCATCTCCATTATTACTATTATTTACGAGCCGATCTTCTCCTTCATTTCTCCTTTTATTTTCATTAACAGCAGATAAAGGGAATCACATTACGGCGCCGTCTCGATGCGCAGTCTATCTGCCAGTTTTCACATGCCTATTCGTAAGAATTCAATTCTGAAGAAGCGACTACAAAGTCTTTGTTTTTCTATTGAATCTGACAGTTGTTCTTCATTTGGCAAGTTTAGCGCTTTGTTAAGTAGGTGTTAATAGGATTAAAATTTATGGCTCGATCGGAAAGCCTGGTTGTCTGCCGGCACATTGTCTGTTCGGTGCACGAGTGAAAATATCTTATCATAATCTATATGGAAAGACGGAATAGATGCATCGGGGTCCAGATACACCGCCAGCAAATAGAATCCATAGTATCCTTATGGGCAAGATAGTGTTTTGTATCCAGGTAAAGCCCAGTCCATGCAAAGTCAAGTGCAAGGAGATTCTTTTTGTACGCCATATGGATCCCATAGAGCTCCAGATTCCCTCTATGAGCCACAGCCGCTGATGCATCAATTAATGGAGTATAAAAATACACATCCTTACAATGACTCCACTAATGCTAATGTGCAAAATGCTTTTGGTTAGTTAACCCAAAAATCGAGGGTCAGATTTACAGAATTAAGAACATTTTTTTTTAATTCTTAGCTTTTCCTAGGCCAGTGACGTCACATTCATCGGTCACGTGGCCTAGGAGAGGCTCAGCCCCATTGAAGTGAATAGGGCTGAGCGCAATACCGAGCTCAGCTGCTGTACAATGTAAGGCGCTGTGCTTGGTAAGCTGCGAGAAGGTAGCGGCGCTCACAGGAGTGCCAATCCCTTCTCAAACATCTGATCAGCAGGGATTCGGGGTGTCGGACCCCTACCGATCAGATACTGATGACCTATCCTTAGGAAAACCCCTTTAAATTGTGAAAAGGATTTTTTTGTTTTTTTAGATTCAGTAAACTAATTCCTGGGAATGTTGGATGACAACCAATACGGGCACCATTACAGCTCTTGACCAAGGCAGTCACTTGGTTCTCCAAGTCTCTGATCTAGATGTATTGAAGTGAGGGACTTGGGCATACAGTGAGGAATGTATCACCACGTACACCCCTGAAATATCATGATCTACCTCAATTTTGCTTCTGGCAATGGAAATGAGTGGAGAAGGGTTATCTTAAAGGGTCTATATAACTTATTAGGGCACATCATAAGGGAGAGTCCCTGCACAGACTGCTCTGTAGAAGTGGCTGCCCTTCTGGTGAACTCCAGACAACCTTGTATTGTATAGATGGTCATTCTTCTGAATGGTCACCATAATAATATATTTCCCTTGCAGCAAATGGAAACCACCTGGCTGGTTCACCCGAGCAAGATCAGCTGTTTGCCTTGAGTTTGGGGCAGAAACTATATTAATTAATGCTAAAGGGGTTCTCTAGGCTTTAAATAGGATAGGTCATCAATACTAGATCGGTGGGGATCTGACACTCAGCACCCCCACCAATCAGCTACAGGAAGGGAAGGCACACACAGTGCATGCGTGCCATCTCCCGTCTCTCTTCCTGCTCGCCATAGACATTCAGACATTGACATAGACATTGAGGGGTTTTCCAGGATTTTACTACTGATGACCTATCCTCAGGATAGGTCATCAGTATCTGATTGGTGGGTGTCCAACACCGGGGACCACCGCCGATAAGCTGTTTGAGAAGGTACTGGCGCTCCTGTGAGCGTACATTGTATAGCGGCTGTACTTGGTATTACGCTTAGCCCCATTCACTGGAATGGGGCTGAGCCGCGACGTTACTGGCCTAGGAAAAGCTAATAGAAGGCCACAGCACTCACGGGAGCGCCAGTACCTTCTCAAACAGCTGATTGGCGGGGGTGCTGGGTGTTGGACCCCCACCGATCAGATAAGGATGACCTATCCTGAGGATAGGTCACCAGTAGTAAAATCCCAGAAAACCCCTTTAAAGTGGCCCTGAAAAAAATACGAAAAGTGGCCCCGTTTTGTAGTTGGGTCCAAATGGATGGAAGGCAGGGTCAGCAATACCATATTTGTGGCACATTATACCGTCCCAACAGAGCCAAATATCACAGTCCATCACAAAATACATTCCCAAAAGCTTCCACTGGCCGCCCCCCTGGACATCGGCCCACCAGGAAATTTCCCTGTAAGGTCTATGGCCAATCCGCCCCTGTAGACATAGCAGTAGCAAATAGAAATCTGATCTGATATTGATCACCTATCAATATTAAAGGCCTGGAAAACTCTATTAATGATTCAATTACGTAACAAATATCTAATAATTTATTTCTGGGCAAAAATAAATGCTATAGTCTATAAAAACAAAATGATTGCGTCTTTCGTGAATCGCCAACATAGACGCCAGTTTTAAGACAATTCTCGCCAGAGCGCTGATCTATGCTGGAAGTTTTGTTGCTTTTTAATGAACCAGCAAGAGATTCCTGCACATTTGAATGAAATTCCCTCCTGCTCATGTCCAATGTTCAAAGACGGGAGACAAAAAAGCTCAAAAGGGCCGACCTCAAAGCTGCCGAAGGGCTCGGACAGCACTCCGCCGAAGAGCAATTCTCCTGTTGGACCATTAACAGGTAGAAGAGAGAACGCTAAACCTACAGAGCTCATTAGATGCTACATGATTGTTCATCCGGATGATGACTGAAAATAAATGACTGGTAATTTGCCTGGTATCCGCACGCTCTACCGGCCGGAGGAGAAGACGGCGACTGCCTATATTTATTCATATTTAGAACCTGCCCAAAGACGACAGCATTATTTATGATTCCTTCATTATAATTATTCCATGTGCCATTGTACTTTCAAATAAATTAGTTTCTTGTCAAAGGTGTGAAAATAAGCCAAAATTCCAATCATTTTGATAAAACTGCTAATTATAATCTATTTATGTAACACTCGAAAGCTGAGGAGAAGGACAGGACTGCGCAACGAGATGTCCATGACAGAAATAAGGGGGAAAAATGTTAATTGTGTATGAGCAAAATAAGGACAGCAGAAATGTGGAGGCGGAGACAATCTGGGAAGTAAACAAACGAACAAAGTTACAATGTTCATTATCTGATTCCGAAAATGTTATATAATTGGCCTAAAAATGTTGCAATCGAAAAAGTATGGTGCTCTTGTTACCAGCAGTGAAGGTACAGAGCAAGCGGAGCTGGTTCCCAGGGGGAAGGGTCTTGCAGAGAGCAGGACGGTTGCATGTGAGACCACCATGAGTATGTGTAGCAGGGAACATCACATAGGCACAATCAACATGGAAAGTGGTCACAACAGGGAGCAGAATCTGGTCATGGAGCCTCAGGTTAGTGGTTGGTCTAAGAATCGGAGACCATGGAGTTAAAGCAGCCACCATGGGAGTCTGCAAGGGAACCAGAGACACATCCAAGATAGGAGACTGGATCAGCAATAGGAGGCACCTGGAGTACCGATACTACAATCGTGGAGTAAGATAATACAGACCATGTTGAGTGTAGAGACTATCTCCGTATGACCTGTTCCTAGCACCTTGTGTGCAGGATAGACAGACAGACAGCTGGATTGCTGTAAGGTTCAGCAGATTGTATGCCTCTTGATGTTACTAGTTTCATTCTGCAAAAGATCTGATTTCTGCAACAAGCCTTGCCAGGGTACTTACCTACCCATACCCCATGTAACCAGTGGCATACATAGAGAAGTAAGGGCCCCATAGCAAGGATCACACCGGGTCCCCCACACAGGAGAGAAGGATTTCTGCTTAAACCCCTTTCAATGATCCTTGGACCATTTTTTTCCACTGCCTCATTTGCTAAAAGTTGTTCCTTTAGAGGGCAGAGTCCTGACCAAGTTTTCACCTCCAGTAGAAGAGGAGATGATCCCAACTAAGACTGGGCCCCCTCTTGTCCTAGGCCCCATAGCAGTCGCATGGTCTGCCGCTATTGTAGTTACATCCCTGCATATAACCCAAATTGGAATAACATCCCATGAAACAATCAACTAGGAAATACATGAGATGGGTCCATATGATAAGCTATTGCACTGACTGGAGCAATGGATGGACAGGAACTTGAATGGGAAATAAAAGATGGCCAGGGCACAGGCTCTATCCATTAGGTCTCATGCACACGACCATTGCCATTTTTGTGGTCTGCAAATTGCAGATCCACAAAACATGGATCTTGATGGAGATATGTAGCATGGAGCCTGCTACATATCACTGAGACTTGGTGCTGAATATAGATACAATAGGGGACATTTATGAAGGCTGCCGATTTAGAGGTCGGTCTTTATCCCTCCTGCGGTGGCGGTTCATCGCTGGCCTCTACATAACTTAGGCGAACTTTACCCTTGTCTAAAGCTATACCAGCTCCTTTGCTGGTGTAGATTAAGACCCTTTTGTACAGCCTGCCGGCCCGCTGAGCCGAGCCTCTTTTTTAGACCTGACTAGCCGTGAGTTGCAGAAAAGGGGAAAAAGTCACAGACTGCAGTGCAAATAACTTTGCATCCCCAATCGGCAACAGATATGACCCCCGATATGTAACCGAATGCACTCAAAAGGAGGTCAACCGGAAGGAGAACAAGTAATTCCTGGACACTAGATGTGGGACGGCACGGGATTCCAGCGCCCTTTACTACAGTATCTGGGAAAGTCATAAGGATTCCTGTAGGTGCCGAGAGGCACTTTATTACTACAGCATGAGAAATGAACTCTTATCTGAGGACTGTATGACAGTAGAGATGAAGACAGTAATTGTCAACTTCGGAAATTCTACTCAAATTTTTGAAAAAGTTCTGATTCTAAGGGCTCGTTCACATCACCGTTCAGCCCTTCCGTTCTCCTGCTCCGTTATAGGAGCAGGAGAATGGAAAGGACAGATTCGGGACATAATTGAGCTGAACGGAGCCTAAGGGACCCCGTAGACTATAATGGGGTCCGTTAGGTTTCCGCTCAGAAGATGATTTTGGAAGTGGAGACAAAAGTCCTGCCTGCACAACTTTTGTCTCCGCTCCAAAAATCTTTTTCTGAGTGTATTATAGTCTATGGGGTCCCTTAGGCTCCGTTCAGCTCAATTATGTCCCGAATCCGTCCTTTCCATTCTCCTGCTCCTATAACGGATTAGGAGAACAGAAGGGCTGAACAGTGATGTGAACGAACCCTAAGGAATCTAATTTTTGTGTCATTCAATTCAAAAGAATCAAGGTGAGAGATGGAGAGAAAAAGAAGTTCTTCCCAGCAATCACTCTTTGAGAAAGAGTGTCCCGAATCAAACTGGACTTTAGATTTGTCCAAATCGAACCCAAAGAAATTTGCTCATCTCTAAATATTATTTATCTGAGCCTATAGGTAACGATGCATGGAGCATGTCACGTGACTGGAACCTGGTGGTAAAATAGGTTATTGAATAGATTATTTCTATGTTTCCAACTGCGTATACCGGAATGGAGGTCAGCCAGAAGGAAAGGCAAGAAACTGTAAGCTAACTTGAGGAACCGCAGCCTGAGGAGCACAGAACGTTGCAATAAAATATGGATACTGTAGAGGTCTGCAATGCTGAATAAACTATGCAGATAGCAATGGTGCGGAGGAGTTCAGCTCTGACAGATTGTGCGATCTCTACTTACATCCCAACCATCTTCCACATTAAAAAAAAATGGCGATCCATCTCGAAGCGCTTGTTCCATCTTGGCACATCATTAATTTTAAAGGAGCTCTCCAGCGCGAGATCCATCTCTTCCATTTGGCGTCCTGTTCTCACATGTGCGGAGACGAGAGGATACAAAGCCTGCATGCTAGGATGCTCTTGTTTACACGCATTAACTTCAGATGCGCTGTTTGCCATTGAGAAACACATAGGAGATGTGAAATATATGCAAATAAATAAAGGATGAGGCTACTGATTAGAGGGAAGAATATCTCAGGTCCTCCCGACGAGCGAACATAATCACATTCAATGTAATTACGCGGCTCTCTGATGTACACTTAACCACTCAATCATTGCAGCAAAGTCTAAAAGCTCAACAATCTGATTTTCTTTCATCTGCAAAGTGAAGCTCGGCTGCTTCTTGACCTGTTTTTCTGTTGACAACTCAAATGCAACAAATATGGGTTGAGCCAGACAAGTGCTCGAAATGAGAAGGCCTGACATATTAAATTAGCCCAGATCCTTTTGAGGTGCTCTCTCCTGGCTTAAACCGTAAGAGCATCCTGTACAAGGAAGATCAATTTATAAAAAGGATTAGAACTTTCTACTGTGACGGAAAGAACAAGAAAAATGATATAGGATCAAAAAGAAAAAAAAAGAAAACAAAAATGTTAGCGGCTGGAAAAAAAATCTTGAAGACGGGACAATTTTTTTAAATATTTATTTGGCCAATTTAAAAAAAAGCTGTCACTTAATTAAAGGGATTTAAAATGTATCAATTTACTACAGGGTAGGTGAGAAGTATCTAATCAGTGGGGGCCCGAATCCATCACTGATTATGAAATAAGTGATGGCCCAGCATGCACTTTGCTCCATTCTCCCCTGTTGGAGATAGTGGAGCACTGCGTTCAGCTTCTGTTAGGAGTCCCACAGAGCATATACTATATTGTAATATAAAAACATAACTCCATTCACTCCAGGTACTCCATGATAGATGGGAGTACCAGCACTCAGACCCCTACCAATCAGATATATATCACTTTCTGGAGATTGTCGAGCACTTGGCTTCTATTTGGAAATCTCATGGAGATTTTGACTGTAACTCCTTAGATTTCAGAGACTCCGAGATCTAGTTCTCGTGATTGGTAGGGGTTCCAGCCGTTGGAACCCGACTGTCATGGTAGGTATTAAAAGGGAAGACCTGTACTTTCACCAACACCTCTATCTCTGTTTGGACAATCCATTCTAAATGACAGCCCCCAACTGGTCGACGGTCCCTAATTTAGTGCAAGAGCCTAAACAAATAGAAGTACAAATACCATCTGACAAAGACAGCACTGGAAGGTAAAATGTCAGAGCCAAGACAGGATATAATTACAGGTCAAATAACAGGGAAGGTCAATACTAGGAAATACTAGGAAATATGATCGGCTGTCAGAAGCAAGGTCAAAGTCAAAGCAGATGTCAAAATGTACAAACGTTAATATGATAAAGAAGACCAATCACTGGCACCTATTGACAGGAAGCAGGTGACGCCAGCACCGAGCCTAATTGGCGCAGCATCCCTGCATGCCAATTAACCTAACCCATTTGCCACAATGAAAGTGCTCATTGCCCAATCCCTTCTGCTGCCCCCCTCTTGCCTGTACCTGGTGCTGCCTTAGACGATCGCCTCACCTCGCCTCATTCGAGGTGCACCCAGATCACATCTTGCATTTCTGCAGCAAAGTCCATGATAAATCTGCTGGTAACTCATGAGAACGAGCCCTAAAGGGGTCTCATCATCATACACCCCCCTAACTATGAGAGTCAGGCTCTCGAGACCCCCGTAAACAGCTGATTTCATTGGAGGAAATTTGTATTTTCTCGCTATGGGAAAATCATATTATTACATGCGGCCATTCAAATGAATCACTGTTCTCCTGATACATGGACTCGTCCGGTCCATTAGTGAGATGGTCCATTCACACGATCGGCCAAATTGCAGTTTATTGCCGTTATTATCACTAAATGGTGGCAAAGCTCGGCAGTTTTTGCAAAATGGCTGCATAGCCTAAGTGTGGTGCTGCAATTTGCAGTAATCATGGCTACAAACCACAATGTTATGGTGCCATGTGAATAAATCCAGAGGAAGGGACTGTTTGTTAGAGGCGTCCTGATGTCTATATGGCACATATAAGGGGTTGATTCCTTTGTAGCCTCGCAGAACATCTTGGCATTGTGTGATCTGGGGCGTTACAATAGTTCAAAGCAGCAGAAGTTCAGAATCCCTAAAGGGTGTTTGCCCAATAAAGGTGTGAGGACTTCTGCAACCAATTACTTTCAGTTCTGCAATGCATCTAAAGTGCAAACACAATAATAAAATAAAGCAACGTTTCAAATAGCTGTGATTAAAGGGGTTGTCTCACTTCAACAAATTGTGTTTATCATGTAAAGAAAGTAAATACAAGGCACTTACTAATGTATTGTGATTCTCCATATTGCTTCCTTTGCTGGCTGGATTCATTTTTCCATCACATTATTCACTGCTCGTTTCCATGGTTACGACCACCCTGCAATCCATTAGTGGTGGTCATGCTTGCACAATATAGGAAAAAGCATCAGCCTCTCTGGTGGCCGGGACCATGGAAACGCACATAGGCTAGTGCTTTTTCCTAGTAAGTGCCTGGTTTTAACTTTTTCTACATGAAAAATGCCATTTTCTGAAGTGAAAGGACCCCTTTAAAACTCCCCAATAGTTCTGTGCCTACAGCTCCTATGTGGGTCAATGTGTCTCCACATTACATACAATCCCTATGTCGTCTGATCCTGCAGTCAGACCCTCACCACATCTTCTACTACTGTAATTTATACCAAGAGGAGTCAGCAGTGATAGAGCATCGCATGACTGCGGGATCAGACTACATGTGAGGGTTGCTTGTAGTCTGTTACCCTGGAAACGCTTAGCTCTTGATATAAACTATGATTATATTTTTTTTTAAATGAAGCAAAATAATATTTTCCCCGATGTGTTAGAGCATTAAAAGATTGGTTGCAAAAATATTCCACAACAATGGGCTTAAAGGGGTATTCTGGGTATAATCCCTTATCCATAAGAACTCGTGCACACAAAC
The DNA here is from genome assembly GCA_900303285.1 of Rhinella marina. Classification (NCBI taxonomy): domain Eukaryota; kingdom Metazoa; phylum Chordata; class Amphibia; order Anura; family Bufonidae; genus Rhinella; species Rhinella marina. The sequence goes on along the minus strand of ONZH01024834.1, from coordinate 35,151 downwards.
ATTTCGAATTGCAGATTCGCAAAACACAATACCATCCATGTGCATTCTGTATTTTGCGGAATGGAACAGCCGGCCCCTAATAGAACAGTCCTGTCCTTGTCCGTGATGTGGACAATAATAGGACATGTTCTATTTTTTTGCGGTGTAGATGGATCATGGACCCATTCAAATTGCGGTCCCCAATGCACGGAACGGCTGGCACACGTTTATGTGCATGAGGCCTAAGATGCAGAGACAGGGAAGGTTCAACATCCTGCAAACTACCAGGCAATTAACAGAATTATGAATGCAGCTCTGGATTTGACAAGAGAAGGAACAATCCCATTGAGTACAGTTTTCCTAATTAACTTTTCAACTAATTCACACATCCTATCGGCAGGATATGCACTTTACTTACCGTAATATTGTACAAGCTACCGGGGGGGGGGGCTGTGATTGCAGCTCTGGATGTGACTAGAGTATAAACTGCGTTTTCATTTCTTTTATAGGACTGGAGTTTGATGCATCCAGACGCATCGTATACTCAAGGAGCAGACAATGGCGGTAAGGAGTCACACAACAGGAAAGTAGTTATGGGCGAGGACATAAATCCCTCTGACACTTATATCGCCCAGTTTCTAATTTCAATGTTCCCATCTTGAGGAAACGTAGAAGCAATAAATGTTAATAAGCATTGTTCATTAATATGCACCGCTCGGCCCCACAGATCCCGGCCGCTAATGAGTGTTTGTCACACTTCAGCTCGGCATAAATACCGCCACATAGCAACAAGTTTTCTGCATGAAGTCTCATCCGAGGCCGTTATGAGGCGAGGAGGGTAATTAAAGTGATGTACAGTCACATATTGATAGATCTTGTTATAGGTGAACACGTGATCCGCCTATTAATCAAAGGGACACCAGATGTGCGCAGGGCGAAAGGATTCTCTTTTTGAATGGACTTCATGTTTCAGGGGCAGCAGCACCACTATAGGGTTAACAAGGTCATTCAGTCTTCTGCAAGTTAAGCTTATTGTATAGTGAAGTGTTCTGCAACTTTCTAATAGATTTTATGCATCAATTCCTCACCATTTTCAAAATCTCTGCTTCCTGTCAGTGATAGAAAGCATTTGTGTTTACACCCAGAGGCTAAACTGGGTACAGCCTTAAAAGACCATGATGGACTATCCCTGTCAATCAAAGGGGAGGGAGGAGTGTACTGAGCACCGAGGGGCTGGCATAGCTCTTGGAGCATCTCTACCTCAGTGCACAGTACACTCCTCCCTCCCTTTTGATTGACAGGGGTATTAACCCTGTCTAATAGTCCATCATGTTCTTTTAAGGCTGTACGCATAGTTTAGCCTCTGGGTGTAAACACAAATGCTTTCTATCACTGACTGGCCAAGTTGCCTAATCTGCATAAATATAAAAACTATTATCACTGCAAAAATGATTTTCAGCATGATCAACCCTGCCAGGCATTATGCCTGGTTTAATAGGGTTGATCACACTGACTGAGGCTCTTTAATACTTCTCATAGCTGAGAGTTTTGTCTCAATTGTATCCAGTCTGGACAATAAACATACAATAAGCAAGTTGGACTGATACAATGTGCCAATGTGCAATGTAACAAGCAGTCAGGACAGAAGAGAGCTTTATACTCACAGAGGATTGTCTAGACTGGATACAATTGTAACAAATCCACAGTTGTAGAAGGGATTTGGCCAGGACCAGTTTTTACCAGCTGGGTGTAAATGTTCCAATTCGCTGACAGTTAGCGGAGCGCTTGAAAAGCTTTTCATTTTGAAATTGTTGCTTTATTTTATTTTTATTTTTACATGGACTTAATTTTGAAGGGCCATTTGGATCTGGGAATGTCACCACTATGATATGTAGGCAACATCTTTGTGCCACCAAGGGTTAACAAGGTCATTCTGCTTTGTGCTACTTTCACATTTCCGGTTTCCTTTCCGGTTTTTAAGATTCGAGTGCTTCGCTGTGTTTCCGTGGACTTCTGATCTGTGCCTCCGCTCCGCAAAAGATGGGACATGTCCTATCTTTGTCCGTTTTTCCGATTTGTGGTCCACCATATGGGCACAATGGAGCCCCTACGTTCATGGGTATGAGCCCTTACATGTACTTGGATAGCAAAATTAATTTCTGCCTGATAGTTCGGTGACAAAATTCTAACCGCCCTGCTTAAGCCACATTCCGGTAGGGGGCAGTCCCATGAGGACCACCTTTTTCATAAGGCCCATTAGTGGTCTCGGGGGGTTCTAGATGAAGCAACCCTACTAACGACCCGTTGCAGGCGGCATTTACTATGGTCTTTTACTACAATGTCATCATCATCCAAACGTGTGGCATCGTTTTCTGCTACTTTGGCATTGAGTTGCACTCAGTGGGACGTAGCACCATAAAAAAAAAAAACTTTTACAAAAGTAAAATTTGAGTTTTAATTGCATTTACTCGAACTCCCAACTTGCTGGACCCACTTCTGCCAGTGAATTCTGATGGATCATTTGGGTCATTAGAACTCGTGGTTCTGCATCACAGTCCATGTTGGAGAAGTTCTAGGAATTGTCCTACACTCATCTACTGGGATCCACCTACCACCAGTACAATTAGTGTCATCCCAGTCTATGACATCATGTGACACTGCCCATGGGACAATGGTTGCAATGACGTCCCTCTGGGGCAGGGCTGATGCTGAGACAAGTGGACGATCTTCAGGACAGGACGATGGAACGCTCTTCACCTTCTCAGAGACCCCACAGCTCGGCAGGTTTCCTTCCATTTATAACTAGCAGATAAATAACGAGAGTTTAATTTCCTTTCTTCGCGCTGAGCAATTATTGGGTTGTTGAGTTTAACGGCGGCATTAGAGGGGCCCGCGTAAATACAGCATCATTACCAGCAATATCTCGTTACCAAAATGAGTTTATGTTTACTGTTCCACTCTTTAACTTTTAATGCAAAATCATAAGAGTCGGAAGGGTTTCCTTTGTGCCGTTGTCATCTCGGGTTTAATTGAGGAATTTGTCTCTCCTCAGATTCTGCAACGAAAATACATACAAAAGTTTTCTAGGTTTTTTCACTAAAAGATGAAAAATCTATAAAAAAAAATCTAAATTATATAATAAAATCCAATTCTAAAAATGCCCCACTCAATGCCCGAGCCACTCCTATAGATCACACTTACCTGCACCCCGGCACCTGCGTCACTCTGGATCCCTGCTTGGACGCCGCGGCATCTCCCCGTCGCACGGATCAAAACAAATAGGGAGACAAGAGTGTAGGCAATAGCAGGCCGCAGAGGTGACCAGCACCCTTGCATCATGGATGACGTCACCCAAGGGGCCTGGTCACCATTGTGGCCTGGAGCTCATAAATCAAATCTTCCAATCTACACAGTGTATTACTCCCATCATCTCTGTCTCCAGGAGCTGACAATCCAATCCAGTACAATGTATCAATATCATCACCTCAATGTAATCTCCCAATCTCTACAATGTATCACTCCCATCATATGTCTCCTCAGGGGCTCACATCTAATCCTTCAATCGGCACAATGTATTACTCCCATCATCTTTGTCTCCACGAGCTCACAATTCAATCTCCTAATCTACACGATGCATTACTCCCATTATCTCTGTTCCCAAGAGCTACCAATCCAATCTCACAATGTATACAATCTTTGTCCCCAGGAGCTAACAGTCCAATGTCCCAATCTACACAATGCATTACTCCCATCATCCATATCCCTAGCAGCTCACTGATCTGACCTTCCAGTCTCACTAAATGTATTGATCCCATCTACTTCCCCTTTCATTTCTGGGTCTTCATACGATAGGAATTATTTTCGAGGTGAAAATCTGCAGTAATGCCTCATCCATGCATTTGTGCTGTAAACGGTTGTCAGCGACAATTCCACAATGTATGAACTCACCCTAATGATTATAGCTCGCATAGATAAAATTTGCAACACAAATAAAAAGTATCATTTTTCACTGAAATAATCTGTTGAAATGTGAACATTCAACGAGAGTATCGGACATGGCTGCACAGTAAGGGTTAAATTTCCTATACGGGACTTGGATGACAACACAGGACCATGGGGCAGACGCCGTCCACGCACTCAGCGGCTCCTGTCGTAGAAGCTTCATCTATAATGAGGGCCTCATCCCGGCTGTCTCTGCCTCGTCAGACCCTCGTCTCTGTCCCGGCCGTGGAGCACTTACTCTCAGTGAAGCCTCTGTTCAATTATTCATCCCCTAAAACTGTGCATTAAGTGCTGAGTCTGTGACGAGTGTCCAGCTCCACGGCGCAGGCTTCATGTTACGGCTGATACCTGCAGATCACGGTGACACCTCCGTCTGATCATTGCTTCTACTCATGGAACGTATTCCTGGAATCCTTAGAAGCTACATTGTATCCGATGATCATCCCAGGAGTCATGTGACATCATCGGGTCACCTTCTCCTTGTGCTCCCACAATTCCGTGAAGCCCCAGAAGCAACATTGTATCCAATGACAATCCCAGGGGTCATGTGACATCATAGGGTCACTTTCTCCCTGTGCTCTCACAATTCTATTAAGCCCCAGATGCAACATTGTATCCAATGATAATCCCAGGGGTCATGTGACATCATAGGGTCATTTTCTCCCTGTGCTCCCACAATTCCATAAGCCACAGTTGCTACATTGTATCCAATGATAATCCCAGGGGTCATGTGACTTCATAGGGTCACTTTTTCCCTGTGCTTCCACAATTCCATGAAGCTCCAAATGTAACATTGTATCAGATGATCATCCCAGGGGTCATGTGATATCACAGGGTCATTTTGTTCCCCCCCCTCCCACAAGTCCATGAAGCCCCAGATGCAACAATGTATTTAATGATAATTCCCTGGATCATGTGAAATTATTGCAGGGCCGGACTGGAAACAAAGTGGCCATGGAAAAAAACTAAAAAACTAAAAGTGGCCTCATGTTGTAGACGGATCCAAACTGACAGAATACCGCCTCAGCAGAGCCATATACCACAGTGCATAACAAGTTACCTCCCCAGAAGCCGCCCCCTCTGTGTCACCTTCTGTCCTCCTACTACAGTTACTCCAGGATGGCAATACATTTGAATTCAGGAGTCAGGAAGGCACCTGTGGGCTTCAGGAGGGCCCAGTTGGCCCCTGGGTCATCGGCCCACTAGGAAATTTCCCTGTGGGGTCTATGACTGGTCCACCCCTGTATTAGAGGGTCACTTTCTCCCTGTGCTTCCGCAATTCTATAAAGATGCAAAATTGTATCTGATGATAATTCCCGGGATCATGTGACTTCATAGGTTCACTTTGTTTCACCCCTTTCCACAATTCCTATACTATTTCTCATCCTGAGCGACCTGGTTCATGAACAGATTACTAGAATGTACACAGGCAGAGCTGTAAAGAAAGGGGAGGCAACAAGAGGTAAGTAACATTATGTAACATTATGACTTCACCAGAACCTGGGCCCTGGTGCACAATCTGTCACAGGGCCTCCCCTACCATGTGCTTTCTTAAGTACTTGTATCTTTCTTCGTCCCTCTCAGGCCCATGCGCCCAGCTACAGCTGCCACCTCTGCACTCCTTATAGCTGTTTTTTCCTAATGCAGATTTTCATGTTAAAAATGCCTAAAATAAGCTCTCCATTGATTTTAATGGGAATCTGAATCATAGAACCACCGTCTGTTCCTGCGCTCAGTGGCCGCACACAGCTTACACTCTCTGAATCCACGCAGATGAACATGCAAATCCATTGCAGAAATTTGAGAGTCACCTTGGGATTTCTGTCGCAGAATTTGCAGTGTACCCTTATGGAGATTGTAGTGCTCCCGTCTCAGAGCCATTGGGGGGCTCCTAGTTTAACACCAGGGAGTGCTGTCCTCATCCCTACTTATAACATGGTATCATTTTAAACATATGTGGATGTAGCAGGGCTGAGTTTGTCTTTTGGTACAATTCATAGAAAGCTTTTGGTCACTATGATTACCCATTGATATCAAAGTGCTCATAAGACGGTGATCACAAGACTCTCTCTTAACAAGTCACCTACCACAAAAAAAAAAAAAAAAACCCCAAAACAAACATTATCTAGACCTCATACTCCATCATTTTATCATAATGCCTATAGTACAAATATCATATGGAGACACTGCCTGTGCTTCATCTGTGAAGGATCAGGGGATGGGTACAGCAATGGCCGCCACTAGTGGTCTTCACCTAGAAACTTTTCATGTAGGAGATAATTACTCAAAAACAGCAGCTTCAGTCAGACGTCTTGAAGAGTCATTTTTGGATCTCCTTGGCTTTGTAGTCAGTTACTAGTTCACCGTTGCTCTTAGTCCTGATGTGAGGGGAACATTTTTCTGACTCCCTGGTTTTTAGTGTATTTATTTTAGCTAAACTAAACCTACAGGTCCCGGGGTGAATATAATGAGCTAAAAACACAGGATTTTGGCACTTCCCGGCACTCAGAACAATCAGAAACTGGTAGAAAGAGTCGTCCTAATGACCCCCTATGGGAGCAACGTGATATTGATAACATGAGCAGATCTGGACGAGGAGGCGATCGTCAGGAACAATTAATGCTTATCACGAAAATCTGCAAAAAAAAAAAAAAAACAGCAAGAAAACAACAAAAAATACCTTCTAGTTGGTTCTTATGAGAGGAAGTTTTATAACGCCAAGGGCCCCAAACCTTCTACGGGAACATACAAAATGAGTGTTCACGTGAAGCTCTCTGACGAAAACGACACAAACCGATGCAAACTGATAGTGCTCAGAATTAAGGATCCGTTTTCTTCTTTATTTTTCTGCTCTTCACCCTTAGACCTCTTAACATTTCCGTTTTTCACTGACGTGTGCTGTCTGCGTTTTTCATGGACAGCACACGTACCCATTGATTTAAATGTATCACATGGGTATGTTCACATTTCAGTATTTGTTTACTGACAGACATGCACTACTTTGATCTGTGATGCGGACCAAGCACGCCCATTGAAGTCTACGGGTCCGTGAAAATCACTGACACACATCCGTTTTTCACTGATAACTAATAGGAGATCCTTTGGAAATTCACTTTCAGCTGAGCAAAGTCAGTGAATTACGGATGCCACACGGATGGTAAAAACGGACACATGGACCAATCACGGATCCTCCAAGGACAGCTTCACAGATGAAACACGTACGCTTTTTTTCACGGATGTGTCACTGGCATGGAAATGCGGACGAGGCCATAAGCTGTCCACACATATCAGGGCTCAACTGGGGCTTATGGGGCCAACAGGGGGTGGAGCTTAATGGTACACCACAGACCCCAGACATAACTGTCTTGGGGCCACAGAAATGCCAAATCCATCCCTGCTCAAAATGTATTGGTCCAATGTCCAATACATTATATATATATATATATATATTATTTATTTATTTATTTATTTATTTATTTATTTATTTTGTTAATCGTCCAAAATCAAGTTGTTCAAGTGAAGAGAAATGCCACTGAACAGTAGAAAATTGCATGTTAGTGTTACAGTTAATTCCCATAAAACTGGTGTTTTTGCATAAACAATTGCAGAAAAAAGGCACCAAAAATACAAAAGGCCAAAAATCAGGAAAAAAAGAATCGCTCTTAAAGGGTTATTCCCACCTTATCGATAGAGTATGCCCTCATTGCCTGATAGATGGATCAGGGAAATGAACTGGAGGGTGCACTGCGCATGCTCACCTGCCCTCCATTCATTTCTATGGGGCCTCTAAAAATAGCCGAGCGCTGGATCAGCTTTTTCCCTCAGAATCATCCCTTCCGGTGGATGCAAAGTTGGTCTGACAATGGATCTACTGACTCTTTGCTCTGAGAAGAAGCTTTGTCCATGTTGGTTGTTTTGGACCATCCTCGTTTGCTTTCCTTCTCAAGGTGAGTTGATCCAGAAGCCTCTGACAACTTCTCACTTCTACAGTAAAACCAGGGGGTCCATGTAATGAATCAGGTTCCTTCCATCATCCATAGACATGATTACCTGTACTTTACCATTAAGTGGCGATGACCTCCTTAGTTGTAGGGCTCCATATAGTCTAAAGTGTATCCATTGCCCTTCACAGACATATACATTGTATCTATTCCAGGTACTCAAGTCTTACACCAGCTAATGACCAAGGCATGGACGGCATGCATGATGCTCTGCAGGATCCAGGCTTCTCCTTTAGTAAGATACTTCACCGCTATTCCCAGAAGAGGTGATATTTCACCAGATCACTCAGATACCTCTGTAGTAGAAGGGTATTGATGAATGACTCAAAGTCAGGAGTAAAGGTACAGCTCAGCACCTATTAAAGCAGGCTGATGAACGGATTCTATTCCTACTCTGCTACAAGGTGCTTAAAGAGTATCTGTCCTTAGAATCAACCCTATTAAACCAAGCATACTGCCTGATTAAAGTCATACTTGTCTTGTGGAGTTATTTGCTGTGTTCCCAAGAAACTAGACTTATTCATTATACACAAATGAACACTTTGAGGACCACAAGGCATGGCCGGCACTGGAAAGCTGAGGAGCTGGGCCCCACCCCATGAATTTGACATCATGGGCCCCTTCAACGCAAGTGACAGCAAGGGGCCATCTCAACTTATAGATAGGAATGAGCAGAAAAAAATCAATACAACAGTCAGAGTTTTGGTGTTGGAGCTTCCACCTCACAGATACAAATCTGTTACATCACATTCTTGAGGCCACAAGGGGCAGTACAGCGGGGGCGGAGTAACTCCACCCACTTCCTGCAGTGGTTACAAGCCTAAGCGGGGGTGGGTCTAGGACTTGAGCCAACACCAGGAGGTAGAGCCCGGTTTCCATGCTCCAATACAAATACACAATCAGTATATCCATGGATACAGATATACCGCTGATCAATCACAAGTCAAAAACAAAAAAAAGTCTAAAATCTAAAAAACAAAAATCAAAAATAGCTGAAATTATTCAAAACAATTGAAGCATAGAAAACGTGAAGACAAGGGGGTCGTTTATAGTTTGTTTTCGAGTCAACGGGTAATGACATACAGATGGGCTCCAGCACCAAGAAGAGACTTGGCAGGTTACACTTATGAAGGTATCAGGATGGTCGCCATCAAATTACCTCTCAATGAAGCATGAAAGTCACAAACAGGTAATACTTCCCTAAACAACGAGTACAGAAGCCGTCGACAATGCTGCTGACTAGCCGCCATTATAGCAGAGCTGTGATGACTTATAATACTGCACTATAGACATAACGGACGCATAATACCGCTATATATCGTCCTCGTCCCAATTACGTTATCAAACACGGATATCGGTGCATTTGTCTATACCAGAGTGAAATAAGACGGGAATCGTCCTGTAGGTTCTGCAGTCTGAAGCAGAGAGGAGTATAATAATGCAAACCGCACGGTGACTCTGCATCCATATATGATGTCAAATGGGGGAAATTTGCACCGAGTGGCTTCGCTGGTGACACCGAGCTCGAGCCCTGGCTCTACTGTCTGCACTAAAATCCTCTTTTCCCACCGATTCCAAGTTTAAAGACAAAACTTTTACGTAAGTAGTTGAAGCAGCAGGAGCGGCGGCGGCAGCTAATATCTCCACTTCTTCTACGAGGAGACTCATAACTTGAGGCATATTCTATATAAAAGACGGAAAAAAAAACAACCACAAGAGACCGGAGGGAATCCCAAATCTGTAATTCTCAGATATTGACTAGAGATCTGTGACACAGATAAATGTGTTTCATTTAACAAGTGCCTTTTCTATGTGTTTCCGCACTTGGGAAGATTCAGTGAATTTCAATAATCCGTTTAAACGGTCTATAAGTGGCCGACCATGCAAATCATCCCCTGCAGACATGAATACGTACAGTTCTAGGCAGCGCATATGTGCAGGTAAGGAGTCGGGTCTACTAATCCAATGTAGACTATCTTCACACACTTCCAGGCCAACTTGTGGTTTCTAAACAAGACAGCAAAGGATATGAGGGCACTATATGGCGTTACTACATGGAGACTGTGTAGAATTACTGGGAGGGTGAGACACCGCACCAATATGGACTGTATACGATGAAAAGCTACCAAACCTGCATTGATGTCTTGTCTGCAGGCTAATAACTGATGACCGTAGATTCCCGCGATTGGTCACGTTACATATAATAATTATTGTGTAATAAGTACAGTATGTAAAATAAACATAAAAAGTTCACCAAACCCCAAAATTATAAAAAAAAAAAAGAGAACACAGGCCGCATTCAAAAGGAAGATTTTCATGCATCCAGACACATAATAAAGCAGTTATCCTTCTCCTTTCTCCAGCAGGAAATCTCAGCCAGAAAGTCATCTCCATGTAACCGACCCCATTGCTGGTCATTGCCTCCTAGACTAAACCAGGTTCAGCAACAGGATAAAGGAAGGGAATGCTCTTGTGATGAGCAGGGAGTTGGGAGCTGCAGAAGGTAAAGCAACCGATCCTATAAAAATGTCTTCCCTTTCATTAGGTAGAGCAATAACCATTGCAAATACTTTGGTGAAGGCCACTGCCATCCACACATTGCATGGTCTTCTTGGAATGCTGGACCAATGAATCTTGTTGCAAACAGGATCAATATTGGAGGAATGCAAAAACTTCATCTATGGCCCCCATCACAGTGATGACCACCAGGCCTGTTATGCAGCAGGTGGTCATGTAGCCCTGGACGTAACCTGGTCATGCATAATAAACCCTATGATTTCCTATCAACGAAGGTAACCTTTCACCTCCCCGCTCACAGCAATGTCAGAGAAGGATCAGGCATATTAACATGCTCAGTGTTTTTGTTCTCTTTGGCCTACTTCGCTCTCCCATTCAGAAAACATGCATGCTCAGCCAAGCCAAGTCTGCAAGTATACAGGAGAAACAGACAGCTTTAGGCACTGTGCAATTTGATATCTATGTAGTAGCTGCATTCAACCCCCAACCGGCCAGAAGCAAAAGGGTCTTCAGTGAACTGTCAGTCATAAAGTAACTTTTTATTGTAATTAATTAATTATTATTATTATTTAAACGGTTGGTAAATGAGATAAGTTCTTTAAAGGGAGTGTGTTAGAGGGAAATTCACTTTTATACCAGGCCCAGTGCCTTGTAGGGCGAGCTCAGCTGAATGTAATGACACCTTTCACTTAGTGCTCAATTCTGGAGAAAAGGTATTTTTAACCATATGCAAATTAGCTGTTCAATGCAAAAAAGGTGGAGCCAAGTCACTCTGTGCAGCTTTGTTCCTTCTCCTTCCACTGTCAGCCCCTCCTCCTCTACTTGATTGACAGGGCAAGGCGAGATGACTATGCAGGAACCTGGTAGGAGAGGGAAGGGCCGGCAATGGAAGAGCAGGAGGAGGACATATTGGTTTGGCCCCACCTTCAGTGGACTTAAATGATCATTTGCATATGAGTTAAAAGTCCTTTTTCTCCAGAATTTAAGCAACGGATCGCTAAGTGAAAGCTATCACTACATTCAGCGGCGGTTGCCCGTCAGTGTGCCGGGGGACCTGCTGCTGACAGGCTCCTTTAAGTAGTCACGTATATAAATCTCGTCACGGATGAGAATATATTTATATTATTGTCATTTCTTATTTCTGCCTGGAACTGGGAATAATTACGTGCAGCAGAGAAAGAAGAAAACCCAACAGCCCAGAAGTATCTGACATCGGAGAAGACAAGACGTCTGCAAGGAAAATCCATACCGGCAGACTAATCTATGAGTTCAGATGAAATTCTCCGGCATTTTGGAGAGATGCTTCTGTACGGCTGTTTATGGAGCCAGATTCTTACGGTTGTGCAATTTTACACCCATTTTAAAAAGTTGAAATCTCTGAACCTTTGATCCACGACAAGAATGAAGCCTCCACTAACGCATCACCACTTACGTTAATATGACAGCCGCTCAATGTTTTCAAGTGCTGATCAATTCTCAGCAATCTACGCTCCATGCATTATGTATTTCTAAAGGAACTTGGGCTTTTTAGTGAAATGTCAGAAGGTTAACTGGTCGGTGCGCGCCGATTCCTGCCCCCCGGGAGCCAATCGCAGCCGCAACGCTTGTAATACGCGCAGTAAAATAACAGCGTAATGAAGTCATTGTTCGGAGCCAGTGATCAGGCTCCTCGATGAACCCCCGACCTTCACCGCTTGTTACAATAAGAGGACAATCACAATGTTTCCTTCTGTCCCATCTCCATCATCACTGAGGGTGCAGGCCCCATAGACTGACTTGTAAACACCATTCAGTGGCTTGTGGTCATGGGACTGGAACCGTACAGACCGAGGAAGAGCATAATAGATTCATATAAATACCACTGTTATTGTATAACGATCTCTGCTCAAGATAGATAGAAAGATAGATAAATATGAGATAGATAGATAGATAGATAGATAGATAGAGATATGAGATAGATAGATATGAGATAGATAGATATGAGATAGATAGATAGATAGATAGATATAAGATACATAGATAGAAAGATAGATAGATAGATAGATAGATAGATAGATAGATAGATAGATAGATAATAGATAGATAGATAGATAGATAGATAGATAGATAGATAGATAGATATGAGATAAATAGATATAAGATAGATAGATAGATAGATAGATAGATAGATAGATAGATAGATAGATAGATATGAGATAGATAGATAGATAGATAGATAGATAGATAGATAGATAGATAGATAGATAGATAGATAGATATAGAACTTGACATCTTCACTCCAGTGATAGAACATGTTATTTGCGGTCGGTTATCTTAGAAGTTTAGTACAATATTTTTTTCCTGTTGTTTTGTGGGAATGCAGAAAATTGCAGCTTTCTCGGTTGTAATAACAGGGCACTTTCGCTAATGTTAAGGTATAAGTCCCAAGTGTCTCCGCTCGCGAGGCATCATGGGAGGTGCGCACAGCTGGTGCAGGGGGTTAGCGGTGCCTCGGGGCTTATTCGCAGCTCTTCACTTTATATTACTGGAGCGCGTTCTGTAATAACATGAATGTGAGCAGCAGATAAATAGAATCTCCGCAGCTGGACGCAGAGCACGAGGCCAAAACTATGAACATATGGCTGCACTGAACCAATCATCGGCCTCATTACCTTATTATTACCCATACGTACCGCAGGTTGGCCCGGATTCTTAGGAGGAGGGAACTTAGAAAAGTTCAAGAAGAATTCTAAACCTTGAAACTATGGAAAATCCATTTTTTTATCATCATGCATCTAACATTTCAAAATGTTTAAAAAAAACTAAGATTTTACCCATTATGGGCATTAGGGCTCATGCAGTCGTTGTCTATGCTGTGGACCATAATTTGCAGTCCACAATGCATGGGCACTGACATTGTGGCCACCGCATGCGGATCGCGGACCCATTCACTTGAATGGGGTCCACGATCCGCATCCGAGGGTCCGCAACGCAAAAAGGTAGTGCTTGCGCTAATTTTTTGCGGTGCAGAGGCACGGCCAGAAACACCACGGAAGCACGCCGTAGTGCTTCTGTGGTGTTCGATCCATGCCTCCGCTCCGTATTGAAGTAAATGGGTCTGCAATCCGTGATGCGGGTGCACACGGCCGGTGCCCGTGGATTGCGGACCCGCCGCATGCGGGCCGCAATACAGGAAAGAGCCGGCACTGGCCGTGTGCATGAGCCCTTATTGTGATGAAAAAACAAAGATCTTTACATTGGACTTTAAAAGTCCCAGAGCAAAAGGCGCACTACAGCCAAGTGCCAGAAATATGGTTTGCTCCTGGGTGGGGTTTGCATAAATTACAGCTTTTGGACCCACCCCAGCTTAGAAACAGATACAAATATTGAAATGTAGCATGGGATATAGTAGGGATGCCCAACTTGTGGCCTTCCAGCTCTTGCAAAACTACAATACCCAGCATGCCTGCACACTGTCTACAGCTATTAGAGCATGCTAGGAGTTGTAGTTTTGCAACAGCTGGAGGGCCACAGGTTGAGCCTCCCTGGGACATAGAAACGATAATGATGACATAATCTAAACAAATTCACTAGGAACAGTCTAATGGGTTAATATATCTGGTTCCCCGTGAATTTATAAGAAGTCCCACAATGGTGATTAGAAGTGGGGCCCTTTAAGGCGTATTATACAGCAGTGACAAATATCATTACCATCAATTAACCTCGGTAAACTACTTCTCCCATCGTGCCCTACGTCCAATTCTAAAACTTTACTGATAATCAGGCAAACATCTATTTTTACTGTTTGTACGAACGTCTTTGTCTGATTGATTTGAAGGGTGAAAACCACATCTGACCTCTCTCTAAATGTCACTTTCCAGTTGTTGACAATTCTGCTCATTTTCCGTGTCCATGTTCATTATTATCCTAATTATCACAGACTATTCTCGTCATCTGAGGTCGTTTACTGAGCTTTTTGAGATGTAACAGCCTCGTGTGCGTCGCTAAACCGATCCCTGCAAATTCCAAGGACAAAGAGAGGACCAAATTATAATAAAATGCTGGTATATGTAATAGACTGGAGAACGGTTCTCAGGGGCTTAGCTTAAAATTGTCACATGCCCCCTTGACCCCACCCCTGAGGAACAGCTGAACTTTGGTTCTACTCCTATCTGTTCATTCTACTTTATGAATATCAAGAATATTTATGTTAAAGTTAGAAATAAACATTGTAAACAAGTGTCAACTTTTTAGACTTTCTGGATTAGGAGAAGTTACATGGAATTCCGAGCCTCTATAATCTACATAAAGCGGTCAATAGACATTAGAACTCTCCTATTGGACGCCAGGCTCCTCTATGATACAAGTTTTCCAGTACATTCTAGCTCAAGGCGTCAGGATGCCAAGCGTCTTAAAACAAGTTCAATAAGACCTTGTCTGGCCGATAATCCAGTGCACTGCGAGCGTTGGGTTATATTAGAGACAGGTCATGTCAAGAAGATTACAGGAGCCTCTGCACATTGAAGTAGCAATGCTGAGATGATACGGTGGATCAATACCGCCTTATGATCTGATCTCCTTCTTATGAGTTAAGACGCACCGGACTCACTTTCCCATACCTTGCTTTTTTGATACAATTTTGAAAAAAATATAAAAATCTTACTTAAAGGTCCCTTCTATCATCACACAAAGCTGTATTATTTTTCATGCTGAGAAATACAAAGCAGAGAGGAAAGGGTTCCAAGCATTTGGTGCCAAGCATGGGCGGACAACTTTCTTGGTTCCGATTGCACCTGAATGATGGCATGTTTTGAGCAGTAAATCTCCTCCACTGTTTTTACTGGATGGAAAAAAAAAACACCTTAAGCCGTGGGGACTAATAGGTCATAAGGAGATTAAAATAAAGGGTCTAGTCATATGGTCTCGGACTTATATTGGCAGTAATAAACGACTACGACTTCAGATAAGGACTCCAGATAGCTATGTTTAATTTTCCTACTGCCCCCAAATTTCCCTCTGTCGGTTAAAGCTGCACATCAATCTTTATTAGCCTACTACCCTGCCTTTCCCCTGCTGTCAGCACTCAGAGCTGCACTGAAATACATTGTCAGAACTGCTGTGCCATGTTGACACCATAACGAGGACTCCTGTACATGTACAGCAGTCCTGACAATGTATTTCAGTGCAGCTCTGAGTGCTGACAGCAGGGGAAATGCAGGGTAGTAGGCAAATAAATACTGAAGATCTGGACTCCTTATCTGCAGTGCTACTCATGTATTGTTGCAGGTAATAGTCCGGAATCATTGAGGGCACTACAGACCCCAGACTAACTATGTTCTCCATCTGTCAGGATAAAGCTGCATGTCAATCTTTATTAGCCTGCTACCCTGCCTTTCCCCTGCTGTCAGCACTCAAAGCTGCACTGAAATACATTGTCAGGACTGCTGTGTCATGTTGACACCATGAAGAGGACTCGTGTACATGCCCAGCAGTTCTGACAATGTATTTCAGTGCAGCTTTGAGAGCTGACAACAGGGGAAAGGCAGGGTAGCAGGCTAATAAAGATTGACATGCAGCTTTATCCTGACAGAAGGAGATTGGGGGGCAGTAGGAAAATTAAACATAGTTAGTCTGGGGTCTCTAGTGCCCTCAATGATTCCGGACTATTACCTGCAATAATACATGAGTAGCACTGCAGATAAGGAGTCCAGATCATCGGTATTTATTTGCCTGCAACCCTGCCCTTCCCCTGCTGTCAGCACTCAGAGCTGCACTTTAAATACTGAAGATCTGGACTCCTTATCTGCAGTGCTACTCATGTATTATTGCAGGTAATAGTCCGGAATCATTGAGGGCACCACAGACCCCAGACGAACTATGTTTAATTTTCCTACTGCCCCCCAATCTCACTCTGTCAGATAAAGCTACACATCAATCTTTATTAGCCTGCTACCCTGCCCTTCCCCTGCTGTCAGCTCTCAAAGCTGCACTGAAATACATTGTCAGAACTGCTGGGCATGTACACGAGTCCTCTTCATGGTGTCAACATGGCACAGCAGTCCTGACAATGTATTTCAGTGCAGCTTTGAGTGTTGGGAAAGGCAGGGTAGTAGGCAAATAAATACTGACGATCTGGACTCCTTATCTGCAGTGCTACTCATGTATTATTACAGGTAATAGTCCAGAATCATTAAGGGCTCCACAGGCCCCCGACTAGGACAGGAGAAATGGATACCTGTTTGTGGAGTGACAATTAAAAGGCGCTGTCCAGCTTGAAGAAACCATGGCTCATTCCTTTAAGAACAGCGCCACTCCTGTTTACTGGTTGTATGTGGTATTGCAAATCAGACCCATTCACTTCAGAGAAGCCTTGTTGCATGACCACACTCAACCTGTGGACTGATGTGAGGCTGTTTATAAACAAAGAGGCCATGTTCAATGGTTAAGCCACACCCCTTGTTACGTGATTTGCAAAAAGTGTCAAAAACAGTCGATGAATGTGGTATCAAGCATGGATGGTCAACTTTCTTGGCACCAATTGCACCTAAACGATGGCACATTTTTAACTGTAAATCTCTTCCCATTATTACTGGATGGAAAAAAAAAAAAACACCTTCAGCCGTGGGGACTAATAGGTCATAAAATGAAAATAAAGGCTCTATTCACTGACAGGAAGCAATGACTGGGTTTAAAGGAAAGCTATAAATGTATGTAAGAAGCTGGGAATCTGTTGAGATTTATTTTCGAAGAGCCAGTTGTGGGATCTGCATCTGCAGAATACAATAGATAGCAGAAGCCAAAATATTTTTATTGCACCCCATTAGACAAGCGGTTCCCCCATATGCTGACCATATACCAGGCGATGTGTCTGGTCATAAGAGTCACGGTCCTGACATTTAGAAACAGCATCATTATATGTTACCCTTATTACAGAAATTCTCTGACACCAGGATCTGACAATTCTCCCAGACGCAGAATATTTGCATAGATATTATTTCCTAAATTACTGGTGTAATACACATTTCGCTTCCACATTTGACACCCCAGGGGTTCTGTGTTGATGCAGAAAAGATATTGTCGACTGTAAGATTAGCCTAACGGACCGAAAAGCCGCTCAATCCGCCATAATTCTCCTATTAATAGATGCAAAGGGGTAATTAAAGCGTCACATAAAAAACTGAAACATCAAATAATAAGATAAGAAGTAACGTAACGAGGAGGAGAACATGGAAGAAGTGCTTTACAATAAGCATAGTCCAATGGGGTGATGGGAGCAGGTTATACATTTTGTAGAATTCTCAAAAAAAAAAAAAAAACACGCAAACACAAAGGGAAAAAAACATCTACAAACTGCAACAAAATCGGCACGTGTTACATATGTTACATTGCGGATGTCAGAGCGAATACAGCTGATGGACAAAATTGGTGCTAAAAATTTGCAACAATTTTGCACCATATTATGCTGCAGCGGATGTCTTCTGCCGTAAGTGCTGTAGTAAACTTTTCTGTAGAATTTTGGCGCATATTTTGTAACCAAAAATCCACAAGAAATACACAATCTTTGGACCTTCTTATAGTGATCTGTAGTGGTTCAGGTGTCATGAATCCTAAACCTTGAAGGAACAAAGAGACGGAAACACATAACAGAACACGTGACCTTTCTTGTCCCATCAGCCATCTTTGGTGAACATTGTACAGCCCATAGTTATGTACTTTAAGTCAGGGAAGCCCAACCTGCGGCCCTCCAACTGTTGCAAAACTATAACTTCCAGCATGCCTGGACAGCCTACAGCTATCGGTCTACAGCAGGGCATTGAGGGAGTTGTAGTTTTACAACAGCTGGAGGGACACAGGTTGGGCATGCCTGCTCTAAGTTATTAAAAAGGAGTAAGGATGAGTGAACTGGTTCTATTGGCTCATGATTTGGTCCAAATCTTTCAAAAAGTTTGGATCCACACAAAACTGAATTTTTGATGGTTCAATTTAGGCAAACAAGAGAGACTAGAACACAAATGTGTGTTTTTCAACAATACATATATACAGTACAGACCAAAAGTTTGGACACACCTTCTCATTCAAAGAGTTTTCTGTATTTTCATGACTATGAAAATTGTAGATTCACACTGAAGGCATCAAAACTATGAATTAACACATGTGGAATTATATACTTAACAAAAAAGTGTGAAACAACTGAAAATATGTCTTATATTCTAGGTTCTTCAAAGTAGCCACCTTTTGCTTTGATTACTCCTTCGCACACTCTTGGCATTCTCTTGATGAGCTTCAAGAGGTAGTCACCTGAAATGGTTTTCACTTCACAGGTGTGCCCTGTCAGGTTTAATAAGTGGGATTTCTTGCCTTATAAATGGGGTTGGGACCATGAGTTGTGTTGGGCAGAAGTCAGGTGGATACACAGCTGATAGTCCTACTGAATAGACTGTTAGAATTTGTATTATGGCAAGAAAAAAGCAGCTAAGTAAAGAAAAACGAGTGGCCATCATTACTTTAAGAAATGAAGGTCAGTCAGTCCGAAAAATTGGGAAAACTTTGAAAATGTCCCCAAGTGCAGTCGCAAAAACCATCAAGCGCTACAAAGAAACTGTCTGACATGAGGAGCGCCCCAGGAAAGGAAGACCAAGAGTCACCTCTGCTGCGGAGGAGAAGTTCATCCGAGTCACCAGCCTCAGAAATGGCAGGTTAACAGCAGCTCAGATTAGAGACCAGGTCAATGCCACACAGAGTTCTAGCAGCAGACACATCTCTACAACAACTGGTAAGAGGAGACTGTGTGCAGCAGGCCTTCATGGTGGAAACCACTGCTAAGGACAGGCAACAAGCAGAAGAGAACACAAGGAATGGACATTAGACAAGTGGAAATCTGTGCTTTGGTCTGATGAGTCCAAATTTGAGATTTTTGGTTCCAACCACCGTGTCTTTGTGCGACGCAGAAAAGGTGAACGGATGGACTCTGCATGCCTGGTTCCCACTGTGAAGCATGGAGGAGGAGGTGTGATGGTGTGGGGGTTCTTTGCTGGTGACACTGTTGGGGATTTATTCAAAATTGAAGGCATACTGAACCAGCATGGCTACCACAGCATCTTGCAGCGGCATGCTATTCCATCTGGTTTGCGTTTAGTTGGACCATCATTTATTTATCAACAGGACAATGACCCCAAACACACCTCCAGGCTGTGTAAGGGCTATTTGACCAAGAAGGAGAGTGATGGGGTGCTATGCCAGATGACCTGGCCTCCACAGTCACCAGACCTGAACCCAATCCAGATGGTTTGGGGTGAGCTGGACCGCAAAGTGAAGGCAAAAGGGCCAACAAGTGCTAAGCATCTCTGGGAACTCCTTCAAGACTGTTGGAATACCATTTCAGGTGACTACCTCTTGAAGCTCATCATGAGAATGCCAAGAGTGTGCAAAGCAGTAATCAAAGCAAAAGGTGGCTACTTTGAAGAACCTAGAATATAAGACATATTTTCAGTTGTTTCACACTTTTTTGTTAAGTATATAATTCCACATGTGTTAATTCATAGTTTTGATGCCTTCAGTGTGAATCTACAATTTTCATAGTCATAAAAATGCAGAAAACTCTTTGAATGAGAAGGTGTGTCCAAACTTTTGGCCTGTACTGTATTCTTTCTCATTATGGAGAGCCCCTAGTATGCCAAGTACGTGTGCGCTGTATTGTAGGCCTGGAATGCCCCTATGGGTTTCTGGGAAATATATTCAAATTAGCATTCCTAAGGTAAATTGCTCAGGTGAATTGGAAGGCGCCGTCCCATTAAGGTAATTGGGACAGCAGGAGCTATAAGCATAAGTACTTGCCACTGTACGGCAATTTGGTAAATATTAAGGCTCACACACTAGTATTAAAGATCCGGATCTCTGCGCATTACAGCATTACCGGGGGTTTGTAAGTCTCTGTCCAGGCCCATTCATTGTCATGTGGACCGGAGGTGATCTGGCCACATTCTGGAAAATATGTAGTGAATTGGCTGTAAGAGAACCAGCAGTTTTATTCCGGCCGATTCTTGATTATTATGGAGAGCACTTGATACATGATGACTACTGTAGACTAGACAATGCTGCACTTCATTTCTGGGGAAAATATATGCAATTTATCATGTCTAATATCTGCTGGCATCAGATAGGTTTAGGAAATTGGAATATCTTTCCCAGAAACCCATAGGGTCATCGCCTGACCCATAATACTGCACACACATACTCAGCATACTAGGGGCTCTCTCTTATTGGTTTGGAACAATTTGTTTCCAAACTGAATTTTTCAAAAAATTTGGTGAACTTCAAATAAACCAAATGTAACCATTTTCACTCATCTCTAAAAGGGAGATCAAGTTTAGAATCCTCATCTATCTGACAGAGTGGGTGCAAAGAGAATTTTTGGCTCTGGAGGACAAGGCATATTTGTGTTATATATGGACAAGCCATTGATTACAGTAACAAATCTGCAATGCTTCATGTCCCCTGCGGAGGCACTGTAGGAGAATGAGACACTTGCATTCTGGTTGCCTAGAAAAGCATGTCCGATCCCTGTGGTTCCCAGCAGCAGGACAGTATTTGATCCGCTCATTGTTGGGGGATCCTTGTTTGGCCCAGATAGACGACTACGACTACACAGAAGTATTATTATTACTGGCTGATACCACCCAAGCCATAGGATGGCACCTAAGACCTCCACCATACAGGTACAACCTTCACCACTACATGGTGCCATTCTGGACTCCAAAAAAACTCTTGTATTGCTGAATGGTGGCCGCTGTGGTTGTCAACCAGCTTTTCAAAAATGAGGTGTAAACATGATTTTTAAAAAATTATTGGGGATGTAAAGTTTTAAGTAGAAGATTTGCACAATGTGCACGGAGCGTCCTGATCTGCAGACATTTACGTGCATCGCCTTGTACTACAGACGATGCCGCAGCTGAAGTCTTGAATGCTTCTGTAATGATTCCGCCTATGCAACGCTCGCCTGGCACGTGCCCAAAACCTACTTTTCGACCTCGAGTTGTTCATACAAGGCATAGTGAAAAATATGTCTCCTGACATTTCTGCCAGCCTTCATATATCACCGCCCGCCGCAAAGGTTACTTAGCATCTCCTTACATTAGCATGTTGCCGAGAATTAGATTAAAATTCATGATTACCATTTTAAATCATTTATTGAAATGACATGGCGGCGCACTTCACCGTCCCCGCCAGTGGGAGGAAATGCAGCTGTTTGCCGTAAACACGTCTGCGGGCAAGAAGGGAGGAGAAGAGAAACGGGATTTGTGGAGGAGAACATCTGGAGGTGGGTCGCAGCTCCAGGTTTTAGATGTGATTGTTTATACAAGGGACCCGCGCGATTGTCAGGGATCATCATAAATTGGGAAGCAAAATAGCTTTAGTGTCTGCAGAGGGAGGCAGTGCTTGTTGCGGAGGGATCCCTGGTACAGATGTAGCAGAGCTTAATTTGTTCCATGAAGGGTCAACTCAAGTGGGAAACTATCAATACCGGGCTGCAAAAACTCTTGGCTATCAGTTTTCCTAGGGCAAGAGTGGACATCCAGATAGGTCTCCTGTAGTACTGCCTGGCACCCAGTGAGATGTGTTTGTGTGGGTTCCCTCCCATTATACAGTATATGACCCCCACTAAAGGCTGCCCCTGCTGTGCCTACAGGAGCAGTCTGCGGGATGTTCTCAGACTGAAGGGCAAATAGACCTCCATCATGTAAAAATACAGGAGCCAATAAAGAACTACGATCAGCGTGATGACAACCCATCTGGGAACTATAACGGCCACTAGAGATGAGCGAATCTATTCGCCACTTCGTAGATTCGATACGAATCTTCTCAATTTTCTACTCTGAAGCGAATCAGGATCTTTTCAGATTTGTTCCGTTCGAATCTTAAATGTTCCTAAACCTTTGTACGCAAACGCTACGTACTTGTCCGATGAATTGTACGCTAATGCTACGTATCAGTTAATTTATAAGCTGGTGCGTACAAATCCAGTTAATTAGCAAACATTTACTGTGTGTTCGCTATGTGTGCAGAAATGTTCGCAGTGAGAAAGGCAAAAATCCTGGGAAGAAGACGGTCACCTGACCTAGTCAGAAGGGCCTGCTCTGATTGGCCCATGGGCTCGGTAACCAAGTGAAGCATCACTTCTGCTGCGACTGCTGAGAGGAGCAGAAGCACTGTGTGTGAAGTTCTGAGAGACAGAGAACTGTTTTATGTAAATTGTGGTGTTGTTCTGGGCATCCATAATACAGATATCAGGGCTAGTGCAGGGCTAGTAATTAATCAGACAGGGAAAGAGACAGGGAGAAAGACAGGGAGAGAGAGGGAGAGAGACAGGGAGAGAGATAGGGAGAGAGACAGGAAGAGAGACAAAGACCGGCTGCAGGGCCACAGTGAAATGAAAATGTCTGGCATGGAGAAGCAAAATGGTTCCACTTCCATGGAATCGCTAGACAATAGTACGCTAAGGATTCGTACACACTTTGTACGCTAATGTAAGTACGTATTCAGTTAAGTAGCGTACCGTTAACAACGCTATGTTCGTTATTAGTCCGCAAATGTTCGCAGAACATTACCAGAATAACGAATGATTTGTACGCAGCTTCGACCGAATAGATTCGTATTAAGATCGAATCTTTTTAAAAATTCAACGAACATTCAGTGAAGCAAATCTTTCAGGATTCGCTCATCTCTAACGACCACCATAGTGGTTGTCAAAGGAGCAGAAATAGATCAAGTTAGGAGTCACCTGTTCGGCCATCTCTGTCAGCCTCACAGTCTTTGAATGGAGCACTTTCTAATGGGGGAATGGCACCTCCGTTCTTGTCATGGGTGGGGGTACCTAGCGATCAGAGAGGTACACACACAGTAGGGCAGGAATGGCCAACCTGTGGCTCTACAGCTGTTGTAAAACTACAACTCCCATCATGCCCTGCTGTAGGCAGTCTGGGCATCCTCGGAGTTGTAGTTTTGCAACAGCTGGAGAGCCGCAGGTTGGCTATTCCTGCAATAGGGGTAAGTGTTCTTTAGGGAAGCAAAGGTGAAATAATCCGCCGGTTCGATGGCTACAGAAGGACATGGCCGGATTCGGCTCTGTCCTAGGAGAGGGATTTATGGGGTCATTGGCCCCGGTCACGGCTCATTGAAAGCTTTCTCTATTCTGAAGATGAAGACGTCCGTGTTGTGACGGGAAATTGACTTCATCTGTAAAAGTCAGCTCCTGATTTAATTTTGCTGCCAAATGCAATAAAATCCTTATTGGAATCTATTACCGCAAATTCTGATCATCTACGTAAGATCAGGCTCCGTATTCCTAGAAAATTGTTAACCATATGCAGGCGAAGGGCAGGAATTAGATGAATTTCTGGCAAATTTGCAACTTTTGATGCGAACAGGAAAGAGTGTACCCAGATTTGTGTGTTGGGTGTAAAATCTGACATTGAGCAGAAGGAAGAAAGTTAGACCTGGGCTTTAGAGGGAGCTGCCTGACACCATCCTCGGTGCGTAGTCTTAGATCAGCCAAGTGATGTAAATCAGGTAAGAATCAAATCATTGGCAAGACGTTCACCAGCACTAAATGACAACTAGTAATCTGCAGATGTTGCAAAGATGAGTTTGTCATTGTTTCTTCTATATTCTGTGATAAATGACAGAAAAATGAAGATAATGAACCTATTTAAAGCTGCAGAAAATGCACAGCTCTGCTACATCCGGAAAGCTCATGTGGTGCTAATTGATTGGTATATAAATGGGTATTGATGCATTTTCACGCTGCTTGTACTGACTGGTTTTCATCCACATTTTATATGGATTTTTTACATATTTGTGCAAGATTTTAAAAGGTCAAAAATTAGCTCTACATGCCCTGCTGAGCTTATACTTATACTGCAGACGAGAATAAGCAGAGCTGCAGTGTAAAGCATGAGGGTGAGACAGAATAGTAGCATGGTAGTTGGATGTGGAAAGGAAGTGATACACTTGGACGGTCAGGGTAAATTCATAACTCTGAGGCTAACCGGAGTAATGTCAGCCTCTGTACAGCGCTGTGGAATATGTAGGCACTGTACAATAATAAGTGTAACCCAAAGAAAGTGACATATATAATGGATCGGAGATTATAACCATTCAGCCTTGCACACATCAGTGTATTACATCCTGCAGCTGCACAGATGCCACCTCCACCCCAACAGATGACTACTTACCAGTCATAGACATCTGCTCATGTATATCCAGCCTTATGGTCTTATCATGACTCATTATACTCTTATACGCAGTTGTGATGTCATCATGCGATGCGGATGTACCTTCCATTGTTACTGCTGACACAATGTATCGGTCAGCGTGAGTCATACATGAGATCCTTTATAGTCTCTGCACAATCACCTAAAGTGAATGCAACGCCCCCAAGACAACTATCTGGGGGATTCAATAACTTGAAATCATGCAAATGACCCCTACAGGAATCCGATACAATGTAACGCGGCTAAACAACAGCTGTATTGATAGTAATTTCCCTTTATCGTCCTGGCAATAACACAATTTTACAAGGGAATGCACAATGTAAAAAGAATCAATGTCGGAGCGAATGGGATGCAGAGGAAGAAAATCCTAACAACAAAGGAGGCGCAGGATCCATCTAATGTGATTGAACGCAACATATATTTAATTGCAGTAAATTAATTGCCTGTCATCAGTAATAAGAGCGCTGTGGAGAAGAGAAGTCAGAAGATTGATGCGATACCGGCGTACAATTACAAAAAAAAAAAAAAGGAAAGGTGAAGAAACAAATGTCAGCTAAGATCAGGAAGAATACAGAAAAAACACAATAGGAGTCCATGAAAATGGTACAAAACACACAAAACGTAGCCTAAGCACGCCCATGAGATAATGTATGTCTATGCCTCCTGCTAAATCTAAACATTGTAACAAGAATGAGTCACTTATCAAACATGATAAACTGTATCAAAAATGTATTGATTAGTCAGCACCTTGTACTCCGTTCTAGAGTAATATTCTTAGGGATGATGGGAGTCTGTATCCGGGGTTTATACTATGGTGATGCCATGGAGAGTTGAGAAGTTTGTGTCTACCAAGCCCTTCCCCAACCATTGTATGTGATGTCTAAAGGACCATACAATGGAGCGTCTAGACTGCCGTATGACAATGACAAAGATTTTGTAATGTACTTTCCTTACAAGGAGGTAGTTGTGTGCCCAGGGCAACCCCCTGGTAAGTCAGCGGCTGCCATATAGGCACTGAAACCAACATATAATGAACACTAGAGTCATTTTCGTAAGAAGCAAATTAGCCAATTTTTTTTTAATTTTGGATTGTGGGAAGAAACCAGATTACCCACCTAGGAAACCTACGAAAACATGGAGAGGATATACAAACTCCATGCAGGTGTTGTCCTTGAGTGGATTCGAACTCAGGACCCCAGCGCTGACCACTAAGCTGTCCGTAAAGAACAATTTAGACCAATTTTTGGCCAACTGGAAAGAGCATGACAATGGTCAGCCAAAGGCTGGTGTTTGTGGAAGTGGTGCTCTGCTATCCTGGATTTTTTAGGTCTGTTGAGTGCAGCTGTTGACATTGGTACCACCTGGAAGGGCATTTTTGACAGTGGATAGATATGTGCCTCCTTGCATTTTTAAAAACGTTGTGGGCAAAGGGTCTACAAAGTGTTTCCTCGCCTCATCAATAGAAGCCCAGGGCTTGGAGCAAGAGAGATCAATCTACGATAGCTGGTAAATTCAATGTTTTAAGATATTATCATCCAGAATGACCCTCACAGAACATACGTCTGATGGCTGGCTGAACCCTGTAGTATATGGCTAGTTGAAGAATTCTTATAATGCTCTACTAATATTCCAGTACAGCAATGTTGTGAGGCCACTCAGGTGTCAAGATGGTGACTTTGGCAAAAGACGGTCATTCTCGCTGAAGGTGGTCACTGTAGCTCTCTGATCACCAGCTATAGCTTGGACAAATCAGGGCTTCCTTCAGTTTGAACTTCACAAACCTTGAGTTGTCCTTCAATTCGTTTATGTTACAGTACAATGGATCATTATAAGGCTAGCTTCACATCCGCAGAACAGCTCTCCGACAGGCTGTTTCAGCAGAGAATGCCAGGAATTGGCCATTGTATGCAGCATTTTTTGTCCAGTCGAATCTTGGCATATTTGCCAAGGAGTGGCTGGATCTCTGTTGGAACTCATTATAGTCAGGTGGCCCTATCCGGATATGCCGATGTGGAGAACTCCAGCAAACATTTAGATCTGGAACAGCCTGCCTTAGAGCTGTGCCGCAGATGTGAGACTAGCCTGAAGGACCCAGCTATAGGACTTCAGAGGTAGTAGGCACTCCTGAGTCAAGGTGCCCTATATAAGGTATCTGCCTTACAAGGAGACACCAGTATTATAAATGGCACATGATAGATGGAGGATCCTTGTATAGATTTTACATTAAGGTTCAGAAGTTAGTGGAAGGTCTACAAGGGGTCCCCAAATATTTTTGAATTTTGAGAGACTGTAGTACAAGACTCAATGACGTGATTGCGTGTCACAGTTGGGTACGTTGCGCTTCTCACCCATTCAGCGTCTTGCTTTACAATACCGCTGCCATTAAACACTGTATGGATGTAAAGGCAATAAAAAAAGGAAGTGTGGGAAAAAAAACAAGTAAACATAATACAAGTGCGGAAAATTGACGCCACTTTATGGGTGGAAAAATGAAGTATCGCATGGTGCCCACTGAATGAATGGACCTCACTCCATCTACAGTAAATTTGAGGGGCCTGATTTGGATAGAATCCTCCACAATCCCAAAATGCCATATGTCCTAATTACCACAACCACTATATTACCCCACCCAAATTACTGGCGTGACCAGTAAACCAAAATTAGTAATCAGAGGACCCCATTGGTATAGGCCATCGATATCATATGGGTGGGGGTACAACTACTGGTACCCCTGCTGATCATCTATTTGACAAGACAGTGGCTTTTTCCCTTCATGGTGCCAAGGACATAGTAAAAGCCGTGCAGGATATTGAAGCTTTATCTGATTCAAGTAAATGGGAAAATGCTGCAATACCCTGTACCACCAATAGACGGAGTGATGTAAACAATGAAGAGGCCACAGAACTTGGCGTGGCCGCTTCAAGCACTTAATTGGAGGGGTACAAGAGATGGACGCTGGAGAAGCTGATATTGATAGTCTATCCTGAAGATAGGCCATTAATGTCCTAAACTCTGAAAAACCCTTTAAGGCTAGCCCTACAGGCCTTGGGAAGGATATTGCTTGGTACTCTGACAGGTATACACTTAAAGAAACACAATGTAAACTGAGGATCTTTTTGATCACGATTCCAATATATCCAGAACATGTCATACTTGCACCCACTAACATAAAGCCAGTGACGCCTCCTGCTTGAAACAAAATTAGCTATAATCCACAAATATGTTTCCGATTTATCTGTGCTGCAGTCTTCTGACAGATTCCTAAATCCTGACATATGGCGGTGTTTTCTAATCACACCCATTGTCTGTTCTGCATTACATTACCCTAAATATCTACACAAAGATGGATAGATCGCTCACAGGCAAAAGAGGCAAATCAGATAAACCCAAAAAACAAAGCCTTTATTTAATACAACATAGAATCTGACAGATATTAAATATACAAGTGTTAATGATGGCTAGAAACAAAAAAAAAGTCCAATAAATTCAGAAAAGTCACAAAACAAAGCATAGAAAGAGGTATGGAGGACACGCTCCTACTGTATGGAATCCATTACCATGATGTGGTGACATCATATCCATTATTACCATGATGAGGTGACATCATATCCATTATTACCATGATGAGGTGACATCATATCCATTATTACCATGATGTGGTGACATCATATCCATCATTACCATGATGTGGTGACATCATATCCATCATTATCATGATGTGGTGACATCATATCCATCATTATCATGATGAGGTGACATCATATCCATCATTATCATGATGAGGTGACATCATATCCATCATTATCATGATGTGGTGACATCACATCTATTATTACCACGATACAATATCACATAAAGTGATGCGTTCAACCAAAAGAATAGCAGAAGAGAAGCTGAAAAACAAACAAATGGCTACTGATGAGTTTCATGGTTGAGTAGTGGATAGAAAGGTTACGTAAGTTAGAACCTTTCAAGCAGCCAAGATGTCCTTCAATATAGACAAGTAGATCTCAATCTACAGAGAAGCCTCCATCTTACTGGATTTCATTTTCGCAAGGTAGGAATGTTTATATGATCCAGGAAAGTGATGACTGTTCCTATTGGAGATGAGCACAAATCTGGGGTGAGACCACCAACTAATGTAGGAGAAGAAAGAGGAGGCGGAGATGAGGAAAAAGGTGATGAGGAGAGGAAGAGTAAGAGTAGGAAGAGGAAAAATAAGAGGAGGAGGAGGAAGAGGAAGACGAAGAGTACAGGTAGATATAAGTGGAGTGGAGGAATAAGAGTAGGAGGATAGGAAGAGGAATGAGAGTAAGAGGAGAAGAGTAGAGATGAGCGAATCCTAAAAGATTCGGGGATTCGGTATTCAGCCCGAATCCCACCGCGGGATTCGTGGATTCGGGCCGAATCACGAATCCCATTAAAGTCTATGGGAGACCCAAATCTTTTTGCAGGGGCCAAAGGTTCTGCACAGTCAAGTTTGCCCCAACATGTGAAAACCTCAGAAAATGATGGAAACACCTTGGAAATGCATAGGAAACACCAGGGGCAGCATGTAGGGATGTTTCTGAGGCTCCATAAGGGCTCATTCAGACGTCCGTTTGGTGTTGTCCGTGTTTTGCGGAACGCACATGATAGAAATGCCTTTTCCTGTCCGTGGATCCGGACAAGAATAGGACATGTTCTATTTTTTTCCGGACCCACGGAACGGAAGTGCGGATGCGGACGGCACACAGTGTGCCGTCCGCATCTTTTGCAGCCCCATTGACTGTGAATGGGTCCGCACCTGGTCCGCACCCGGTCCGCAAATTGCGGATCGGATGCGGACGATTTTTGCGGACATGTGAATGAGGCCTGAGGCTGGTGCTGCAGGTCCCTACCTTATGTAAATTTAGGTCACATGTCACTGCCAGCCAATCACTGCTGGGGAGGTATAGGGGCTGTTACATCACAGCAGGCGTTCCCACAGGCTTCCCTTTGATGCTGATTGGCTGAAAAAAACAGGCATTTCAAATTGGCAGTGACTCACGAATCTTCACGAATCCGCGCTGCCTCGGGATGCCGAGCCAAAGCGGGCAAGATTCGTGCGAATCCCGAATCTTGCCGCTCCGGCTCGCTCATCACTAGAGAAGAGGGGACGAAGAGGAGAAATAAGAGGGACAGCAGTAAAGAAGAGGTGGAGAAGAGAAGAGGGGAAGGGAAGGGAATAAGGGTAGTAGGAGAAGAATTAGATGGAAGAAAAAAGGAGGAAGAGAAAGGAGAAAACAACAACAATTTGTAGTGTTTGATTCTCACAAGGGATTCAGAGTGTAGTCTTGTTAGAATGCCCTGTGGAAAGAACAAGAGTTTTATTTTCCTTCAAATGCCAAATTGAACAGGTCCATTTTGACTCTTGTTATAAATATGTCTAAGAATGCTCTCTCTGTTTGATGCAGGTGATGAGTTCTGGAGATCAGGGGCTGTGACTGCTCTTAATGTTTTATAGAAGATCCTTGAGGGAAAGAGGAGGACAAGGATAAGGGATGAAAGGATGGAAAAGAATGAGAGGAAAAAAGAGGAGGAAGAACAGAAGAGAAAGAGAAGAATGAGGAGGAAGAGAATAATACCAGGAGACCAAAGAATAGGTGGAGGAGGAGGAAGAAGAGGAAGAGGAGAAGTTCAAGAGTTCTGCTAACACTGTGTTAATGGACCTGGTGTGATATTACTACAATTCTGTCATATCGATCAGTTAAAAAAAATAGCCATCTTTATTAGACTTGATGGAATCAAATTCTATAAAGTGGAGTTAGATCAGAATTTCATGATAAATTCGATCTGTCGCAAAGCGGAATCATCTTGCGCTTCGTGGTAGCAAATCAATTAAACCAGAAATAGAGT
Source organism: Rhinella marina (assembly GCA_900303285.1). NCBI lineage: Eukaryota > Metazoa > Chordata > Amphibia > Anura > Bufonidae > Rhinella > Rhinella marina. Next base: position 4,526 of record ONZH01024834.1, on the reverse strand, counting down.
AAAAAAAAAAAATCATAATTACAGTACCTCCTCCATTTACTTACGATGGGCCAACCGTCGTCATCTTGATTCAAGATCTCAGCCAAAATCCCTTGTGTGATGACGTATGACATCACTACGCCGGCCACCGTGACAACAATGATGGCGGCGGCCAGATCGAGGCAAGCAAATGGTGGCGGTAAGTAGGGATGAGCGACCTGAACCATAATGAACCAGATTCGTTACGAACTTTCCCAAAAGTTCGGTTCGTCGCCGAACCGAATTTTGAGAAAGTTCGTAACGAATCTGGTTAAAATAACGGCAACGCAAAATATACGCATATTTATTGAGAATGTACGCTAATGCGTACATATTCAGTTAAGTAGCATACCTTTGACAACGCTACACTGTATGTTCTTTACTTGAGTAGGAATGTTCACAGACGCAGTGTATGCGTACGCTAATGCGTACATATTCAGTTAAGTAGCGTACAATTGACAACGCTACACTGTATGTTCGTTACTTGAGTAGGAATGTTCGCAGACGCAGTGTATGAGTATGCTAATGCGTACATATTCAGTTAAGTAGCGTACCTTTGACAACATTACACTGTATGTTCGTTATTTGTGCGGGAATATGTCGCATTAGCGTACGCATTAGTGTAAATTCTCAAATATGCGTAAATTTTGCGTCGCCGTTGTTGAAGTCACTTGGATTTTTTCCACTTTTTTCATTGTAATAGCAACTGCAAGTAAACGAAACTAAACCCTATCAGACTCCCATTATTGTAGCAGCAATTATTCAGCCCTTATAGCAAGGTTCGTTTTAGGTTCGGTTCGTACGAATCCGAACTTCACAAAAGTTCGCCGAAGTGAAGCGAACCGAACTTTTCAAAAGTTCGCTCATCCCTAGCGGTAAGTATGATTTCATTTTTTTCTGTTTATTTTAAAGGGGTTCAGCTCTGAACCCGGGCACACCCAGGATTTCACCAGGCAGCCTGCCTGATGTTAGCATCAGAGCATCTCATGCTCCGATGCCCTCCCTTGCCCTGCACTACATTGTGCAGGGCAAGGGCTCTTTTGTTTACAAATACACACTGCCGGGCGGAGGCTTGTACCCAGCAGTGTGTTTGGTGACGTCACCGGCTCTGATGGGCTGGCTTTATCGCTGCCCTAGCCGTTTTACTGTCTAGGGCAGCGCTAAGGTCTGCCAATCAGTGCCGGTGACGTCACCGAACACACTGCTGGGCGGAATCCTCCACATGGCAGAGCCCGGCTCGTCACAGAAACTGGGCAAAAATGCCTTTGCCCTTCGCGATTTGCGGTGCTTTTGCTTCTCCCTGTCATTGCACCCACTACTTACAATTCATGGTGAATTGCTACCGAATCAAATTTTGTCAAAGTTCACTCATCTCTAATCTTTATCCTCCTCCCTGCACCTGGACACTTTGGTAATAGAAGGTACATCATATCTGGTTCCTGCCACTTGTTCCCTGTGACTAGCAAATTCTTCGAGAAATTTCTATCCAATTGAACTTTATATGATTCTTAGATTTTCCATAATCAGGGATAATTATGTCTTATGCAAAACAAACAAAACATTGTAACATATAGTTTATTTCACAAAGTGTTGTAAGAGGAAAACTTATTGGACGAAGCAATGGTTCAGCTGGAGATGATTCATGGTAGATGTCCAAGGAGGACAAGATCCCAGAAATATTTTTTGCATATTGATTGCTCAGAAAGCATCCAGTGCAGTAAATTCATTAAACCCGCACCATATTGGTTTCACAGGGCTGAGATTAGCAGGAAAGCACCTGCCCCATAATCTTTTTGTTTGCTGGAGTTACCTCCCCTTAATCTACAGCTGTCTGTGAAATAAATCTTCACCCAAACAACATATTTCATCCCAGGAGGGCAATGCAGCATTTGTACTGTGCAGAAAAATAAAAGGAAAGTAATGCAGGTGAATTATAATCAGCAAAGCACGCGGCGTCAGCAGAAATGTGAACATTGATGTACAGCTCTATTAGACAGTGAGGAGAGCCCGCATCCGTCTGCTCCTCGGACTCTGCTCCTATTCTGCCAGATCGGCTTGTCATTAGCACAGCTCAGTATGGGTGAATATGTACAAGGCATGTACCGTAATAAGGGAATCATCCCCATAAACTATGCAGAAGCAGATGATGGCCATTAATAGATCATTCCACCGAGTATTTATTCACGTAAATTGCAATGTGAAATATTTAAGCATGTCACCTCATGTCTACAAATGCAGAGATTAAGCAGAACCAGAAAAGCAATTACATGATGTTACTGCGTCACAATGAGGTCCTGCAGCATCAATGACTGTAAGAGTTTAAAAGAAGAAACAACAACATAAAGTGAAACACAGCAGAGCAGGCGGAATATATTCAATTATGTACATAAAGAGGTTAAGAGAGAAGCTTGTCATTGGGAATATCATCACATACCAACCTTATGTAAAGGACTATACGACAATATTACTACTCCTATATACAAGAATATAACTACTATAATACTGCTCCTATGTACAAGAATATAACTACTATAATACTGCTCCTATGTACAAGAATATAACTACTATAATACTGCTCCTATGTACAAGAATATAACTACTATAATACTGCTCCTATGTACAAGAATATAACTACTATAATACTGCTCCTATGTACAAGAAATATAACTACTATAATACTGCTCCTATGTACAAGAATATAACTACTATAATACTGCTCCTATGTACAAGAATATAACTACTATAATACTGCTCCTATTACTACAAGAATATAACTACTATAATACTGCTCCTATGTACAAGAATATAACTACTATAATACTGCTCCTATGTACAAGAATATAACTACTATAATACTGCTCCTATGTACAAGAATATATAACTACTATAATACTGCTCCTATGTACAAGAATATAACTACTATAATACTGCTCCTATGTACAAGAATATAACTACTATAATACTGCTCCTATGTACAAGAATATAACTACTATAATACTGCCTCCTATGTACAAGAATATAACTACTATAATACTGCCTCCTATGTACAAGAATATAACTACTATAATAATACTGCTCCTATGTACAAGAAATATAAACTACTATAATACTGCTCCTATGTACAAGAATATAACTACTATAATACTGCTCCTATGTACAAGAATATAACTACTATAATACTGCTCCTATGTACAAGAATATAACTATATAACTACTATAATACTGCTCCTATGTACAAGAATATAACTACTATAATACTGCTCCTATGTACAAGAAATATAACTACTATAATACTGCTCCTATGTACAAGAATATAAACTACTATAATACTGCTCCTATGTACAAGAATATAACTACTATAATACTGCTCCTATGTAACAAGAATATAACTACTATAATACTGCCTCCTATGTACAAGAATATAACTACTATAATACTGCTCCTATGTACAAGAATATAACTACTATAATACTGCTCCTATGTACAAGAATATAACTACTATAATACTGCTCCTATGTACAAGAATATAACTACTATAATACTGCTCCTATGTACAAGAATATAACTACTATAATACTGCTCCTATGTACAAGAATATAACTACTATAATACTGCTCCTATGTACAAGAATATAACTACTATAATACTGCTCCTATGTACAAGAATATAACTACTATAATACTGCTCCTATGTACAAGAATATAACTACTATAATACTGCTCCTATGTACAAAGAATATAACTACTATAATACTGCCTCCTATGTACAAGAATATAACTACTATAATACTGCTCCTATGTACAAGAATATAAACTACTATAATACTGCTCCTATGTACAAGAATATAACTACTATAATACTGCTCCTATGTACAAGAATATAACTACTATAATACTGCCTCCTATGTACAAGAATATAACTACTATAATACTGCTCCTATGTACAAGAATATAACTACTATAATACTGCTCCTATGTACAAGAATATAACTACTATAAATAACTGCTTCCTATGTACAAGAATATAACTACTATAATACTGCTCCTATGTACAAGAATATAACTACTATAATACTGCTCCTATGTACAAGAATATAACTACTATTAATACTGCTCCTATGTACAAGAATATAACTACTATAATACTGCTCCTATGTACAAGAATATAACTACTATAATACTGCCTCCTATGTACAAGAATTATAACTACTATAATACTGCTCCTATGTACAAGAATATAACTACTATAATACTGCTCCTATGTACAAGAATATAACTACTATAATACTGCTCCTATGTACAAGAATATAACTACTATAATACTGCCTCCTATGTACAAGAATATAACTACTATAATACTGCTCCTATGTACAAGAATATAACTTACTATAATACTGCCTCCTATGTTACAAGAATATAACTACTATAATACTGCTCCTATGTACAAGAATATAACTACTATAATACTGCTCCTATGTACAAGAATATAACTACTATAATACTGCTCCT